>CM076582.1:433513242-433727818 GCA_034641835.2 Pinus albicaulis | reverse complement strand
GGTTACTGTTTTCATTGTTGTCACGCGATTTTTGCTACTCTGTTGCTGATTGCCACGTTGGGCGAGTTTCTGCTGTGTGTCTGGGTGCCGCAACTGGTCGAGTTGCTGCTGGTCGTTGTTACGGGCGCCATCGTTCAAATCTGCCGGGTATGTTCTGTTACGTCCGCCATCGTTGTTATGTTCTGTTATGTCCTCGTCGTCCTTTACTGATATGTAAATGATTTGATAATTTGATATGTAAATGATTTGATAATTTGATATGTATAGTTGATAATTTGATTTGATAATTTGATATGTACAGTTCTCCTCGTCATTAGTACAGTTTTTTTACGGATTTTATTTGGACGGATTACTTGCTCTCTTGTCCACTGTTCTCTGCTTTTAACTTGATCATGTGGATCTTCACTGGGTATACTTCATACTCCTGTTGATGAAACAATTGGAACAAGCGAGCCTTACTGTCCTTTGCATCCTGGATAGTCGCGGAACTCTTTCATATTGGGCTTTTTGGGTTTTCAATATGGGATTTGCGGGCTATCTACAGGGAGTATATTTTGTCATTGGCATTTTTTCTGCTACTCTTCTTGTCTGGCTACCAGATGGCACATTTTTCTTGTTGGTTGGCCATTGATGTTGGCTTTCTGTTGGTATGCTGGCTTGGTTTTATTTGGTCATATCCTACGTTCATACTTTTCCTGGAGTTTTTGGGTACTCTGGTGTTTTTTGGTACCAATGGACAATCGATCCTCCATCTTTCTTTGGGTGAATTCTCCTCTTGGGGCATTCCTCAGTCTCTCTTGATGTTTGGGCACTTGGTATCTCTGCTCTGTTTTTTCATTTGGAACATTTGGCCTTTTATCTTGCTTTATATCCCGGTTAGAGAAGTGGGATCTTAAAGATTATGTAATGATCTATGGACTGTTTTATCTCCTTTAATATAAAACAGAGTTTTTTCTCTTTGTGAAAAAAAAAATTCAGAAGAAATTTTTCTAATTTATAGAACACAAAAGTGTTAGATGTGACATAAAAATATACAATTAAAATTGTTTATATTGTTTGTTCAAATCTCTGATTCGATATTTGATAGAAAAAATTAATTTAATAACTGGCGTTTCAAAGACATTTTGAGGGTTTACTCAGTATCAACCACAAATAAGAAAATATTGTGGACGAAATGTGGCTCAGAAGTCTACCTGGAAAGCCAAGTTTGACATATTAGTGATTTTGCTCAAAACTCAATCTGGAGCATGCAGTTATGTGATTTCTCCATTACATCTTCTGCGAATCAATTTCACTCCAGCATTTACCATAGATGGAAGCCTTTATTACATGCACTCGACATCAGTAGCAGAGCTCATGCTATCCCAGAAAGGTCTATGCGAGGGTTTTTAACAGCGTGGGAAGCCATTGCTTTTGGGCTTGAAAAGTGCAATTTCCTGCCGAGAAGAATTCAAACTGAAAACACATCTTGGTATATTATGCCATCAAACTGAAAACACATCATTTTTCTCCTTCAAAGAAAAAAAATTAAATTTCAATAGGCTTTAGGAAATTTAATTTCAAGTCATTTAATTTCACTAGATTAGAATTTCTTTCAAATTCAAGAGCTTAGAATTGCTTTCAAGTTCAATAGATCAAATTCATTTCCAAGTCCAATAGAATAGGATTTACCTTTATGTTTGATAGAATCAAATTTCAAAAAGCTTTCATAGTATAGAATTAGAATAATTTGTTTCAAGTTCTGAATTCGATGCTTTGATATATGTAGTCTTTGATAAATAACGTGTTTGTGCTCATTTAGATATTTTCATTAATTGGTTTTCTTTGAGTATTGCAATCATTTCCATCTAGGTTAATTTCCATTTTTGATTGAGAGTTAATTTCTTAGCATATATTGTGCAAGTGTACTTCAGAAGTATAAGAACCTGGATTGACATTTAATGCAAGTAATTTATCTCACAATTAATTTACCCATTAGGATGCTTTGACCTAGTAACTTGAGAGATGAAAAAGATCCTATCACATTAACGTGAGGATCCATTTTCACAATGAACATTAGGAAAAGACAATATTCATTGCAGTTGGTAATATAGTCAACTAGTAGACTATTCAATTATTAACAAAGTTGATGAAAGAATGCAAGGAATTTAAGGTTGCATTTCAATTTTGAAAATTTTCTACAATAATTTTTGTAGGATAATTTGTTATACAATATCATTTTCATAGTTTACTTTTATTTTTATTTTTATAATAAAAATGCTCATACCTATAATTTCAATTATATGGTTGGTTGTATTTCACAAATTAATTTTGATTATATATTTGGTTATATTTTCCAAGTATATTTATTCTTGTTGGACTAAGTATTTTTAGGATCTCACACACACACACACACACACACACACACACACACACATGTTAATGCAAGTTTCCATAGTTATTTATAATTTTTATTTTAGAAAGAACCTTCAACCAAAAATACCCCTAAGGTTAGTCCCCCGTGTGCCCTTTGAGACACATTAGGTCATCCCACAAATTCATGCCCCATGCTTCATGAGTTGAAGGGTATCCTTCATACCCCTTAAGCACCCCCATTTCTCCCCACTCCATCATGTGATGTTGCCACCTCATCACGTAATAAGGGTTTAAGAACCAACGACCTCTTGTCTATTTATGTGAAACACAAACATTATACACAACATTGTCTCAATCTACGATGATATCAAGATGTGTTGGTCACCATACATCATGCCTCAATAGTAGCACCACCACTTACACCAACCTCATATGTTGATGATTCCTCTTCCACCATTTATTATGTCACGAACTCGGTTAATTAGTATATGGCATGCCCTTGAGTGCTCTATGTTAAAGACACTCATCTCATCTATATGTGTCCTTTACTCATCAAATACCATCATCACTGCATGCATAAAGTGACATATCCCCCTCATCAAGATCCCAATCCGCCTAATTTTGGATGCTCCTCATACACTAAGTACCTTGACCATATCAATGGAATGCCCAACTCCTAGCATGGTTCCCACCACACCAACACAACTATTGGAGATTCAAACGACCTCACCACTTAGAAAATGATAAGAAATTATTTCACCCCCTTGTACTAACAATACATAGAAAGAATAACATAATTAATAGAAGAGATAAAAATATGAATTAGAGAGAGGGATGGATCACATATTAAAGGAAATGTAAGCCAACCTAGGAAGAAACCAACTCTTCGCTCCCACTTCAAATAATTTTTAAGAGTAAACAATGAAAACAACAAATTGATCTATGTACCAGATGTACAACATTCAACCATACCTATATAAAGAGTGTACAATGGAATTAATGTTGGTTTACTTCAACACTTGGAAAATATCTTGTTTCTATCCCATTTGTGGAAGTTATGCAAATATGAAATAAAGATATAAGGTTAAGAAGTTCTTAAAATTTGATGAAGTAGATGACCCTACTTTTGAGGATTATCCTATATAGAGTTATAAAAGATGAATCAAGGGAATAAAAATGTAATTCATAAACATTTTCATATATTCCTACTAATAAATAAAATATTATTACACAACTATATGCTAGATTTAGTAGAAACAACTGATGTAATTCCTTTGAAAGTGATGAAATAATTAGGCCTTACAACAACTAGGGCATATAGAAATGTATGTGCTATGGATCCTATGAAAATCGGGATGGGTAGAGTAATAAATACACATGTTTTGAAATTTTATGAGGAGTAACTCAAAGCATGCATATATACAAAATGAAGTGGCTACCTTCTTCATATTCCATGAGGGACTATTGTTCTTCCTAAATACTATTCATTTCATGTACCTCTGAATTATTTCTAGTGAAATTAAATGACTTGAAATTAAATTTCCTAAAGCCTATTGAAATTTCTCCTTCAAAATAAGGATGCACTCCCATTTCATTCTCACAGATAGGTTGTAATCATGAGGCTCTCGCTCAAGAGTGGACCTTCGCAAAATCTTGTGACGTCTTGTCACAAACAAAACCATCAAACTGAAAACACATCATTTTTCTCCTTCAAAGAAAAAAAAAAAATCACATCATGTGAATATGTCCATGTACTCTTACATATTGGTGTACAAAACCATCAACCAAACACAAGTTGACAAAACATGCCTCTTCAAACCACTGACTCTGAAGACAAATAATAGAGCTCATGTACTTTCAACATCTTGCTTCATGCAACATGCATTGGATACTTTGAATTTGCAAAGAAATTAATGAAACATCAAAATACATGCTAGGCCTTAATTGGATAAGAAATCTAACCATTTGTCAGCAAACCATTTCAATGGAGCTTCTTTTTCTTTCAACTATGTTGAATTTAGTTTTTAGTTATATTTTTAATTTTGGAGAAAATAACTATTTATTTCATGTGTAATTAGATTAGTTATTTCATGTGTTAGGGTTGTGGATTCAGGCATTGAAACAACACCATTATATTTCAAATTTAAAAATGATGGTTTGAGTCCTAGGTAGCTTAGAATCCTACTTGTTTTCACAATGAGGATGCACTCCCATTTGATTCTCACGGATAGGTTGTAATCATGAGGCTCTCGCTAAAGAGTGGACCTACACAAAATCTTGTGACGTCTTGTCACAAGCAAAACCATCAAACTGAAAACACATCATTTTTCTCCTTCAAAGAAAAAAAAAATTCACATCATGTGAATATGTCCATGTACTCTTACATATTGGTGTACAAAACCATCAACCGAACACAAGTTGACAAAACATGCCTCTTCAAACAACTGACTCTTAAGTCAAATAATAGAGCTCATGTACTTTCAACATCTTGCTTCATGCAACATGCACCATACTTTGAATTTGCAAAGAAATTCATGAAACATCAAAATACATGCTACGCCTTAATTGGATAAGAAATCTAACCATTTGTCAGCAAACCATTTCAATGGCGCTAATTTTTCTTTCAACTATGTTGAATTTAGTTTTTAGTTATATTTTTAATTTTGGAGAAAATAACTATTTATTTCATGTGTAATTAGATTAGTGATTTCATGTGTTAGGGTTGTGGATTCAGGCATTGAAACAACACCATTATATTTCAAATTTAAAATTGATGGTTTGAGTCCTAGGTAGCTTAGAATCCTACTTGTTTTCAAAATGAGGATGCACTCCCATTTGATTCTCACGGATAGGTTGTAATCATGAGGCTCTCGCTCAAGAGTGGACCTTCGCAAAATCTTGTGACGTCTTGTCACAAACAAAACCATCAAACTGAAAAAACATCATTTTTCTCCTTCAAAGAAAAAAAAAATTCACATCATGTGAATATGTCCATGTACTCTTACATATTGGTGTACAAAACCATCAACCAAACACAAGTTGACAAAACATGCCGTTTCAAACAACTGACTCTTAAGTCAAATAATAGAGCTGATGTACAAATTTCCATATTTGTTGCATTTAACTGTGTCTAACATAACTCTACTTTCAACATCTTGCTTCATGCAACATGCACCATAATTTGAATTTGCAAAGACCTGAATTCTCCACCCCCCATTAAAATGACCCTACAAGTTGATTCTTTCAGTTTTTTTACTCTATAAGCATCAACGTACGATTATGCATGATGGAGAATCTCTAGCGCTTTCCCTTGTTAATATATTTAACAAGGGAAAGCGCTAGATATTCTCCATCATGCATAATCGTACGTTGGATTTGGTGATAATTGTCTCCATATTTTGGCTTTCTGACCCCGAAAAACATAATTATTTTAGAAGGGAGAGAAGGAGGGATGATCACATTGACTTGCTTGATGACATGTCTATGAAGATTAACTACCTCAAGAACTATTTTTTTGCGTAGGGAAAGAGACACATTCCCATGTCTGAGCATGAAAACGTTCTTTGATATTGTTAATGCCTCTAGTGTTTACTTCTACAAGTTCTATAGGCGGAGTCTGTAAAGGGCCAGGTAGCCTCTGGATCTCATCTTTTATGAAAGGTGACATATCTAGTAAATGCCCCTGCAGTCAATCTCTGGAATGGATCTAAATAGAAGTTCTTCATTTTAATATCCGTAAAACACAACAACTTTAAGGTAAACTATGTACATGTTCCATTCACCATGAACACAAACCTCACAAGCCTCCTTGGCTTTGGAGCATTTTCCATGTTTTCCATAACGAAGACCCAAATAATTAGGCCCTTCTTGAAGAACATTTGGCTCAACTATGCCTTGTACATGCTTGCCTTTAAAACCCTTTACTTTCATAGCACATTTTCATCAAAAATTTGGACCTTGTTCCTCTAATGTCTCTAATGTCTCTCAAAAGCACGTACACATTCATTTTCAGAGGAAATTGAAGGTACTCTAATGTCTCTAATTTCTCTCAAAAGCACGTACACATTCATTTTCAGAGGAAATTGAAGGTAGAAACCAATAGCTAATTCTTCCAACTAACCTTGACTAAAATGAGCTAAATTGTACTTTGATACGAACTTGATTTAAATTGTCCACCCCACATTAGGCACCAATGATTATAACCTTTAATGGGCTAGCACTGGTTTGTAATCATCATCTCAAAATGACCTAGTAGATGAAAAATTATCATGTTTGGAATCATCGTTTCACACCATCTACATATGACCCTTCTACACATTATATGATTGAATTTATGGTAGGTCATCCCTTCTATCTAGACCATGATTGATTGTGACATTAGGTGAATAAAGGAAATTTGATAAGGAAGGGATCACTATAAGTTTGTCCTCCTCCACCCACTCCATATTTAGTGATTGCCTATTTTTTCTCTTCCAACATTTTATTTTGGAAATTCATTTTGGTAGTTAATTCTACTAATAGTCACAACACCTGGAAGTCAAAGAAATTGTTATATACACTACTAAACTCAATTAACATTGTTTGTTATTGGAATTTACAATAAAAAACAACGTAGAGTTCATTAATGTAGTAGTGTATATGATAATTATATGTATAGTGGTGTGGCTATCGATAAAATTAGCTGCTAATGAATTTCGAGAATAGAAAGTTGGAAGTGGAAAATTGAGAAATCACTGGCTATGGGGCGGATGGAGGAGGACAAACTAGAAACTATCTTCTACTTATAAATTGTATTTTATTCACCTGTTGTCACAATCATTCATGGGATAGGTAGAGAGGATGACATTCCAAAAATTCATGCATATAATATGTAGAAGGGGTCATGTATGAGATGGTGTGAAGTGATGATGATTGACATAGTAAATTTTCATCTGCCAAGTCATTTTTAGATGATGATGACAAACCAATATTAGCCATTTTAAGGTTATAATCATTAACAAGAAATATGGGGAAGGAAATTCAAAGTGTCAAATTCTAAGGAACAAGCCATATTTGCTTCTCAAAAACTTTATTTGATATATTCTTAAAAAACCAAGTACAAATTTTAGTAATCCTAGAATCATGCTTTACATAAGGTAAAATTGGGGAACTCATGACTTGTACTATAGATAAAAAAAAAATTTACACTTACCAAAAAAATATATGATAAAAATTGACAAAATACATAAGCTTAAGCTCAAGGGGATATAATCATTCTTGCCTTCCATATAGATAATGAAAATGATTGTTCTAAGTCTCATGTTGCTTCTCATGTTATTTTATAAACCTTGGTTGGAAAGAAAAATAGGAGGGCTGAAATGTAAGAAATATAGAACATATTGGATTTAACAGCCCCAAACTGGATTTTACTCTGAGGTATTGATTTTTTGAAATATATTTTGTGAATGTCGACCAATAGATATATATCATGGAGGATGAAAGACGAAGATCAGCTGAATCCCATATGGAGGCTCAGGGATTGGAGGATGTTCACGGTATTTAAATATAATCTTAAATCTGCATACATGTGTGTACATATGGAATTGATTTTTTTATTAACTTTGTGAGTGAAATTAGTTGTTAATAAGTTTCATATTTTAATTTTTAGGAGGCAAGAGGAGAAGAATTTCTACTCCATCCATGGAGCGTGGCCAAGGTTCAACTGGTCGAGGTATGACTGGTAGCAGGTTGCGGGAAGGGGGTGATATTTATTCCCCCGAAGGCCAGCAATCAACGACTGCTGGTACTCAACAGGGTCACTGTGGGTCTGGTTCTCAGCAGCATTATTCTGGGGTTGGTTCTCAGCAGGGTCATGTTGGAGATGATGTTAACCAACAACATCAAGGTTGCCATCAATTTCAATATTTTTTCATTAAATTTGTACAAATTTTTTTACACGTGTTTTTTCTAATATACGAAATTATATATATATTGATGCAGAGGCTGAAAATGTTCGAGCCAGTGGTCAAAAAAGACGCAGGGCAGCGCGCTACATTGAAGAAGAAGGCTGTCAACCTAGCACAACTTATCCGGTTGAGATTACTGATATACCATGGGAAACGAACATGGCGGAATGCACCTTACAAAGGTGTCAAAGCCTTTATGCAAAATTGCAAAGAGATCTCCAGGATTTGTCTCTACCTGTTGAGAGTAGACAAAGCCTACAAATAGTTACACATTCATTGAGTGAAATGGTAAAAGTGTACAAAGATTTGGGGCCAACCACTGATTCGTTTGTAGAAGTGATGAGAAAGAGAAAAGAAACAGTGATAGGTCCCGATAAATGGCAGGACATAAAACAAAGAGTTTCAAGAGATGATGCTAAGTCAATGTTTAATTATAAGGAAGGGCTAAAAAGAAAAATGTTGAAGGTGTAGTATTTCAAGCACCCAGACAAAGCACAATATTTGTATAGTCGACATCTTGCGGCCTTTGGAAGGCTTCCATGGAACGATGAGGTTCCTCTTTATTTTGCACAAATGTTTTATGCATAATTTTTTTTGGGTATGAAACCTGACTACAATGACCTTCCTTCAGAATTTTTTGGTCCGGGGAGAGGTCGATTATGTCAACGTAAGGGCGCTAAGCGAGATGTGGAGTTGCCTCGCCCTGAGCCGCCATTGGTGAGTCGACCGTCTTGAGTCGAAACCCTGCGATCAGAGATGGATGCGACTTCTCAAATAAGTCGTGAAGCAAGAGATGTTATGATCGAAAATGTTCATAGCGGATTGAGTGGAGTCGATATTGGCTTAAATCGACAAAGAGCACGTGAAAATGCACGTGCCAATTTTGTTTATCCTACAGATGAGGAGATTTACAACATGAATGTTGAAGATCTCCGAACATATGCAATAAATTGTCGCAATGGTCTGCAAGACCTAATTTTTCGTGAGGATGAGGGCACCGGAACGGTATGTGTTAGTGACCTTGGGGTTTGAAATTATATTTACATATACATGTGTACAATTTGTAATAAATACATGTGTATGTACACATGTATACATTTATTTGTATGTGTACATTAATCTAACAAAAATGTATGATTATATGTTAAAACACCATTTGCAGTTCTCAGGCATGATGCGTGATGAAAATGTTAATATTACGTTCGGGACCTGTGGCTCAAATGATGCAGCTGGGTCTGACCATCATGATATGTTGGCACATGGATGTTAGTGTTTTTTAAGTGACACTCAAATAAATAATTGTTGCCACACATGTACATGTATGTATATATATAATTCGATAAAATGTTTTAATAGGTACCGATTCCGTCTGATGTTTTTGGGATGCCGGTACCTTCTTCTTCTTTAGGAGATATACCTTGTACTTCAGTGGGAGATGTACAAGTATGGACAATTTTTCACAAGTTCAAAATTTATGTTACCTCAAAAAGTTCCATTAAAAATTGAGATATATAGAGAGAGATCTATATTTTGAGTTATTTAAAATTGTTTGAATTTAGGTTCGTATAGAAGATTTTTTTAATCCAAGGAATTTAGCGACGGAGATAGGAACATCCACAGCATTTGAAGAAGTTGTCTTTAGTTCTTTTTTTTAATATTATTGTTCAAATAAGTTTATATATGTACACGTGCATTTTCATTTGAAATTTTTTAATTTATATAAATTATTTATGTATATATATATATTTATATTTAACTGTACATGTATATTGTACAGGTTACCACTGGAGATGTTTCTATGGCAGATCCTGTTCATCAAATGGAGAGGCAACCTTACGAGGTATTGCGTGATTTTTTTGTTATATTTTGTTTTTTACATGAAGTTCTAGATATATATACTCTCATTCATTTTTAAAACTTCAAATTTTAATGTTCAAGTAAATGTGCATTGTGTATGTAGGTTTCCTATTTACAGGATAGGGAGCTAACCGAGACCCAGAGGCTAGATCCTCCATTTGATGGACAAGATATACAGTAGATTTGATATGATTTCAAAATTTAGATGGTTTTAAAATTTGTTAAACTTGATACAGTTTGATACTTGAGTGAGATTTACAATTTTTGGACATATTTTATTACAATATGTTTTTTGGACATATTTTTGGACATATGTTAAATGTTTTTGTTGGATAGTTGAATTATAATTGGCATGGCATGTGATATTTAATGTTAAATTTTTTTGTTAGATAGTTGAATTATAATTGGCATGGCATCTGAAGTTTTTAAAACTACATGAATGATAGAATGTGAACCTACATTTGCACATGTGGTAAATTGAAATGTTACTTGTAACAAGACAATCCCCATTGATTTCATTATAGTATATGTTGATTTCTGATTTGATATAATTGCATACATATGATGGTACATTACTTGTAAAGTCATTGGATTAATAGTGTTCATTGATTTCAGTGTTCTTTGGATGGTTAAATAGTACTTTTGGCATGTGAATGTGAAGTAATGTTGTCATCTGAATTACATTTGATGTGTGATATTTAATGTTAAATGTTTTTGTTGGATAGTTGAATTATAATTGGCATGGCATGTGATATTTAATGTTAAATTTTTTTTTGGATCTAGTTGAATTATAATTGGCATGCCATCTGAAGTTTTTAAAACTACATGAATGATAGAATGTGAACCTACATTTGCACATGTGGTAAATTGAAATGTTACTTGTAACAAGACAATTCCCATTGATTTCATTACAGTATATGTTGATTTATGATTTGATATAATTGCATGTATGATGGTACATTACTTGTAAAGTCATTGGATTAATAGTGTTCATTGATTTCAGTGTTCTTTGGATGGTTTTAGTACTTTTGGCAAGTGAATGTGAAGTAATGTTGTCATCTGAATTACATTTGACATGTGATATTTAATGTTAAATATTTTTGTTGGATAGTTGAATTATAATTGGCATGGCATGTGATATTTAATGTTAAATTTTTTTGTTGGATAGTTGAATTAGAATTGCCATGGTATTTGAAGTTTTTAAAACTACATGAATGATAGAATGTGAACTTACATTTGCACATGTGGTAAATTGAAATGTTACTTGTAACAAGACAATCCCCATTGATTTCATTATAGTATATGTTGATTTCTGATTTGATATAATTGCATGTATGATGGTACATTACTTGTAAATTCATTGGATTAATAGTGTTCATTGATTTCAGTGTAAGCGCAAAAAATTATTGACAATGTAGAATGATTTTTGTGTTATGATAATTAAACCTAATAATATTGGAGAGCAAGAGAGACTTGAGGTATGGTGTTTACTACAAGAGTTTGAGCTAAATATTTAAATGGTTTATCTATCTTTCATAAAATAGTTTAAGATTGATCACAAGAATTAAGAGAATGTCTCGGTCCATCATTGGTATGGTCCATAATAGAATGATCATCCATGTCAATGACTCTTAAGTCTATCTTTCCAAACCATGACCCTACTCTCACATGTGTGCCTTTCATGACACCAGTCACTGCTTTCATCCTCGAGTTGACTGCCTTGAAAGAACTCAACTCTTTCTTGATGCTAGCCTTCCTCTTTCTAAGAGATGAAGCTGACTTTCGACTTAAGAAGCTATGGGTAGCCCCCGTGTCTATCAAAGCAGAGAAATTTTTCCCATGTACGGTTGTAGACATGAATCTCAAGTCCAAGGAACTTTCATCATCATTCCTCCTCCTTGTCTTGCGCCTTACTTTCGCAATCTTCTTCAACATTTCCTCTTCCAATATGTCTTTCGAACTAGCCCTTGGCTTAACAGTGCTTTTCACATATCTCTTCTCATGAAGCTCCATAGAACAATTCGATCATGGGTCTGCTTGAATTGGTTCAAGCTCTTTCCTTTTCGAATTCTGTCTAATTTCTCCAATACGACATATATTGACTCCT
This sequence comes from Pinus albicaulis, assembly GCA_034641835.2. Classification (NCBI taxonomy): domain Eukaryota; kingdom Viridiplantae; phylum Streptophyta; class Pinopsida; order Pinales; family Pinaceae; genus Pinus; species Pinus albicaulis. Next base: position 433,715,554 of record CM076582.1, on the reverse strand, counting down.
TCCAAACGAAGTGCACCAATCCTCTTAGTGTGGTCGTCTTCTTTTCCAAGTGTGCCAACACATGCATTTTCTTTCTTCAAACGAATAGGTTTCGGATCAAGAAAGTCCCTCTTGATCTTATCTTCCATGTTCTTGACTTTAGCCTGCAACGTGGTGCTTCTTTCTTTCAAGTGAGCCCTTTCCATAAAGAGTTCCTGAAGTCTTTGTTCACTTTATCGTATCTCCATGTCAAGCTTTTCAATTTCAGCAGTTTGTCTAGAAAGTCCATCCTTGGAATTTCTTGCGTGAAAAACCAAGTAGGTTGAACCAACTTTGGTCTAGTGCATTGGAATTCATTAAATAATTGGTCATTGGCACTGCTTCAAGCTAGGAGTGAGCATCTTCACCAACCTACATTGAATATTTTACACTCCCTAGGGTGAATGATACTTTAAATTGATTGACAGTCTAAGACTTTCGAATTTTTCCGAATGCCAAATGATCTTACAAAGTTAGTATTTATAATATCCTAGTAGGTCATTCGGTGACGACTTTTACCGAAAACTTGAAACAACTTTGGCATGTGATATTTAATTTGTTAAATGTTTTTGTTGGATTGTTGAATTATAATTGGAATGGCTTAACAGTGCTTTTCACATATCTCTTCTCATGAAGCTCCATAGAACAATTCGATCCTGGGTCTGCTTGAATTGGTTCAAGCTCTTTCCTTTTCGAATTCTGTCTAATTGCTCCAATACGACATATATTGACTCCTTCCAAACGAAGTGCACCAATCCTCTTAGTGTGGTCATCTTCTTTTCCAAGTGTGCCAACACTTGCATTTTCTTTCTTCAAACCAATAGGTTTCGGATCAAGAAAGTCCCTCTTGATCTTATCTTCCATGTTCTTGACTTTTGCATGTGATATTTAATGAACTTTAAATGTTAAATGTTTTAATGATGCACAATATATAATCAAAAGGGTTTTAAAACTTAAAGTTTTGGATGGTTTCAATTTACAACTTAAAGTTTTGGATGGTTTCAACCTACATTTGCACATATGGTAAATTGAAATTATGTTACTTGTAACAAGAAAATCCCCATTGATTTCATCAAGTATATGTTGATTTCTAATTTGATATAATTGCATGTATGATGGTACATTACTTGTAAAGACATTGGATTAATAGTGTTCATTGATTTTAGTGTAAGCGCAAAAAATTATTGACAATGTAGAACGAATTTTGTGTTATAATAATTAAACCTAATAATATTGGAGAGCAAGAGAGATGAGGTATGGTGTTTACTACAAGAGTTCGAGCAGGTCATTCGGTGACAACTTTTACTGGAAACTTGAAACAAAGAGAATCTATCTTTGGCTAGGACATCATGTAAGATGCTTGACATAAACAGTAAAATTGTACGTAAAAGCTGAGATTTGGGCAAGTGGGGACAACCACTTGTTATCTCGTCCCTTGGAGGCTAGGCCATATGGGGACCGAATCTGACTTTACAAAATAAAGTGAAATAATTTGTACCATATGGTCGGAGAACATATACAAGAACAATTAATATACAATAACAATTAATTTCATTCTAGAATATATATATCCAATACATATTTAACATTTTTAATCAATGCACATGTATAGAAAAACTACTTTCAGTTGATACTAGAGCACGTGCTTGTACCCAAACAATTTGTAACATCTGCAAACCACAAATAACATAAGCAGCTCAATTTTTAGTTGAGTACTGAAAGGTCTAAAACATATTTAATCGAAATATAATAAATTGTTGGACACTTCACTCAAAAAAATTCTAATGGAATTCCATCCTCAATAATCCGTTCATGATCGGATTTTGACATTTTCCATTTCTTAATTTTTGATTTTTTCTTTGATTGAACTTCTATCAAATTTATGCGTGCTGCACACACCAAGTGACTATATTGACAACTTATGGAATCAGGTTCATAGTCTTCGAAGTAAACAAAGTCTCTACTTTGATGAGTTTGTTTGAAAAAATAACCTTTCAGTATAATAGACCCTTTGTCATACTGAAATCCGTGATCATTATAGTCTTGTAATAATTTCATTTTTTGTTCAGTGCAACGCATCAAATAATACTTCACATTTTCATCGTTGTCAATAGGTGCAATTACAGCAAAAACATCCCCTGCACAATAAAATACATTTAACATTTAATTATGCATATTTAAATTTATTTGTAGATCTTTAAATCATTAAAAAGTAATTCAAATGTTACCTTCTCTAACAAGATCAGAAACTCGATCACCATCGGATGATATTGTAGTTTCATCTGATTCCATTTCTTCAATCATTGCAACAGACATTTTTTCCTTTGTATTTAGCTCTGTATGTTTCCAATCGTTCACATACATTTTGTTTTCACAGACGTCATTGGATTTTGTGTTGTCTATGCAAACATCACAAAAACAAGAATATTTTCTTTTATCCAATGCAAACACATTTGTGGACAATTTTGTTTGAATTGAATGCAATTTTCGAGTCCCTTTATTGTTCCAACTTCATTTCCAATTGATCTATTTACGTCTCCGATTCCAATATGCCAGAAAAACCTTTATATGGAAAATTAGAAAAAGAATTTGTAAATATGATATCAAAATACAATTAAAAATAATCATTGCATGATAAATGTACAATGTTTAAAATTAGATTACCAATATAAATTAAATTGAATGTACCTTCACACTTCTCTTGATGGGTTAATCTCATGGCTTAGAGCAGTTTTGCACCATTGAACAACTTCTTCAGCGTTCACAAGTCGGCGTGCAAAGTGGTTCATTTGATATCTTTGAAGTACTCGTTTTATGCATGCTCCTGCACCGTCATGTTCTCCTTTTCCATGGCCAGTCTCAAAGAAATTCCAACAATGTTTAATGCAGGTTTTCTTATGAATATGACACAACCAAAAAAATGATCGTGCATATTTGAATTGACCTGCGCATCCGTCTGACCATATCCAATGTTCATTGAATGTTATTCCACGATTTTTCAATGAATCATAAATTCTTCCAAAACAATGTTGTACAAAACATGTATCATGTGTACGATCGTCACTGATATAAAAATGATATTCTTTGATGATATGTCGATTTTCACTCGTGCTTTCTATATGATCGACATTTTGTTCAGCATGTCTATATAGAATATGTACGAGCATTGAGACTTGGTCAGAGTGATAGTATTCACTCTGAATTTCTTTTTGTGGAACAAATGTGTAGTTTTCTGCAAAATCAATCACTGACAAAATGGTTCCTGGTGGAAAAACTTCACGAGATTTTTTGAATTGCAAGTCTTGCCATCGAGCTCTATGGGAATGCATGGTGTATTTGTAAATTTCTTCTTCAAACTTTCTCAAAAAGTCTAGTAGAAAAATTTCGTCTTCTCGTAATTCGATTCTTTTAACACTATCTGCACTTTGAATCGATGTACTGGTATATTCGTATCTCTTCCATTTCACTTTCATGTTGGACAATGATTGATCATTTATATCAATACGATATTTGTTTTGAAATTTAGTCAAATTTCCACAATCATCGCATTTTTTGCCACCAACACATTTCTTTTTGTAAAATAGTTCATCGCTTTCTCTTTCACATAGAATTTGAGATATGAATTCACGGATAGTGGAAGGAGGAGGTGAATCCTTCCATAATGTTCTACCAAAATCAATGAATGTGTCATAATATAACTCAAATTCCACATGATAACGGCAACAACAAGTGTCGCGTACGGTGATAGGTTTTACATACCATGGTTTTTGTTGAACAAAAGCACTTAGTGAAACTTGAATTTGACGATTCTCTTCTTTGAACTTGTTGAATAACTCTATTTGAGTGGTTTCCAAGAGATGTTTTTCATGTTCTTCGTATTGATTTCGTGCTATTCTTCTTCGCATCACATGTCTTGCAGTGGGTGAAACACGCGAATTGTTCTTCCAATATTCATATATTATTTTTTTAACATCTTCTCAAAGTCTATCTTTGTATGGTTGCCTACAAATAGCTCTCCAACAAGCGAGTTCATCATTTACGTCTATTTGCAGTCGAAATTTTCGATGTTTGTGCAGAGTTTTTCGCGAGGTTCCTAGTGCTCGTGCCATAGATGTTAGATTCAAACGATTCTCTTGAGTACTTGGTGAAACCATTACCATTTGTATTCCTCTACGTATATTTGAAACATATTTATCTCTAGATCTCTTAATTGACTCTATAGCACTACTCATATTTTTTATCACCTCTTCTTTCATTTTTTTATCTTTGGTTGATTTTCGAATACCCAATAGTGTCGTCGCTTCTTTTAATTTCTTTGATGATAGGAGACCTTTCAACATTTGAGCTTGAACTATCACTTGCTCAGTTTTGAAAAACATTTCAATAATTTTATCGACACGATATCGTATAACATGGTCAGGTTTTTTATCTCCATATGTGTGAGTGTCGACATTTTCTAACATCTCATTATCGATAGTGATTTCATCTGTACATATTCGAAAAAATAGAACATATTCAATAAATAACTAAATTAATAAATATGTCAATAAATATTAGGAAAATTTTAAATATATCAATAGATCATAATATTTACATTTACATACCCGATTCAATTTCTGCTTGAGGTTGATTTTCTTCTTCAATATTTTGAGGAGTATCTCTGTCTATTTACATTAAACAAAATATTTTTCAAACTAGTTCATCAAATAAAAATTAAACTTCACATTTTACATTGGGAAAACTTTAAAAATATATTAATAGATCATAATATTTACATTTACATACCTGCTTCAATTTCTGCTTGAGGTTGATTTTCTTCTTCAATATTTTGAGGAATATCTCTGTTTGTTTACATCAAACAAAATATTTTTCAAACTAGTTCATCAAATAAAAATTAAGCGTTACATTTTACATTAGGAAAATTTTAAATATATATCAATAGAGCATGTAATATTTACATTTACATACCTGCTTCAATTTTTGCTTGAGGTTGATTTTCCTCTTCAATATTTGAGAGAGCTTCTAACTTTCTTTTGCGATATTGTCTCGTCTCTTCTCTATGTTCCTCGGGCTTTCTTTTTCGATCATATTTTCTCACACAAGTTCTTCGATTTCCCATGATAATAGGGTATGAGGTTCAAAAAATTTCCTTTAAAAAATTAGACAATAACTCAATTACAAACAATATCACAAAAGATTTAATTTAAAAAAACCTTTTCTAAAAAATACATAATCCAATCCAAAACACGTACATACCTCTAAGAAAAATCACACCGCCTCTAAGAAATGTCTTCCAAAAAAATTCTTTAAATCCAAAATGTGAAGAAAAATTTTTGAACAAAGAAGCTCAAAATATTTATTTCAACACAAAACACCTACATACCTCCAATAAAAATCACGTCGCCTCCAAAAAATGTCTTTCAAAAAAGTTCTTTAAACTCAAACTTTGAACCTCCAAGAAAAATCACGCCGCCTTCAGAAAATGTCTTCCAAAAAAAATTTTTAAACTCGAACTTTGAAGAAAAGTTTTTGAATTCAAACCAAGTTGTAAAATGAAATGAAGTGCGAAATGTGTGAAAATTGTGAATCATTTCGCGGAAATTTATATTGACGCGAAATATGTGTTTTGTAGGGGGCCCCACAAAAAATTTCCGGCCGACGGAGAATTGCACAATAGTTCGGCCGAATTTTTGATAAGAAGTTTGGCCGAACTATTAAGACGTTAGTTTTGACGGCTCGTAAGTGGAAAACATAGTTCGGCCGAACTTTCATTAATAGTTCGACCGAACTAACGCGTCACCAATTACGCAAACCAGGCTCTGAAAACGGTTCTGCAACTTTGGACTGATTAAACTCCATGAAAAGTTGTTAATTAATTGTCGGAACCAAGACAAGCATTTTCAGAATTGAATCTACTTTCAGGAAATATAAATTTTATGGAATTTCGTAAACGTTTATTAATTTTAATTATTTTTCTAATAAAATGAATGCAAACAATTTTTGAGGGTCATCGTGATTCAGTGAAATCAAAATTTTGTGTCTCCCAAAATACATTGTAAAAAAAATTGAAAAAATTATGGGGCATTACATTGGTCCGTTGACTCTAATGGGTAGCTTTTAGATTTTTAGTTTATAACTTGTATGTTAAGAAATTTGTTGCCACGCGAAACATATCAAAAATACGCAGTTTTTCGTATTGAACCGGTTCAAAAAATTCTAGTAATTATGATATGCATCCATTGACTTTGTAAATATGACGAAACCAAAGTAGACTCTGTCTAGATCGTTGTAACACATTTTGTTTTTTCAAAAACACAAATTTTCAATGAGTACAACGTTGTGACATAACATGACTTCTTATGAATTCTTTGATTGTTAAGAAACACACACTCAAAGAAACGCTAAGTTGACATATCAAATCTGCATAAAAAAATTTCAAAAAATAAGTAATAGAAAGCTAACAAAATTTCTCACAAATTTTATTTTTATCGCAAAATGAAATTCTACACAGAAAAATTGTTATAGTTTGCAGAAAGTTGAAGAACCGAAAAAAATGAAAAATTTTTCTCAAAAAAGGGCAAAACGTGTAACCCAGCTTCACATTTTCACCCTTTTGTTTTCCACAATTTGTTCTACAAACTCATTCTCTGCTAGGAAATCCTCCCAAACTATCCCATTAATCTTCAATTGATGATCTACAAGAATTTTAATAAGTCCCTGGTGAATGAATTGAACTTCTTTGGGTTTGGCTTCTAAATTAATGCTTTCTATCAATTTCATCAAACTCCTGTAGAAGAAATAAGGCAAATTTATTCTAATGTCTCCATTTATGTGTTGCAGTATCCTTACATGGTAAAGATGCACCACACTGAATCTAGTATCACAGGTGAAATATTTCTGAATTATTAACACCAATTCAGCCCATGGTTCATTAAACCATTCTCTTGGAATACCTTTTGACCTATCGAAGGAGCCTTTCCTATTTTTATCTAGGAAGAAAGTCCACCCTTTGTCTCTAAAATGAAAACCTTTATGATACAACTCTCCTGAAAATGATAAATCTAGGGTTTCATAAATATATTCAGGACTTAAAGAGATATGCATATTTCCCACCATGGTTTCATTCTGTGTGAAGTTATTTACAAATTATTTTCTCACTCTCTAATTATGGCCTCTGAATTTTTGTAAAAACCCTATCAATACGGACTGATAAAGTTTTTCCACAGTCTCCCTACCCTACTGTTCTATTTTAAAATCCTTTGGCTCTGCTATGGAAGCCATTTTTTATGAAAACCATTTAATGTGACCATCCCTTTTCATTAATTTCATTTTGCAAAATAAAAAATTCAACACTGAGAATAACTGTGGTAGTAGGCTCACCTCTCTGTTTCATTGTTTTTGATAATCAACCAGTTCTCTGTGTCTTTTCTTTTTGAAGAATGTACTCTTACTGAAATTAAACAAAAAGAAATTAATAGGAAATGTTGTAAGAAAACATAACATATGTTTCTAATTTTACATATTCTATTAATTCTCTATTTTCTCCTTAAAAATTAATCTCTGTTTTGCAAATGAATTGGAAGGTGTTCTCTTAAAAACACCCTCTGTTTTTAAAATGAATTAAACTATGTAAAAAAAATTGAAATTTTTTATACAAAGTATTTTTTTGCTCCTTATTTCATACAAATTTTTCCAAAACACTACATCCAAATTTACTGTACATTTATCAAAAGAAACTTCAATCATTTGTATCAAAATAAAATTCATGGTAAACTGTCTTACTCCATTTCTCTTCAATTCTGTCTTCTGTCAAAACACTTATATATTCTCCATTTTCTTCACAAGCTTGTGTTCGAAATTTGTAGATTGAGTGTGTTTTTAAAAACAATTCACAACTAAACTTAACAATTTCCCTTATGCATTCGAATTGCACTTCTCTGTTTTTTTTTGTTTGCATTAAAACAATGTGAAGAAGGATGTTTCAACCTTACCTTCATCTATGCGCTTGTTCCTTTATGAATTTTCTCTTATTTTGTGGTCTTCTTCATTTGAACTGGAGTTTTTAAATCCAAACAAGTCCATTAAAATATTCTCTTTTACACACTCATTCAAAATAAAATTCATGACTGACTGATGGCAGAGCACTTGTAAAACTTTGTCAACACGTTTTTAAACTATTTGAATGCAAAATTTGTTTGCATGATAGGCTTGCAAGTCGAAATAAATACACTCCTTCTTTAACTCAAGGTTTGACTGATTGATACAATCCTGAAATTCATTAACACAATTGGATCTTCACAAACTTCATTATGGGATGTATTAGAAATGCATCCTTCAATAGATGAAATGCATCCTCTCGCTCATCCTTATCCACATTAGCTTTTCACTCTCCTTTAGAAACTTGATTATGGGATGTATTAGAACAAAATATTGTATGTATAGAGATGTATACCGCGCTTATGTTTACTTAACACAAGATTATCCATTAGTAACATACTTTTAAATACAAATTAATACAACTTTAAAATAACAGCGGATGTGGTGAACTCTGCTACTTTCAGAGTATTTCAAAATTTAGTTATGTTAACTAGTGTTCTCTCCAGTTTTGGAGGAGATTTCTATGGATAAATTGAATGAAGCATAACTGGAGCAAATTTCGACCATTTTTTGGCTTAGGGAGAGTCTATCCTGTCATATTTGGACATTATGAACACATTGGAGTAGGTTTCAGGAGTATTAGATGATTGCAAACAATACTTTTTCCCTTTATGTAAACCGCGCTTATGCGTAGTTAACACAAGCTTATCTGCCATTAACATATTTTTAACTACTAATTAATACAACTTTAAAATAGCGGCGGATGTGGTGGACTCTGCTAGTTTCGGGGTATTTCAAAATTTAGTTATGTTAACTGGTGTTCTCTCCAGTTTTGGAGGAGATTTCTAGGGATAAATTGAATGAAGCATAACTGGAGAATTTTTCGACCATTTTTTGGCTCAGGAGGAGTCTATCTTGTCATATTTGAACATAATGAACACATTGGAGCAGGTTTCAAGAGTAATAGATGATTGTAAATAATACTTTTTCCCTTTATGTAAACCCCACTTATGTGTAGTTAACACAAGCTTATCTGCCATTAACATATTTTTAACTACTAATTAATACAACTTTAAAATAGTGGCGGATGTGGTGGACTCTGCTAGTTTCGGGGTATTTCAAAATTTAGTTATGTTAACTGGTGTTCTCTCTAGTTTTGGAGGAGATTTATATGGGTAAATTGAATGAAGCATAACTGGATCAACTTTCGACCATTTTTTGGCTCAAGAAGAGTCTATCCTGTCATATTTGGACATTATGAACACATTGGAGCAGGTTTCAGGAGTAGTAGATGATTGTAAACAATAAATTTTCCATTTTTAGCTAATATAGAGGCCCAAGCCATGGAAGCTGAAGCAAGGAGATGTAGCGTAGGAGGGGTGAACTCCGCCATCAAAAAACAATGTTAATGGATCATTTTGATGGTTTGTAGTACCTTTTTATTGATGTTGTTTAGCATTTTGTTTTAATGTTTTTTAAGTTAATGAATTTAACATAATCTCCATACATTTACTTTTTTAACAATCATAAACACTTGAAGAAGCCTATGCACATGAAGAAAAAATCAACATTTTAAATATAAATCTGAGGATGAAATAAGAAAAACAAAACTAACATTCAAATTCAGATCAACCAATTTAATTTATTCTGAGATAAGTGGATGAACTACGATGGAAATTAACAGTTATAATTAACTTTAAAATTTGTTATGTAGAATTCGTGGTGAATGATAGATGTATGCCTAGGAAATTGGAACATGAATTAGCTGTCTTCCTTTCAAGGAAATTTTGTATACTTATTATGAGTTATTATTGCTAGATCTAGTTAAAATTTACACATGAATTTTACAAACTATAAATGCTAGATACAGTATCTTTTGAAGTTAAAGATGACTAATAATAACAAACATTGTTGGAATAAATTTTCTTTAAAAGTTATAGTTGAACAGTTATGCAAGTATCGCACCTGCAATATATGGTTTGATGAAATTAAAGGCAATACTCTAATTAATAGAATTATATGTTTTAAAAATAATTTGGCATATGGAAACCTTGCTTTTATAATCTAATGGGATTAAAAATAAATGGTTAGGGTATTGCCTACAATCATAAATTTGAAACCAAATTACAGTGTAGATAACTCTTCCATTTATGAAAGAGTCTTAAGTGTAGCTTTAAATAGTGAAACCAAGATCTGTCTTAGGAATTCAAGAAAATAACAAGTAAACCTAGAACTTGGTGTCGAGAGGCTTCAAAAAAATACATTTGGACATAAGAGATAACACAAATAATATTGTCTCAGGAGAATAACCGTGATGGTTTAAACCGTAGACCAAAAAAATAGTTGGAACCAGGCTCTTACTTCCTTCAAGATTGTGGGGTAAAATAACTAATATACATTTCACTTCCAAATTTTAGCCAAATCTTAGCTATAGAATGACATTGAGAATGTCTAAAACTGGAAATTAAAATTGTTGTAAGAACATTTGAGACACCAGGCAATGTTTGCAGAAGAACTGAAAAATTATAATAGGAATGAAATCATCTAGAAGAAAACACTAAGAAGACACAATAATAGGTAACAATAAAAGTACAAAACACATGAATTATAGAATTATTATTCAGTAGGTAGGAATGCAATGATTAGATCCAGTAGTCAACAGCGTATCTTAATTATACATGTATATTAAGGAACTTCTCTAGGAAAAGCACCATAACCTATGTGTAAACCATAAATAATCCCGAGGGAATTTTGTCCAAATATATTACAACCTTGCAAAAAGAGAAGAATAATCCTTCTTTCTTGACCCTTAAAACAATTAAATTATAGTGACAACCACTCCAAAGTTAGACATAACAGATAAACATAGTTTTTGAGATGAAATATGCCATATAATCTTCCAGCATAAGGGATGACATCATCGAACCATGCCATAGTAGAGAGGAGGGTTTCGTATCCCTCAATATTTTTCCAGATATAAAGAAATACTCAAAATCCAATGAAATTTTGGAGCTAAGAGAAAACCTACTTGAGTGAACTGGTGGCTTGGTGTAGTGGAGCGTAGGGTTTACAAAATCCTGAGTAAGCCAGAAATTTGACCTGTTGTCGAATGCTAGTTCACAGCCACAAACAGAGGCATACGATTCTGGAAAAAATTGAGATGTAAATATAATAATGAATTAAAACAAGGATTTTTTAGAAGGGTATTACATGTAATGCAAACCCTACCAAGAACCAACCCATCCTCCTTCTGACACTCTAAGCTTGAAGAGGTTCCACACATCCCTCCAAACGAGACAATTATTTACAACAAGCTTAATTGACAAAACTTGAAAATAAGCAATTGACAGAGCATGAAACATAGCAGAATGAATGATGCATTGTGTAGAGAGGAGTAGGTAGTTGTATACTTGGCTGAAACATACAAGATGCAATGTAGGCCCTAGAGGAGCATATGGAATGTAGTGAACACCAGTTACCTCTCAGAGCATAGCGCAACGTCATAGAAAGAGAATGAACAGAAGGACCAAGATAGGGGAGGGAATTCATTACCTTAACCTCCACGTCTTTCATCATGACCATTGGATTAGATCAAGGTAGGACAAGTGTTTCCTCCTCACCACCATTATATGTTGACTAAGGAGGAGTCGAGAAACTTCGAAGTTCATCCACCTATTAACTGGTGAATAAGGTTTTGAGCGAAAGATCTGTGTTACGAGTCAAGAAACAAGTCTAAGAATTTTACATGCCATTATCAAGACATTCAATTTCACACACCTCAAGAGGTCAAGGTTCGCCATATGTGCAGCAAACCAACTAATCCAGACTGATAATTTATTTATGCCAGCATTGCACGACTTGACATAAATGTTATGTAATGTGATAAGAAACAATATAAGTAAATGGACCTAAGACATGTTTTATTTCATGTTCTTACTGTTTATCGTAAGGATAAAGTGACATGTCATATATATATATATATATATATATATATATATATATTCTAGCATGGTAAGTTGAGACCATGTAAATAAATTTTTTTTTTATGATCGTAATTTATAAGTAGTTATATAGGTTACAACAAGTAAATCCCTTTGACTAAATAATATTTTGTCAAAAAAAGGCTCCAAAATGTGTAAGAGTAATTGAAACCATTTTATAAATACATTTTATTCCCAATTTTAATTATTATTATTTTTCACAATTACATAAAAATATAATTTTAATAAGTTTTTAAACCCCATATATATATATATATATATATATATATATATATATATTAAAATGTGCCTTAAAAATATATCCAATCACTATGAATCCAAAACAAATGTACTATAGAAATTAAAATTATTAAAAATTGATTTAAATTAATATTAAAATATTATACCCTATATTTATTTTATCTTGAATTTTATTAATATTTATTTATATTAAGATTATTTCATATATATTATTTGAGATATATAAGGATATATATATAACTATATATAAATTTAATCTTTTAATATATATTTTCAAAAATTATTTATTATAATATGGTAATAATTATTTACATTATAATTTATTTACTTGATTATTTAAAAGAAATCAAATATTATTTAATTATTTTAAAATTATTTTAAAATAATATTTTTTATTGTGAAAAAATTAAAATTTATCAAAATTAATTAAGACAATTTTTGTTTGATTTAGTTTAATATATTTTAAAATAACATATCATTTAATTAATATATTATAATAACTGGTAATTTCCTGAAATAAATTAATTACTATTTTTTAATAGACTATTGTATTAATCATCTAAATAACTTTAAATATTGTAATATAATATAACTTATTATAAATTCTATTGTATATGTTGTATTTATCATTAATATATTATATAAATTAAAATTAATTTAATTAATTAATATAAATATTTGTATTGAAAAACATTTATTTGTAATAATAACGAATCTAGATCCATCTTAAGTCCGATCTATCAAGAGTCTAGAGGGATCAAATCTGTAGAGGTGCAAACCTTTTTTTGAGTGAAAAACTTGAGGAAAAGGATTGCACCTGTAAATATTTGATCCATGTCGCGGCTTGATAGATCGAGAGTTAAGATGGATGTAGAATCAGGAGTTAAGATGGATGTAAGCTAGTAGAAGTTTATTTTTGTAATCATTTCATAGCCAGACAAGGTTGAGCAAGAAATCTCTCTAGGAAGAAATTAAATAGGTCTAATTTGGTGGTATTTTGACCAAGATAAGAATTAAATCATTCTAATTTGGTGGTAAGAGTGATTCAATACACATGATAGCATCCATGGAGTCGAAGTAGATGAAAAGGTAAAAACAAAAAGGTAGAAAAAAAATAAAATGTAGGAGAAAACAAATCAAACCTAAAAATATAATTCGACACTTTAAATTTATATATTTAGGGAGATAAGTGATTTTTCATGTAACACCCACGTAAACAATTGTAATTTACAGTTTTTACCATGTTTTACCAAGACGGTTGTATCAAGAAAATCAAGACTTAGTTCATGGGAAACGAATTCTGGAATTGGTTGAAAGTTAAACGACTTCCTCATAATGAACTCACACTATTAATATGAAAGGAAGATTACGATGTGCAGGGAATGCCTCTGTGGTCGAGCATGTTGTAGGAAGATTCACTTGCTTCTCGGATTACTGTTTTTATTGTCGAGGAGTCCATGCAGAATTCGCTTCATCCACCTTGTGGTCAGTGTCGATGTATAGGGTGGAGCCATCATTCTGTTTCGAGCAGTCGCTAACACTTCATAATCCCATGCCCAGACCTGGACGATCGGGCTTTTGGATTAGAGGGAATGGATAGAGGAAAGGTGTGCACAAACTGCCATATTGTAGTGCCTTCAAGGCAGATGACTTGCGAAATATGTTTCTTACCGGCCGTGCAAGCAAGTGTTTTCGACCTACAGACCCATTTATTGCATGGCGTCATACATACAAATGGTTTTGGACACTTGGTGTGCATTAATGGACGAGAGAAAGGATTCAAATATGCCTTTGGAATGAGAGTCGACTGCCAAGATAAGTGATTTTGGCTTGCTTTCTTTATTATATAGTCTTTCTCTTTGTGAGTTAAAAGATATAAGAAAAGATTATATATAGATGGTGTTAATTCCTTTTCTTTGATAAGAGTCGATTGGAATGAGAGTCGACTGCCAAGATAAGTAATTTTGGCTAAATTTATTTATTATATAATCTTTTTCTTTGTGAGTTGAAAGATCTAAATAAAGATTATATATCATATAGTTTCTCTGCAAAAATAGTATTAGAAAATAGAAAGAAAGAATACTAATGATCTTTCTCCTATTTCTTGGGATAAGTTACACATACCAAGAAAATGGTAATTCATTATTTTATTGGGATATGATTGAAACAAATTCACTGTTGACTATTTTTGAAGGAATGTATTTATCTTGGGAGTAGAAGATAAGTCCATTGTGGTAATTCCTTTGCAAGGGTTTGCAAGGGATAGATATTAACTTTGTTATTATTTTAAAAAAAGGTCTATCTAGCTCTTATGCCCAAAATAAGAGTTAGTTATGGTACTTAATTTAAAAGGGATTTTCTTGAAGATATTAAAGAGGATAGATCTTTAATATAAATATTTACATAATATGGTATAAGCGAGAAAATAGAAGATGCATGATCTTTATTTTAAAGGGGATTCAATACTCATTTAGTTTATGAAATGATAACAAGTCCAAAGTAATTTTCTTGAATAGATTAAAGAGAGTGACTCATGAAATATCTTCTTGTACAATGAAGAAGAAAAGAGAAGTTTTATCAGATTTATATTCATTAACCATGTTGTAAATAGTAATGAGTTAATATATATCCATCGATAGTTTCATAAATCCATGAATAGTTTACCATGATAGTGGTAGAGATTAATGAATTAATAAATCCACGGATAGTTTCATAAATCCATGGGTAGTTTTCCATGGTGTTGATGGAGATTAATTATTTCATAAAACCATGGGTAGATTACCATGGTGTTTGCAAAGATTAGTTATTTAATAAATCCATGGATTGTTTACCATGGTGTTGGTAAAGTTAAGTTATTTAATAAATTCATGGTTAAAGGAACTAATCAGTTTATTTCCTTAGATGAAAAAACTAAGTGAAAGATAGCTTGTAGTATTAAACTACATTGAATATGATTGTTTAGTACAATCTTTGGAAAAGAAGACTTGTATTTATATTCTTAATTGCATATTTTTACAAAAAGAAAACATATGTTTACATGCTCACTAGCATTGAGATTTTTCTTTGGGAAGATTCATGAAGGAGGTTTTGTGCTTCATTGCGTAAGCTCTCCTTTAGGAAGAGTCTTTTGGAATCGATATGCATTTGCATGCATGGGAGCAACATTTGTTATGTTAGCTTGCATTCCATGCAATAAAAGTAATAGCATAAGGGTTAGATATTTTGATTAAATTTATGTAAATCACATGCATAAATATCTTAACTGATGTATCGGTTTATTTTAAAGAAAAGCTTGGGAGATGTAGCCATTGTCTTGCAGGAATGTGTGCTTATGCAATGGAAGCTTTAGTTATTGTGATGACTTATAACCAGCACATATGAGGTATGTGTCATTAAAGAGAGAATGACAAGGTACTTTACTTGCATGTCATGAATATACATGATTAGATGGAGAAGCTACTATAGTACAGATATGTGAAATGATTGATTAATACTTTATGAATCTTGACCATCATTTTATGTTGAAGGCATCATAGCAGGGAATGATGGTGAAATGTACAAATGAATATTATGCTTGTCAGGTACAAAGGAAAATTATTCTTGTCCTGGTGGCAGGTAAATGATTAATGTTCATGCAGATGAGTATGAACTACCGGATGATCCAGTGTACGATGGACCATTTTAGGTACATCCATGCCATCAAGATATGAAGATATGAAGACCAGAGGGTAAATGGTATCATATTTATTGTAATGGCTTAAGTTAGATATTTGTATATTTCCTTGTAAGATGATATAAATGATGGTTAAGGGATGGTCTCCCTTATAAGCCACTGAGTGATGGGCTGAACACCCTCACAAGCATTTAATAATAAAATTAAACGTTTGCTGGTTTTCACCCTATAGGATTTCCAGTGTATATTGGTGTTCAATGGTGTGATTGATTATTGTGTCAAGTTGATGATGTTGATTCCTTTCTTGTTATGATGTTCATAATGGCAAGTATGTGATGACTATACGAGTAATGAAATGAATGGAAGGTTACGTCATACAGTAATTGTGTTAATGTACTATAATGGAGGATGTTAATGGTTAAGGAGCTTACTATTCTTATTCTAAAAGTTACACTATGAATTGGTAAACATTCTATGTAATGACGAGTAAGGAATATTTAATGGTGAATGGTTAGTTACCCATGAGTAACTTGTATAAAAATTTTTTATCTCCTTACATTTCCATGTGAAGTTAACGGTGTATGTTACAAATGGTATCAGAGCTAAAGGTTGCAACACTGGCAGATTTGGGAGTTAGCGAAAAGAAATTGAGAGATCCGAGATGAAGAGCGTGTATGTGAAGGAAGGCATCACATCTCTAATCCAGGTTTAATAAAGAGTTTCGAGAGATAAGTATTATTATCTTTCTTTCTTGAAACACTAGTTATTGCATTTATGGAAAATACACTGCTTACAAAGTAAATGCTTGTTGAGTTAGAGTTTCTTTAAAAAGGATATGTATTTTCCATGTACGTAAAACTTCTATTGTTGTATTGAAGTTTCCTTGAAAGGAGTTGGGAATTTGAACATGTGTGTGCTTGAAAATTTAACTAATATACATTTGATTCTTCTTGAGAGAAATATGTGTATCTTGAAAATAAATCTTGCATGTAAGTCTTGCAACTGAAATAGACAAATATAGAGTAAAACATGGTTCTACTTAAGATGCAAGATTGTGCTAGTTCTTTTGGAAAGTAATAAATCATTGCTAATATGATAATCGTTTACAAATATATACCATGGTAAAAGACCAAACTACCCTGATAGTTTCGCTGAGAAGAACCCATGTGAGTTTTTGCAAAGATTACTAGTATGTATCTTGAAAGGTGTGAGCAGTAGTAAAACATAAATAAGTAAACTTGCTTGCCTTTATATATATCTTATTTAATAAAAGATAAGAATCCTGTTTTCTTTTAAAAGGGATTTCGTACCGGTGTGTTAGATGAAAAGGAATCCAAGTTCCTTTCTTGAAAATAAATACAGGCTAAAGAGAATAACCTCTTGAATATACTACATTGCTAGATGGATTATGTCAACTTCTTGATTTAGGTATATTAAAGGTTAAGTTAACCTTGTTAGTATTGCGTAGTTTTTATGCATAAAAGGGGCTATCTATGATAAATTATTGGAATAAAATCATGAGCAACTTGCATGTAGAATCATAGAGGAACGAGGTTCTTTGCATGGATAGAAGATGAATTACATGTACAAAAACTGAAGTAATGTTTTGGTTTCCTTGAAATATATATACATGGCTAATGTGGGTATAATATTTCAAGAATAAAGGCATGTATTCTTATGTTTTATTCCATTAGTTTTATGGAAAATAAAGCCATGTTTTGCATGCCTATCATGTTATATGTCCTCGAAGAAGAATCATGAGTTTGCCTACTCGATTATGTTAAGTACTCTGTTGGGAAATTAATCTTTATGCATGGTATGCATAGGAACAATAGTCAATGTGTTAGCTTTAATATATTTGAAGGCTCCAAAGGCAAAAGCTGAAGGGGTGGTTCTTTTGTAAAAGTTTAAGTAGAGCGAATGCACATTGTGTCATTTTCCATTAAAGGAATTTATGAACAGATATAGTGATTTGTCTTGTACGAATGTGTGCGTGTGTGAAAAATGTCATAATCATATGGGAGTTATTTGACATGAATTGATAATTACTTACTCACACTAATGTAGAGATGTTAGAAGAAAGCATGTTGTGGCATTGTATTCACATCTCATATATGCACATGAATAGTTGTTAAAGGATCATTCAAAGATTGATTATTTATTGATTAAGGTTTTATCTAATCCTGCTATAAAATCTTGTTGATGTTGCTAAAAGAAAACATTGTCGTATAGGAGGAATGTGAATTTCCTGATGGGGATGAATACTGCAGTACGGAGAGAAGTCCTTCAAATGAAATAAAGATAAGTATTTTATTTTATTTTATTTTAAGAATTCTATGAATATGCATGTTGATTCCTTTAAAAATGTATTGTTACATACATGGCATTCCATGAGATTAGCTTCCATTTAAGAGAATTCTTAAAAGAGTACATGTTACTATAATATACTTTTTTCTCGATAAGAATATGCATATGAGATTAATATCTGTATTATGATTTATTTCTTTAGGAAAGAAAGTATAAAAAGCATGAAATAAAAAATAGTTACTTTTCATTTGAGCTTGAAAAGAAGTAGTTGTTTTTGCATGCAATAAAATTTCTAAAGTTACCATGCACTACTTTAAAAGAGATGAATGTGTATAGTGATGGTGTGTGAAACTAATTCATGAATTCAAAAGATGAGGAAATTCCTTATATAAGATGATATAGTGTTAGAATTAAATCGAATAAAACCTCTTAATGGGTCAAGTTGTGAATGACTAGGTGACTGACCATTTTTTGCATGAGTCATCATGGATACATTAAAACTATGGACTAGTTATGAATGAATAACTAATGAAAGTTATATGCACGAATTGATTTTGACAAAAGCTAATTGAAATTCGTGAACAAATGATTATGATAATTAATTCGTGTGTCAGTCTGTTTGTAACAGAACATTATGGGAATTAGAAATGTTTGCACCCATACCCTAATCGTTATTGACACATACGCATTAATGAATATTTATATATACTGGTATGCATGACAACATCTTATGCAGGAACTTAAAATGATTGCGCAAGATAATATGTGCTTGAGAAATTCATATTTATGATTAGCATTGTTTCTTATAGTTAGCATGGGTAGCTTAATAGAAACAGAAAATCTGTGAAAATAAAACATCGCAAACATTGCAATGTGAATTGCAATATTGAATGTTAAAGTATCATGTTTTAACGTGAAATATTTTGTTATTTCAGAAATAATACTATGCAACACATGTAAGTTACTTCCATGGGGGGAAGTTGTGACAATGTCATTAAAGTTAACTAGTATTAACTAGTTAAAGACAATTTGTTTAATTTTCTTTTATCGAGCAAAAAGAACTTAAATCATCACTGTTGATAAAGAAAATTATTTAATTTGTTGAAATTAATTAATGAAAGGAAATATTTCTAAGCTGATGGTAAAAATGTTTCCAAGAATAGGAAGTGGTTGGGGACAGTTGGAAAGACAGTTACCTACTCGTCTGAGGATAAAGCTGGATCCCTAGGGAGGAGTAAGCGTTCTGTGAAATTGGCAAAGGGGGAGTATTTTCTAGAGCTGGTTGGGACCAGTTGAAAATAACTTACAGTAACCCTTGTAAAGCCAAAAATATCTGAGTGTGACTGGATTAGACATCCCTAGGTCACAACAAAAGAATCCACTGTTAACCCATGGAACTGTCCAGATTCTGGGGCTAGGGGGCAAGTGGAGGACGTAATAGCCTCACTTGATGGTTGGGAGGACCACAGCTTGAAAGACTAAATTTCCAGATAAGTATAAATACTTTTAGTGTGGAAAGATTGACTGTCTGGATGTGAGAAAAAATGACTCGATCCTATGGATTAGGAGGAGCATTTTGTTTACCATTTTGGTTCTCATAGTGAAACAAGTTAAGTAAAAGCTGTGTTATATTAAAATGAATTATTGAATGTATAAGTTCATTTGTTTTATTACTAATTTGTTTGAATGTCTTAGCAGATGCTAGGATATGACCATGGTGCATTGACTGACCATTGGTATGATTAGAGAGCTAGGTGCTCTCTGAGTAATTTTTTAAGTACTGTATGGATGTCTTTAGTAGGTGCTAAGACAGTGTGCATGTGATGCTTTTATGAGAGGGTTGGTTCTCTCTGAGTAGTTATGGAAGTACTTTGATTAAAACATCTCTTTATATTGCAATACTGTTTGATAGTTGCAAGTATTTTCATTTGATTGAAACTATGTGACTAATGTTATTGAATTGTTAGTCATACATTACAGGCTCTTTCTAGGAAGTGTTGATGGGTATTCAACCATTCGATGAGAGGTTGCGTAAAAGCCATCATTTCTACCAATAGTAATTGGTAAGTTCATATACAGATTTTTCTATACTTTTGTGAATTGAATAAGGGATAAGCAGTAGAAATGGAAATGAAATTTTCTTTGCACTATACATGCTTATGAATATGGATAAAAACATTATTGTTTCAATTAATGGCATTTAAGGAAATGAAAGTGTCTCATTTCCAAGGGGAAGGAGCCCCTTTGGATTGCTTATATTATTATATCATGAGTATAAGTTTAAATTTCAGTGAGCGAAGCACACCGAGGACGGTGTTCTCTTAAGGGGCGGAGTATGTAACATCCATGTAAACCATTGTAATTTACAGTTTTTACCATGTTTTACCAAGACGGTTGTATCAAAAAAATCAAAAATTAGTTCATGGGAAACAGATTCTGGAATTGGTTGAAAGTTAAACGACTTCTTCATAATGAACTCACACTATTAATATGAAAGGAAGATTATGATGTGCAGGTAATGCCTCTGTGGTCGATCATGTTGCAGGAAGATTCACTTGCTTCTCGGATTACTGTTTTTATTGTCGAGGAGTCCATGCAGAATTCGCTTCATCCATCTTGTGATAAGTGCCGATGTATAGGGTGGAGCCATCATTCTGTGTCAAGAAGTCGCTAACACTTCATAATCCCATGCCTAGACCTAGACGATCGGGCTTTTGGATTAGAGGGACTGGATAGAGGAAAGATGTGCACAAACTGCCATATTGCAGTGCCTTCAAGCCAGATGAATTGTGAAATATGTTTCTTACCGGCCATGCAAGCAAGTGTTTTCGACCTATAGACCCATTTATTGCATGCCATCATACATACAAATGGTTTTGGACACTTGTTGTGCATTAATGGACGAGAGAAAGGATTCAAACATGCCTTTGGAATGAGATTCTACTGCCAGATAAGTGAGTTTGGCTTCCTTTCTTTATTATATAGTCTTTCTCTTTGTGAGTTAAAAGATATAAGAAAATATTATATATAGATGGCATTAATTCCTTTTCTTTGATAAGAGTTGATTGGAATGAGAGTCAACTGCCAAGATAAGTAATTTTGGCTAAATTTATTTATTATATAATATTTTTCTTTGTGAGTTGAAAGATCTAAATAAAGATTATATATCATATAGTTTCTCTACAAAAATAGTATTAGAAAATAGAAAGAATATTAATGATCTTTCTCCTATTTCTTGGGATAAGTTACACATACCAAGAAAATGGTAATTCATTATTTTATTGGGATATGATTGAAACAAATTCACTGTTGACTATTCTTGAAAGAATGTATTTATCTTGGGAGTAGAAGATAAGTCCATTGTGGTAATTGCTTTGCAAGGGTTTGCAAGGGATAAATATTAACTTTGTTATTATTTTAAAAAAAGGTCTATCTAGCTCTTATGCCCAAAATAAGAGTTAGTTATGGTACTTAATTTAAAAGGGATTTTATTGAAGATATTAAAGAGGATAGCTCTTTAATATAAATATTTACATAATATGGTATAGGCGAGAAAATAGAAGATGCACGATCTTTATTTTAAATGGGATTCAGTACTCATTTAGTTTATGAAATGATAACAAGTCCAAAGTACTGAATGTATTAAAGAGAGCATTCTTATGAAATATGGCTCTTTCAGACAATGAAGAAGAAAAGAGAAGTTTCTCACATTAATATTCTATACATTAACCGTGTTGTAAATAGTAATTATTTAATAAATCCATGGATAGTTTACCATGGTAATGGTAAAGACTAATTAATAAATCCATGGATAGTTTCATAAATCCATGGGTAGTTTTTCCATGGTGTTGATGGAGATTATTATTTCATAAAACCATGGGTAGATTACCATGGTGTTTGCAAGTATTAGTTATTTAATAAATCCATGGATTGTTTACCATGGTGTTGGTAAAGTTAAGTTATCTAATAAACTCATGGTTAAAGGAACTAATCGGTTATATTCCTTAGATGAACAAACTAAGTGAAAGACAGCTTGTAGTACAACTATCAATATGTATCGTTTTAGTACAATCTTTGGAAAATAAGAGACTATATTTATGTTCTTAATTGTGATATTTTTTACAAAAAGAAAAATATATGTTTACATGCTTCAAGGCAAGTATTGAGATTTTTCTTTGGGAATACCTCATGAAGGAGGTTTTGTAAGCCATGTGTTTCCTTTAGGAAGAGTCTTTTTGAATTATATGCATTTGCATGCATGAAATATTTGTTATGTTAGTTTGTGTATTCCATGTACTATAAATAATAGCTATGTTGGCTATATTTTGATTAAATTTATGTAAATCATACGTATGAATATCTTAACCGATGTACTTCGCCTTATTTTAAAAAAAGCTTGGGAGATGTAGCCATTGTCTTGCAGGAATGTGTGCTTATGCGATGGAAGCATTAGTTATTGTGATGACTTATAACCAGCACATATGAGGTATGTGTTGTTAAAGAGAGAATGACAAGGTACTTTACTTGCATGTCATGAATATACATGAGTAGATGGAGAAGCTACTATAGTACAGATATGTGAAATTATTGATTAATACTTTATGAATCTTGACCATCATTCTATGTTGAAGGCATCATAGCAAGGAATGATGGTGACATGTACAAAGGAATATTATGCTTGTCATGTACAAGGAAAATTATGCAGGTCCTGGTGGCAGGTAAATGATTAATGTTCATGCAGATGAGTACGAACTACCGGATGATCCAGTGTGCGATGGACCATTGTAGGTACATCCATGCCATCAAGATACGAAGATACAAAGACCAGAGGGTAAATGGTATCATATTTATTGTAATGGCTTAAGCTAGATATTTGTATATTTCCTTGTAAGATGATATAAACGATGGTTAAGGGATGGTCTCCATTATAAGCCATTGAGTGATGGGCTGAACACCCTCACGAGCATTTAATAATAAAATTAAAATTTTGCTGGTTTTCACCCTACGGGGTTTCCAGGGTATATTGGTGTTCAATGGTGTGATTGATTATTGTGTCAAGTTGATGATGTTGATTCCTTTCTTGTTATGATGTTTATAATGGCAAGTATGCGATGACTATACGAGTAATGAAATGAATGGAAGGTTACGTCATACAGTAATTGTGTTAATGTACTATAATGGAGGATGTTAATGGTTAAGGAGCTTACTATTCTTATTCTAAAAGTTACACTATGAACTGGTAAACATTCTATGTAATGATGAGTATGGAATATTTAATGGTGAATGGTTAGTTACCCATGAGTAACTTGTATAATTTTTTTTTATCTTCTTACATTTCCATGTGAAGTTAACGATGTATGTTACATTTCATTAGGGCCAGCATTATATTAATTACATTAAATTTTAAATATTAAATGTTAAACATTATTTTTACATTTACATTTAAGTGTTTACCTGGACATCCAAATTTATTAAATTTACTAATATTAAGATTATAATATATTAATATGAATATTATAATTAATAATAATATTAGTATTACTCTTTTAATATTAGGGTATTTGGCCCTTAGGGTTCACCTAAATAAAACTTCTTTTGTGAGTGTTTGTAATTACAAAGAAGAGTATGAAGTAAATATAAAAAGATTTTTTATTTTTTACCATACTTCTCGTTTGTTTATATTTATATTTATTTACCATACCTCTTTTATTTAACTTGGTATTTGACTCATAGGCTTGGTATGTATGTAGATGTTGATTTCTAATCATATTTATATTTTTATGTATTTACTTTATATTTATTTATCTACCATACCTCTTTATAAATATGGTATTTCCCACCTAGTATTTAGCCCATGATATTAATAATAATTTGTTCCAAGGTATTTGGCCCATAAGCTTCACCTAAATAAAACCTCATTTTTTTAGTTTTAGTAAATATAAAAAGATTTATTGAGTAAATATAAAAAGAGGCTTTATTTATTTACCATACCTCTAGTCTATTTATATTTTTATCTATTTACCATACCTCTAAAGCAAGTATAAAAAGTGGTTTTATTTATTTACCACAGGTCCAATTTATTTATATTTTTATTTATTTACCATACCTCTGGAGTAAGTACAAAAGGATGTTTTATTTTTTATTTACCATATCTCTGGTTTATTTATGTTTTTTATTTATTTACCATATCTCTTTTTTGACTATTTGTGAATATAATTTGGCATTTCAAATGTTTACTTACATTACATTTCTTTCCTTACATTTCTCACATTACATCTAGACATGTACCCTATACTGGGTTGTAGAGCTAGGCCCAATAATTATCCAATAAGATTCACACAAAAATTTTAAAATTTTATTATAATATGATTTAGGTTGTAATGATTATAATTATTTGTGAGGAGCATATTTTAAATTTAAGGTTTTTGTAAAGTGGTCCTAGGACCATGCTTAACTCCATATCTGCCAAGCACCAAAATAAGTCAATTTTAATTTTCAATTTTATATTTACTTTTATTTATATATAATTTGACTAAGAAAAAATGTTTACATATTGGAAATGGCCTCTTTGCTCAATGATACCTTTTTAATTATAATTCAATGTATAATGTCCTGTTTAAAAAGTTTTCTATAACATGGGATGAGAGGCATGAAAGAGTTATATTTGAAGGTAGATTATATATATATATATATATATATATATATATATATATATATGTATATATATAAACAAATTTTATTTTATGTAGTGTTATTTTTTATTTTCCAATACAATGAATATGTGTAAAATTCCAAAATATATTTTATTACAATCTATAGATAAAATTTTCAATGTCTATATTAATCAAAATTATTATATCTTATCCTTATTTATAAAAACCATTGCAAGTAAAAAAAAAAATATATTATACCAGAAACATTTTAAATTCTCATAAATTATATATTTTTTCATTGATTTTCTTTTAAATTTAATTGGGAAGTAATAGACACCTTAATATGTGACTCCTCTTAATAATATATATTAAATTTTACACCAAAATGAATTTAATTTATACATTTTTTTTCCTTTAAACTCAAAAAATTACAATATAATTTAATTAAAAAATTAATATGAAGAAAATAATATTG
This sequence comes from Pinus albicaulis, assembly GCA_034641835.2. Taxonomy (NCBI): domain Eukaryota; kingdom Viridiplantae; phylum Streptophyta; class Pinopsida; order Pinales; family Pinaceae; genus Pinus; species Pinus albicaulis. The sequence continues at coordinate 433,690,090 of CM076582.1, read as the reverse complement.
TAAAAATTAGAAAATATAATTATATTTAAAATTTTAAAAAAATAAGTGTAAATTAATTTTATATTAAAAATAATTAAATAAAAAGATTTTATATTTTTTAAAATAATAATTAAATTAAATCCTGAAATGTTTCTATTTTATTTATATTTATCTAAAATAATAACTAATATTAAAAATATTTATTATAGAAAATTAATTATTCCAACCTGAATATTTCTTTTACTACTAGTTATCTTTCATAATAAACTTGAAATTATTACTAAAATATTAAAATTAATTTGTTAAATATATTTGTTTGTCAATTTCAATATCTATTATTTTTACAAATAACATCAAAATATAACTTATATAATTAAACTTAGATGATTTGTTTTTCCCTTTTTCTTGTATTTTCACATGGAACTAAGTCTAAATGGAACTAAGTTAAAAAAAAAGAAAAAAAAGAAGAAAGTAAAGTGTCTAAGATTGTCCAAGAAAGCACATCCATCTACTGAGTGATCTACAAACATTAATAAATATATATATATATATATATATATATATATATATATATATATATAAAAGTTATATTATTTTATTTTCAAATTAAATAATTTCTGTTCATATTAATTAAATATTTCAGATGTTATTTGAAATTGAAAAATAAAATTACACAGGTAACAATTTCAATTAACCTAGTTTATTTTGGATTCTTAAATTTTTCACACTGCCCGAGAATTGTTACCGTTATAGAAAAAGAAAAAATATGTGGTCAGAAAAGCTCAAAAAGGAAAAAAACTTAACTTTCGTGGGCATAAAAACAGAGCAGGGGATAAAATGTTCCATCCAAAGTTTTTTCTTCTGCTTCAGCGTTCTCTCAGCGGAGATCGCGTGTTTTGTTCCGATGGACATCAGTATTCCACTGTTGCATGAGCCATCCCATATCAACTGAGTGTCATTATTATAGTCGATTTGATCCAATATTTGTAATGTTTTTTTTTTCTTGTTTGGATTTATACACTTTACTTTGGGTTGTGTTTAATAGAACCAACTTTGACAATTTGCAGGTATGTATGGAGATAATGGAGAGGGATGAGCAGTCAAGAAGATAATTGAAGAGGTAGACACAATTTGCCTATCAATTTGCCTATTAATCAAGATTCATTCTCAACACATCTCTTCACTGCAATTGTTCTCAGTGGGTTCCCTAGATTTTTTCGTGATCCATCTAGTATGGCTAGCTGATTACAAGTGTTCATTACATTTTGTCTTTGATTTTATTTCGCATTCTATCCTTTTCAAGAATGATATAAAAGGTTTATTAGGCAATATGATTCTACCCAGATATTGGATGTAGAATTTAATGTTCCAATGGCCAAAATATTGACCATAACCCTAAAATATTTACAGAATGGGGAAAATTTCAAGATGGACCAGGTTTTTTTTATTTCTCAGGATTTTTTTTCTTACAAGCTCATGCAGTCCAATTGCCACTACTACCCATCACAACCCTGTATTTCCGTAATAGTCCAACCGTAATGCCTCTATATTTCTGTAATCCTTCACCATAATGTTGGCATTAGGGTCTCCAACACTAATACGAGCCTCTTTGTGACAAGCCTGTGGAATCATAGAACTCCCACCACCATCAACAGCCATGGAGTTTCTTTGTTCTTCAATAAATGAACCTCCGTCATTATCACTATCCGGCATGCCGGAGTTCAAAATGGTTTGCGGGATATCTTCACAATCGAGGTTGGAATCGTTGGGCCAATTATTCAAGAAAGTAGAGCATATAAAACCGATAAAACACAATAACATAGAAAAGGGACAACAGAGTATCTTGATGTGTAGTGTAAGATTCAGAAAATGCAAGTCGAAGATTTAATACCGCAAGATTAACAACAATAATTATGCAATTTCATTCCCTTCTCTGTGAAGTCAAATGACTGAATAGAGGGAGATGAAATGGAGAGACCTATGTGGTTAGATATTATCTGTGATTTTATATATAAAAGGGTCAGTTACCTAATTTTCCTTTTTCTACAGGATGTTATCTTCGGATTTTTTCTGGAATAAGATTGAGTTAGTACAATGAGAACACAGATTCGAAACACTGTAATGGAGGGTTAAAGTTTGGTAGATAAAATATGGAGTGTTAAATTTCAATTATGTATGAATATGGAGTGATGTATTTCATTTATATGTATGAATTTGGACAAATAAAAATCACTCGGTTATCATTTAGGAGGAAAAGCAATCCTGACAAATTGAAAAATCGGGTCCATATTACTCTAGAACAGAGCATGCCATGCTAGGCATATTACTCTAGCACACAGCGTGAGAAAACATTAGTACAAGGAAGTGAACAAAAATCTTAATTACTAATTTAATCTTAATTATCTAGCATATATTGGGAATTATTGGGAGCTCAACTTTGGTTTACTATTTTAACTTGTGGTAAAAATTATTATTTTGAGCATGTTAGAAAATTATAACTATCTTATCACTCGTGAATTAGATGGAATATAATATTAACTACATACACATTGATTGAATTCCGAGAACTAATTGCAAGTGTTTGCCTGTTTTGAATTCCTCTACAACAGAGCATGACATGCAATATTCTGGTTGTTTGTATTACTCAGAACAGAGCAAGTTTTTGGCTGTTTGAATTACTTAGAAGAGAAACCTTTTTTTCTCCTTTATGACGAGGAAGAGAACTTAAAATTGTGCTCATCCTTAGTTACTTTTTATTTTCTAATTTGATCTTAATTATCTAGCATGCTTTCAAAATTAAAAAAAAAGAAAAACCGAAAATTACTAACTGCTTGGCTAGGGTTTACTATTTCAAAACTTCAGTTATTAGTTACTATTATTGTTTTTATTTTAGTAAAAAATTGGATTGCTTAAACTTCTAGCAAAAGTTAATTTTATATGATATTTTTTAATTATGTTAAAAGATCATAGTTATTCTATTTAAATATATTTTAGGAAAATCTATTTTGAAATTATTTATTATATCTTATTAAAATAAATTATTAGATTGGTGATGTTATTATATATATAGAGAGAGAGAGAGAGCTGGTGGGAGAGGGAGAGAGAGAGGAGGAGGAGGAGGAGAGAGGGGAGGGGAGGAGGAGGGGGGGAGAGAGAGAGAGCAGGAGAGATGGAGGGAGGGAGTGGAGGAGGAGGAGGATAGAGGAGGGGAGGTAGGGGATGAAAGGTAGGGGAGGGGAGGGGTAGGAGGAGGAGGAGGGAGGCAGGCAGTGGAGGAGAGGAGGAGGCAGAGCATGGGGGAGGGAGGGAAGGAGGATGGAGGAGGTGAGGGTAGGGGAGGAGGAGGAGGATAGTGAGGGGAGGGGAGGAGGAGGAGGATAGGGAGGGAGGAGGAGAGGGAGTCGAGGCAAGGAGAGGTGGGGAGGATAAGGGGATGGAGAGGAGGGGGAGGGATGGAGACTAAGGGAGGAGGAGGAGGGGATGGGATGTTGAGGAGGGGATGGAGAGGAGGGGAGGGGAGGAGGCAAGGAAGGGGAGGAGAAGGAGGGGAGGAGGAGGAGGAGGAGGAGGGAGGGGTAGGCAGGAGTGGTAGGAAGAGGAGTGAGGGGAGAGAAGGAGGGTGGTGGAGAGGAGGGTAGCTCAGAAGGAGGAGGAGGAGGAGGAGGAGGAGAAGAGAGGGGATGGGAGGAGGAGGAGAAGAGAGGGGAGGGGAGAGTGGTAGGAAGAGGAGTGAGGGGAGAGAAGGGGGGTGGTGGACAGGAGGGTAGCTCGGAAGGGGGAGGAGGAGGAGCAGGAGGAGGAGGGGAGAGGGGAGGGGAGGGGAGGTGGGGAGGAGGAGGGAGGGATGGAGGAGAGGAGGGGAAGAGGAGCAGGGGTAGGGGCGGTAGGGGAGGGGAGGAGAGGAGGTGAAGCAACGTGAGAGGTAGGGGAGGATAGGAGGCGGTGGATCAAGGGAGGGATGGGAGCACTGGGGATGAGCAGGAGGGAAGGAGGAGGTGAGGGTAGTGGAGGAGGAGGAGGTGGGGGGAAGAGGAGGAGACAGAGGGAGGAGGAGGAGGGAGGGAGGGAGGAGTAGTAGGAGGTGATGGAGAGGAGGAGGAGAGGAGGGCAGGGGAGGAGCAGGAGGTTAGGGTAGGGGAGGAGGAGGGAGGGAGGGATGGAGGAGTAGTAGGAAGTGATGGAGAGGAGGAGGAAAGGAGGGTAGGGGAGGAGAGTGAAGGAGTAGGGGGGGGGGAGGGAAGCGAGTGTTGGGGATGAGGAGAAGGGAGGAGGAGGTGAGGGTAGTAGAGAAGGAGGAGGGGGAAGTGTCAGACACACGATTCAACATTCGTTGACTCCGGCGAGTCGGGCGCCCAACACTGGCACACATAGGCAATACGGCGGACGAGTGTGTGCCACGACAATGGGCATGCGCACCGGCACCTTGGTTCATATCGGGCGACATGAGACGTTATGTGTGTTTTATCCCAGCATAACCGAGGGTGTGTGACATAACGGGCGAGCGATGCATTTGGCATAACGTTGGAGTGACATTTATAGCACGTTGGTCATTGTCAGAACAAAATCGAGTGGGCAGGCTGACGTTACAACAAGATATGGCAGAGGGCGTGCACCGAGGGTCAGGTCGGCTTGAGTCCACCAAGAGCCACCTGATGCCCTCGCATCGATAGAAGTCATGGTATTAATAACATGACAGAATGGACAGTTGAGATCATCGACGGACAGATGCATTATCCAATGCACATTCTACCGCAACATTGGACGTGTGGAGATTGGAAAAGGATGAGCCCGCAGGTCGGGCCAATAGAAGTTTGAACGTATTTGGGTCAGCTCGAGTAGCGAGTGCAGAGTGCACAGTATGGTCACAAGATGTGCAATGACGGCGGATTCGGTTCAGCAGAAAAGTGCAGTGTGTAGGGTGTGGTTCATAGGTCACAACAATGTGTAGAGTGTGACAGTCGCAGTCACGACCGCGGGTGAGGGTCGGGTGGCCGGACACTACAGCAGACACGACGGAGGCTGAACGCATTCAGGGCACGGGTCGAGTCGTGTGACTCCTCGACAGCGTGATTGAACGTGCAACGGGTCAAGTTGTGCGACATGCGATTTTTATGTAAAACAGGTGCTCGACCTGTATAAAAACAACGATCCAATTTTACCATATTTATATATAAAATTGTGTTTTATAGCATGGTTATGTGCACATTTATAATTTCTAAAGATGTTTTATATTCTTCATGAAACATATTTAATAAGTGAACTTTAACACTTGGAAAACTTGAAAGGCGTAGTTCGGAATATGATGAAAAGAAAAAGTAGTTGTTTAGCCAGACCCGCATGGCCCGCCAATGAGGGAATGAAGGATGAGGGAGTGAAAAATGGTATCAGAGCCAGCAAGAAATGTTGTAGTAACTGGGTACGTATGCAGTCTGAATTTTCCAATAAAACTTGGTTGCATAGCTTGCGGTTTCTTGATCTAGAGGTTATAGGGAAAAATATGCAAGTAATGGTGGATGAAATTGCCACACGTAATTTTATGTCGACAACTGTAGCGAAGGAAGTTCGGTTGCAACTTCTTCCCATTGATGTGGAAGTGAAGGCATTGAACTCCAAGACTAAAGTTTCGGGTTTAGAAACGAAGTGTCGGTTCGTATTGGTGATTGGCAGGGTTGTCTGGACTTCACTATGATGGATATGAGCGACTTTGACAAGATATTAGTGTAGGAGTCCTTGAAGGGTAACAAAGAAGTTGTTATGTCTTCCAAGAGTGAGATAGCATTATGGAAGGACTCACAGTGGTGGACTTTACCTACTCATGCGCAGCATAGGGAAGTGAATGTGCAATAGGTTTCTGGACTAAGTATGAGTAAAGCTATGAAGGACCCAAGGATCGAGACATTTGCAGCAGTCATTCGTGGAGTCGAGACTGATGATGGAGTGGGGATGCCTATTCCTACCGAGATTTTCGATGTACTGAAATGTTATGCATATCTTATGCATGATGAGTTTCCAAAACTACTACCACCAAGACGTGCAGTGGACAATTCCATTGAGCTAGAGCCTGGAAAGGAACCTCCCGCCAAAGCTCCCTATTGACTGTTAAGGCTGGAATTGGAAGAGTTAAAGAGGCAGCTAAAGGAATTATCCGAAGCAAGTTTCATTTGACCTTCAAGGTCCCCTTATTGTGCTCCAGTATTTTTCCAGTGGAAGAAGGATACAAATGAGTTACGGATGTGCTGTGATTATCATGCATTTTACAAGCAAATGATAAAGAATACATATCCTCTACCGCCAGCAGTGGATTTTTTTGATAAGCTTGCGAAAGCCTAAGTGTTTTCCAAGATGGACTTGAGAGAGGGGTAGTATTAGGTGCGGATATTTTAAGGAGACGAGAAAAAGACCGCGATTATGATGAGATATGGAAGCTTTGAATTCCTATTCATGCCATTCAGGTTGCATAATGCTCTAGCCACATTCTGCACATTGATGAATGATGTACTTCGTCCATACCTTGACACCTTTGTGGTGGTCTACTTGGATAACATCGTAATTTTCAGTGATAACATGGAGGATCATAAGAATCATTTGGCACTAGTTTTCGAAGCACTGAAGGAACAAAAATTATACTTGAAGAAATCCAAGTGTATGTTTGCCCAGACCGATATTTCTTTCCTTGGCCACATTGTTGGACAAGGTCATATACGGATAGAGACGAGCAGATTCAAGGCCATATAGGATTGGGTGGAACCGAAGAATGTCCATGATATGAGAGTTTTCTTGGGGATGACCAACTACCAAAGAAAGTTTGTAAAAGGGTATTCCAAGATAACTACACCACTGACAGACCTTCTGAAGAAGGAGAAGCGATGGAATTGGACAGAGAAGTGTCATGAGGCTTTTGAGGAGCTGAAGAGAAGGATGGCGACAACACCGATACTGATCCTACCTGATTTAGAGAAACCATTTGAGGTTCATTTTGATGCATCAGATTTTTAAATTGGAAGGGTTCTATTGCAGGATGGGCATCCAGTGGCTTATGAAAGTCGAAAGTTGCAAGATAGAGAGTGCAGATATCTACTCCATGAAAACGAGATGAATGCCATTATTCATTTTCTTCATGTCTGGAGACATTACTTGGTGGGGAAATCATTCATTTTCAAGATCAAAAACGTTTTTTCAAGTTATTTTGCATCACAACCAAATCTTTCAGCAAAGCAAGCTTGTTTGCAAGACTTCTTGGCAGAGTTAGACATGATGCTTGAGTATGGACTGGGAAAAATCAATGTTGTTGCAGATGCCCTCAGTAGAAAGGCATAACTAGCAGCATTAGAAGAGGAAGATCGATCTGACAAGACAAGAAGTAGGGTCAACATGTCCACAGAGGTGCAGGATAGACTTCGAGCTGGTGTGGAGGCAGATACACAAGAAAAGTTGATCTTGAAGTTGGTAAGGGAGGGGCTAACACAAAAGTTTCACTTACGAGATGGCTTCTTGTTCTTTGGGCATGAACTCTACATTCCAAAGTCATCAGGACTTAGGAGGCACCTTTTGAATGAATTCCACGACTCAACTTGCGCTGGCCACCCAGGGCAGCATCAGACTATGGAATTATTGGAGAGAGGATAATTCTGGGAAAGGACGAGGAAGGAAATAGAGGAATATGTACATACGTGCATCATTTTTCAACAGAACAAATCAGATACTCAAAGAAAGGGGGGATTTTTGTAGCCTTTATTGATTCGAGAGATACAATGGATGAGTGTCTCTATGGACTTCATTTATCACTTACCAGTGGTACAGGGGTATAAAGGGATCATTGTTGTTGTAGACCTTTTTTTCGTAGTTTGCCACCTTTGTTCAAATGAAGATGCCATGTGGAGTAGAGAAGATAGTTGAGTTTTTCTTGAAATACTTACAAGGAAAGTATTTACAGAAATCTATTTATGAGAAGTAAATGTTTCAAATACTTGCACTAAATAAATGGTGACCTTACCTAATGGGAAAATAGTTCAAGGTAAAAACTTATCATGATAGTCTTTAATACCTTTTGGAACAAAGACTGTCTTCAAAAGAGAAGCAAAAATGGGTCACAAAGTTTTTGGGTTATGAATTTTAAATCATCTACAAAAAAGGGAAGCTAAATGTTTTTGTTGATGCACTCTCAAGAAAGGATGAAGAGGTGGAAGAATTGATTTGTGCCATTTCTGTTATCCAATCAGATTGGCTAACCGAAGCAACGGATGAATGGAAGAATGACGAAGAAGTGTGGACACTCATTCAAAAGTTGCAGTAAGATCCTAGTACATCTGATACATTTAGTTGGAAAAATTATTCATTATGGTACAAATATCACATATATATTTATAAGAATTCCCAACTAAAGAAAAATATTCTTTTGGAATTACACACCTCTCCCTTAGGAGGACAGTCAGGATTCTCAAAAACTTACCACAAGGTGAAGAAAGAATTTTTTGCGATGGCCTTAAATCTGATATTCAGAAGTTTGTGGCAGAATTTTTGGTTTTCCAACAAAATAAACTGGATACAAGTAAGACCTTGAGTCTTCTACAACATTTACCAATTCCAAGTCAACATTGGGAGGATGTTTCAATCTATTTTGTCACAGGTTTGCCTAAGTCCGAAGGAAAGAGTGCCATCATGGTGGTAATTGATAGACTTACCTAGTATGCACACTTTTTTGCATTATCTCATCGATTTAAAGCAAGTAGAGTTGCTACTTCATTTATGGAAACAATTGAAAAGCTACATGGAAACCCAAAGGTTATTGTAAGTGACAGAGATCCCATTTTTACCAGAAATTTTTGGATAGAGTTATTTTCTTGTTTAGGTATTAAACTAGCTCATAGCTCATCTTATCATCCTCAATCCGATAGGAAAACTGAGATAGTGAACAAATGTTTGTACGAATATCTTTGTTGTTTTCTATCTCATAAATAAACAAAATGGGTCAAGTGGTTACCTCTAGCTGAATGGTGGTATAACACTTCCTTCCATACTGCAACAAAAAGGACCCCATTTATGGCACTTTATGGATATCATCCACCGTCCATCACATCATATTTAAGAGAAAATTCTAAGGTTCAAGAAGTGGAAGACCACATCGAGCATCAACAAAAATTTCTCCAACTCTTAAAGGATAACCTAAATTTGGCACAAAATCGAATGAAACAACAGGCAGATCAACATCACAGTGAGAGAAGTTTTTATATAGGAGACAGGTATTTTTACAGCTACAATGATAAAAAAAATGTCCTTCAATCAAGATAAGAAGGATAATAAATTATCTCCAAAGTACTATGGTCCTTACAAGGTGTTGCAAAATATTGATACTATGGCATACAAATTGGAGCTTCTGGGTTCTTCTTGAGTGCACCCAGTTTTCCATGTTTCATGCTTAAAGAAGGTTATAGGTGAAAAACTTCCAGTTCAAACAATATTGCAAGAACTTGATGGGGAAGAAAAAATCATATTGGAACCTGAAGCAATCATGAAACAAAAACTTGACAGCTACGAAATGGATTAATTCTCGAGTATCTCATCAAGTGGAAAAACTTACCCACTAAATATTTCACATGGGAGGATGGAATTTTATAAAGAAGCATCCACAGCTACTCAAGTGTTGAGGAAAACACTTTTCTAAAGGAGAGGGGCATGTTAGGTCCCTATATTACTAGTGTATCCCATTATCTTTGGTAGTGTAGCCCCCTCATTTTTATTTTTGTACCCATGTAGCCCCGATATTGTTATTATTGTGCCCCATAAAAGCCATTATTATTGTTGTGCCCTTACATTATTATTTCTAGGTGGGCTAGGATTATATTGTGACCCCATGGACTCCTATATATAGAAATGAGGCTCCATCATTTGAATCATCCAAGAATTGTTCATTTATGTAATGTAAAGGAGGTTTCCCCCAGGAAGTGGCTGATTTCTAAGGTGTTGATCTCTATTTTCTTCTATTTTTGGAGTGATTTTCATAAGTACCATTATATAATTTTCAAGTCTTTATGACGACCATATCTCCCGCACCGAGGTTGATCAATGTCTTATGTCATAATATATTTATATTGTACAAAACGTAACGTTGGAGTTTATTATTCAACCTTTGGCATAAAGTTAATAAATGATTGGACCTATGCTTTTATGCATTTGGATCTGTCGTATCTTTCTCAGACATTGCATTGAAATGTGGAGACAACTGGCCCTCTATACATCATTGATTGGGTTTTGTATCTATGGTCAGTATGGTTACTGGGGTGGTTAGGGTATTACCCTACCACCTGAACCCTAACTGAAATCTTCATTCAGTTATGTTGTTTGGTCACTACACTTTGCAACTCATGTAGCTCCTCCATCTGTTTCGGTATTTTGGGCGAGGTATGTCCATGGCTCTTCACCAATCCTTCATGTTATCATCTGGGCTTGTCACATTCTACTAAGCACATTTTTTCTGCGTTGTTACTGAGGGTTTGACAGATTTTTGTTGGGAATCTTGCACAGTCATTGAGATCGTCGATAGTGGAACCTAAAGAGTCAAGCTCCCAGTGTGTCCTTCGAACTAGTTTGCAGCCAGAATGGTTTTTCTCCACATATTTCTTCAACGGTGAGTAAAGGAATTCTTATTCAAGTTTAAGTTTTACGTTTTTTTCCATCACTTACCTCCGGTTTTATTTTTAACACAATAAGCTTACTCTTGGAATGTGTGCGAGGAATCCCACTGTCTATTCGTCTCACGGTAAGTTTACTCCTTCCCCTATCATTTTTACCATATCTTATAGTATTTACATTTGTATCATGTTCAGGGTTTTTGATTTTCCTTCGCATGTTTTGTAGGTATAATCTCATCCCTTTGTACTAAACTTTGTCTTCGTGTTACATGCGGCATACCCATCTGATGATCTGCACTCCCTTACAAGTGCACAAGGGTAGCCTCCCTATTCATTTTGAACATTTCTCTTAATGTCTAATAATTCAGGCTTATTCCAGTTATGTAATGTTACATTTAGAGCTGCAGTTCCTATTTGAGGGTCTGAGTAATTTTGAGACTCTTATTCATATATATTAGATTTGTATGGTTATGTTCTATGCACTGTATGCAATTCATGGTGATTTTCTTTATTGTATAAATAACCATAAGGGTTTCCATAGTTTAATACTTCATTTTTAAAGTTATTTACCATGCTATTCGAGTTTTCCTTCACGTACGTAGTCTCACTATGAGTCGACTCTACCACCGCAGTTATATTTTCAAAGCAGGGGTAAATGATTAAATCTATGTCTGGTATCATAATATTCACAGTTAATATTGGGAATGTAATATATAAATATATATATTTGCAAAATTGGCTCGACCGACATTCGGTCTATGGTCATTAGACTTGTTTCTTCATTATTCAAAAGTCCCAAATTCAACTGTTAACTTATTACTTACTATTTAATTCTATCTATTGCGATTGTAAGACCCAGTTTATGTATTCATGCTATAATTCTTAAATTTATAGTTCCAGTTTTGTATTTCTATCTAGGTTCTTTCTTGTCTATTCTAAAGAGTTCCATAACCATAGTTTCTATTTCCTGAAACTATAAATCTCTGTTTTCGGTTTATTTATGACCTGAGAAATTGCACTCTGTTTCTTTATATAAATTCCTGACATTAAAGAAAAGGTGTAGATTTGAAATTACAGTTGTGTAGATTTTATTATTCTATTTTTCAGTACAACTTCCATGATAGGATTTGAAATTACATTTATGTAGATGTTTTTATTCTAGTTTTCAATACAACTTCCATAACAATTATTTCTTTCTATGTCTTATATTTTCTTGGAAATTTATACTATCTACACTTGGTGCTATAAATACACTACATAGGTGACTGGACCATCTTGAGAGGGTTTATCCTATGTCCATGTATTCACTATTCTCATCTATAGGACAGAGAGATATTCCATTTTGGGGTTATTTCCCCCAAGGGGACTAACCGTCCAACCTTTTAATGGTTACTGTCAAATTTTAACTAGAAAAATTTTGCATATTCATTCTTTCAGAAACCTCTTTTCACATAATTAGTTTTTCAAGGAATAAAATTGCCTGAATTCACATTCACAGATTCTTACTCCTCCTATAATGTAATTTCAGATAATTACATACTTCAAATTAATTTTCTACCTCTCCAATAGATATTCATATTCTGAGAAATTCTAATCATAAGACTATAAAATTAAAATATTATTTCCCTCTTCTTTCCAGACTAGATTAATTATCACAATTAAGTAATATTGATGGCATCCTCCCAACCTTGAGTGAGGAAATGATTTTCTCCACTCTCCCCATGCTCCTCACAAAAGTAGGATTTCAGAGCAGTGCTTCAAGGAGGTAGGCCTCGTGACTCCTATCCAGCCTCGTCTCCTATAACAGGTATCAAAGTTCCATTGCTTTTCCAATAGCTCTAGATGCTCTCTCCTTCTAACTTCGTAGTTGTTCCTTATTTCCTGCACAAAACCCCTTTCCTCCTCTAGGATTTTCTTTCCATTGGTTTCCCACTAGCTCTGGATGCTCTCTCCTTCCATCTTCCTATTTGTTCCTTATTTCCTGCACAAAACCCCTTTCCTCCTCTAGGATTTTCTTTTTATCCCTAGAGGAAAGCTAACTGCCAGTAACTACTTAATCAACTACTTTGGAGTCTTGGAAAACTTTTACCATCATATTTATAGGTAACTGCGAGTAACTTCTTAATCAAGTACTTTGGAGTCTTGGAGAACTTTTACCATCAGATTTATGAAACATATGATAATTAAATCTTTTATTCAAAACAAAAGCTTCAGTTCATAACTTGATTAACATGCTTGTTAATTTGGGTGTTACAAAAGGACTTCAAAATGTGTAAGAGCAGTTGAAACCATTTTATAGATCAATTTTCTTCCCAATTTTAGTTTTATTATTTTTCACAGTTACATGAAAATATAATTTTCATAAATTTTTAAACCAATTTTTTTTTTAGGTCAAAATATACCTTAAAAATATATCCAATCAGTGTGAATCCAAAACAAATGGACTATGGAAATTAAAATTATTAAAAATTAATTTAAATTAATATTAAAATATTATACCCTATATTTATTTTATCATGAATTTAATTAATATTTATTTATATTAAAATTATTTCATATATATATATATATATATATATATATATATATATATATATATATATATATTTCAATTTAATATTTTAATATATATTTTTAAAAATTATTTATTATAATATGGTAACAGTTATTTACATTATAGCACACACAAACTCAATATATTCTATATTATGAATGAAGGAAATTACACACATATTTATACAAGCAAGAGTCTCAAGATAGGAATTCTATCTTAGACGTACAGTAGTGTGGTTGAGAGATTCTCTCAACCACACACTAAACTAGGAGAAACTATATTCTAGCTATTTCCTATTATGTAGGAAAAAACTCCTCAAATGGAGAATTACAACCATAAACAAGTAGGAATTAATTATTTCTAACTCCCCCCCTTAATGACTACTTGTCATGATAGTGATTCACAAAGTCTGGTTCTGGTCAAACATAACAAAGAATATGTTGACGTCCATATAAAAGAGAAACCATCTACCGAAATGCATGAGTACCAACTGTTGCAACCGCTAGTCCTGTAGGATGTCCTTCGTATACATGATTCTGTCGACCGTTATCACTGCATATGTGTACCTGCAAATCCACCACCATGAGGCGAATTGCATGTGCAGAACCTCCAAAACACACTGCCTCTCTCGGACAGATCCGCAACTTCTCTGATCTGCTTCTCCGCAAATCGTCAAACGAATATGAGGCTTCTCGCAGATCTTCCAATTTGCCTCTCCCGGATAGGTCTACAACTTCTCCGACCTGCTTCTTTGCAAATCGTCAAATGAAGATGAGGCTTCCCGCGGACCCCCATGAAGTTGATTTGGCGTCTTCCTGAATAAAAAATCATGCACTTCCGTGCCATTCCCGTTATTTGGCGCATTGGCATGAGTATGTACTAAATAGTCGCGCCAATTGTACTTCTCAGCACAACTGTCAGCTAAGAAAGCACACCAACCCCCTTCTTCTCAGAGATCGATCAATCATCTGAGACTGAGCCAGGTGTTACTGCAGTCCACCTGCTCAAATTGAGCACAAAGCTCTGCTGAGCACACAACTCTCATGTACACACGACCACTCGTGTACATGCGGCCACAAAGGCACCTCAAGCCACAAAGGCAACCAGCCACAAAGGCTCTACAAATGGTTTCTGGATCACCACCAACCATCACTTTACAGTGACAAAAGATGGTTTCAGGCTGACCATAAACCATTACAAAGTGGTTTTAAGATCACCACGAACTTTCAGATGCCTTTAAAAAAGGTTTACATTTCATTCAACATTTTGGAGTTTCTGGGTACATATAATGACCATTACAACAACTGGACTTTCTTATAACATGCTAGGGAATCTATTCCACAAACCACACTAACTCAAACAAACATCTACTTTGTTGTCCACCATAAATGTTATTGCTGCTGCTTTACCTCATCTGTTCATTGTTCACATCTTGGGCATATTTGTCTGTTCAAATAACTTCTTGGAACTCCATGTTTCACCTGTCATTTGTTAGAGTTGCAAATTCTAACAAAATAACTTTTCCTACATTGAGTTAGCTAGGCTCAATAAGGCTCAATAATATTAAAACATGATTCCAAGCAAATACAACATAAACTCTTCAAATTTAGTTTCTCTATCTCTGCCCATAGATGATTATTTTCCAAACATACCAGCAGCCATTTTTCACCAACAATACCTGTGAGGGGTCTACTGATAAAGAAACGGATTGACGACTTTTCACCTGGACTCAATGCAGTGCATTCAAACACTGATGATCCAGACATAGGCACACAGCCACATGAAGAGAACACAATTTTCCCTTCAAGAGTAATAATCCAGGACTCCACGGTCCAATTCTCTGTCACGTTTCAATATCCAATTCTCTGGAAACATAATGCCACTTCCCCTATTTGCAGTATCAAGGCTAGTCACTGTTTTCAAGCATGCTGCCTCATGCTCGCTGACAATCTGCAACACGATCTCGATCATCCTCCAATCTCTGATGTAGCTCCAATTGATGTCATTTTCACTGTCATGTGTTCATCATTCCCTGCAAATTTTCTTAGTGTTGGAATGACCAGTTCCAACACACACTCAGAATTGTGACAATAGTTGGTCATACTAGTGTCACTTAAATTACAACCAATTTCATTGTCATGACAGTTAATCAATACATTTAAAACATGGTCAGAGAATTAAAAAAAACATTTCACAGTAGCATAAACTTTTCCACTTCTCCCTATATTCCATGATGGTTGTCATTGTCATCGTTATAGCTGTGCCCAAGAGATCGAAAAAAAGGATTTGGGGGAATGATTCTCCCCATCTCTATCTCTCTACTTCATATGAATCCACAACTACTTGACAACATTCTCCATGTACTTTACCTCCTTCTTGTTCAACGAACTTGTCCATTTAAAAAATATTCTTCATCAGAAAACTCTGCAAGCCTGCCTGATCTAGAACTGGAAGACCCAGTTGGACGAAATGCCACACCCCATACTTGATCAGTATGATTGGTCACTGTTTGGATAGATGCCCTCATAGATAGGTCCCAAAGCCTAACTGATCTATCACTGGATCCTGTGGCAACAGCTAAACCATCTGGGTTGACGTCGATACTCAGAACCCAACTTGCATGCCCAAACATAGCACAGATAAGGCTCTTGTTGTCAACATCATACATATGAATATGCTTGTCATCTAAAGCAGAGAATAAGATCCGAGAATCAGTGGGAGAAAAAGCAAGGGATCTCATAGGCATGTAATGACCCTCCAAATTGTATAGGAATTTTCCACGTGTCACATCAAATATTGCTATCGTCCCGTCCATTATGCTGCGTGCAAGACGAATTCCATCCCGACTCCATGCAATAGCCAGAACAAATTTCCCTCCAGCTTTGATACCAGACCTTGTTTATGCGTTCCGCCAGAAGGTCTTCGTTCTCAGCGGAAGAAGAAGCGACTGCAGTCGGCCCTGCAGACGTCTCAGAGCGAACATCACACTGGTTTTGAGAAGCCTTGGAGGAGGAGACCATCAATCTCCTCATGCTGTCATCCAAGTCCTCCAGCTCCCGTGAATCTGGAGCTCCCTGGTATTCATCTGAGGACCCCTGCCTGGAATCCATCTATCTCTCCCTTTTCTTCCGATTTCGCAAATCCCTTTGCAATTTCTACAGCCTTTTGTATTTAATGACTTTTGGGTCATGAAAATGGCATCAGGATTACTGTTTCTGCTGCCATACAAACCCTCGACTAATTACTCAAGGAAAAAGAATGAGCAGATGAATCCCTCCCCTCTTACAAGGGTATGATCAAGGGAAAACGCGAACACAAAGACGTCTCCGCTGACAGGACTAGTACATAAAGGTGGTGATCGTTATAGGATGTCATTGCTATAAAACTTGTAATATCTGGTATATACCACAAGAAGATCTGTGAAACGTTGTAATTCACATGGCACATTGATTCTTAGTTTATGAAGCCTTCGGATTTGAAACCTACATGTAAATGAGAGATAATTGAGATCGCCAGGCTTGCTTTTTTTTTTTTTTGAGCAGGACACTTTACATCAGATCCTATTAAAACCAGGACGCCAATTTCACTAACAGCAACGTTCTTCCAGCCAGGCGAAAGCTACAATCAATAGAGTCGCGACCTCCATTGGTAGCGTCTCTCCTCTGCCACTAGGAGCCCTCTCCAGGCCCACACCTCCTTCGAAACGCAGTCGCCACACATCTAATCCGTAGCGCCGACAGTCTTCAATCTGCTGCCCAATATCGCTGTCGGAATATTCATCTCTCTCTCAGACTGAGTCTCGGCAACTCGCTTTCTAAAAAAAACAAAACAACGCCCTCAAGCACTCAGACCTTCGGCCTCCTCAATCTTCAAAATGGAAAAACAAATATAAATATAAATATGCTCAAATATTTTTCTCAACCAAGGAGGGTCCAAGGCCGAGGCCCAGGCCCCTTACGGGCTTTGAAGCTCTGATACCAAGATAAAATAGCACACACACACTCAATATATTCTATATTATGAATGAAGGAAATTACACACATATTTATACAAGCAATAGTCTCAAGATAGGAATTCTATCTTAGACGTACAGTAGTGTGGTTGAGAGATTCTCTCAACCACACACTAAATTAGGAGAAACTATATTCTAGCTAATTCCTATTATGTAGGAACAAACTCCTCAAATGGAGAATTACAACCATAAACAAGTAGGAATTAATTATTTCTAACTATATATATATATATATATATATATATATATATATATATATATATTTCAATTTAATATTTTAATATAAATTTTTAAAAATTATTTATTATAATATGGTAACAGTTATTTACATTATAATTTATTTAGTTGATTGTTTAAAAGAAATAAATTATTATTTAATTATTTTAAAATAATATTTTTATTATGTAAAAATATGTAAAATTTTGATTAACACAATTTTTTTTGTTTAATATATTTTACAATATCATGTCATTTAATTAATATATTATAATAATTGGTAACTTTTTTATTTTTTTAATTTTTTGGTAATTTCTTAAACGAGAGTATGGATTAAATATAAAAAGAGAGGTTTTTTTTATGATACCTCCCGTTTATTTATATTTATATATATTTACCATGCCTCTTTTTTTGACCATGGTATTTGGCCCATAGGCTTAGTATATACTTAGATGTTGATTTCTAATAATATTTGATATATTTTATGTATTTACCATTCCTCTATATACCTCTTTTATATTTATTTATTTACTATACCTTTTTTATAAATATGATATTTGGCCCATAGTATTTAGCCTATGGTATTAATAATAATTCGTTCGAGGATATCTCACCCATAAGCTTCACCTAAATAAAAACTCATTATTAGTTTTAGTAAATATAAAAAGGTTTATGAAGTAAATATAAAAAAAGTTTTATTTATTTACCACACCTATAGTCTATTATATTTGTATTTATTTACCATATTCTTTGATTGTTCGTGAATATACTATGGCATAGATGGCAGGCTTCAAATGTGTTGTGTGTTTACTTACCTTACATTTATTACTTTACATTTCTCACATTACATCTACACATGTGCCTTAATAATCCAATAAGATCAATTTTACTTAGATCTCATCAATATCCTTAATTCCATATAGCCAAGCTCCAAGTCAAAATGTTTACATAACACGACAACATAGTATATTACAACATCCCCTCGCTTTTACATTAAGTTAGAAATGCATTCTCCCCAGTCAATGATAAATTTTAAATTATAACTAAATGTATAATATCGTGTCCAAAGTTAGCTTCGTAACATGATATTAGATGTATGAAAGAGTTATATTTCAAGGTAGATTATATATATATATATATATATATATATATATATATATATATATATATATATATATATATATATATATATATATATATATATATATATATATATTATTGTATGTAGTGTTATTTTTTATTTTCCAATAAAATAGATATGTGTAAAATTCCAAAATATATTTCATTACAATCTATAAATAAAATTTTCAATGTCTTTATTAATCAAAATAATTACATCTTATCTTTATTTACAAAAACCATTGCAAGTAAAAAAATTAATATAATGGAAACATTTTAAATTCTCATAAATCATATATTTTTTCTTTATTTATTTATTTTAAACTAGGAAGCAATAGACACCTTAAAATACGATTCCTCTTAATAATATATATTAAATTTTAAACCAAAATTAATTTAATTTATACATTCTATTTTTTTTTCCGTTTCTCAGTTATAATACTAGTTAAACCTAAAAAATTACAATATAATTAAATTAAAAATTAATATGAAGAAAATAATATTTATCTAAAATAATAACTAATATTAAAAAAATTGATTATATAATAATTTTTTTACTACTACTCTACTACTCATCTTTCATAATGAACTTGAAATTATTACTAAAATATTAAAATTAATTTGTTAAATATATTTGTTTGTGAATTTCAATGATTTATTATTTTTACACTGACGTCAAAATATAACTTATATAATTGAGCTTAAATGGTTTATTTTTCTTTTTTCTTGTATTTCTAAGTGGAACTAAGTTTAAAAATTTGTCCTAAAAATACGCATCCATCTACTGAGTGATCTACAAACATTAAAATTAAAAAAAAAAAAAAAAACAAAATATATGTATATATATATAAAATTTTCAAATTAAATAATTTCTGTTCATATTAATTAAATATTTCAATGTTGTTTGAAATGTAAAAATAAAATTACACATGTAACAATCTCAATTAACCTAGTTTATTTTGAATTCTTAATTTTTTCACACTGCCCAAGAATTGTTACCATTATAGAAAAAGCAAAAAGATGTGGTCAGAAAAGCTCAAAAAGGAAAAAAGTTTAACTGTCGTGGGCATAAAAACAGATAAAGTTTTTACTTCTCTGCTTCAGCGTTCTCTCAGGTTGTGTGTTTTGTTCCAACGGAGATCGCGTGTTTTGTTTCGGCGGACATCGGCATTCCACTGTTGCATGGGCCATCCCATATCAAGTGAGTGTCATTATTATAGTTGTAAATTTTTTTTTCCTTGTTTGGATTTATACACTTTATTTTGGGTTGTGTTTAATAGGACCAACTTTGACAATTTGCAAGTATGTATGGAGATAATGCAGAGGGATGAGGAGTCAAGAAGATAATTGAAGAGGTAGGCACAATTTGCATATGAATTTTCCAGCTTCAAACACTAATTATATGATTGTTTTTTTTAACATTGTCTTTTTAAGTTCTTGCTTAATACATATATCAACACA
Source organism: Pinus albicaulis (assembly GCA_034641835.2). Classification (NCBI taxonomy): domain Eukaryota; kingdom Viridiplantae; phylum Streptophyta; class Pinopsida; order Pinales; family Pinaceae; genus Pinus; species Pinus albicaulis. The sequence continues at coordinate 433,670,121 of CM076582.1, read as the reverse complement.
TCTATTCACTGCAAATGTTCTCAGCGGGTTCTCTATATTTTTTCGTGATCCATCTAGTATGGCTAGCTGATTACAAGTGTTCATTACATTTTGTCTTTGATTTTGTGTTATGGCTAGCTGATCCAAGAATGATATAAAACATACAAGGGGAGAAAATGTTTCATCCTCAATTTTTTCTTCTGCTTCAGTACTCTCTCAAGTTGTGTTTTGTTCCGGCGGAGATCGATATTCCACTGTTGCATGAGCGATCCCATATCAACTGAGTGTCATTATTATAGTCGATTTGATCCAGTATCTGTAATCTTTTTTTTTTCTTGTTTGGATTTATAAACTTTTTTTTGGGTGGTGTTTAATAGGACCAATTTTGACAATTTGCGGGTATGTATGGAGAGAATGCAGAGGGATGAGGAGTCAAGAAGATAATTGAAGAGGTAGGCACAATCTGCCTCTGCATTTTCCTGCTTCAAATACTAATTATATGATTGTTTTTTTAACGAATTTAGAAGGAATTTCAACATTGTTTTTTTACATGCTTGCCTAATACATAATTTATAATTTAATCAAGATTCATTGTCAACACATCTCTTCACTGCAATTGTTCTCAACGGGTTCCCTAGATTTTTTGGTGCTCCATCTAGCATGGCTAATTGATTAGAAGTGTTCATTACATTTTTTATTTTATTTTATTTGGCATTCTATCCTTTTCAAGAATGATATAAATTTTTTATTGGGCAAGATGATTCTGCCCAGATATTGGATGTAGAATTTAATTTTCCAATGGCCAAAATATTGACGGTAACCGTAAAATGTTTACAGAGATATTACTCTGTGCAACCAAGAGATATTTACTGAGATGTTCCCTAGGTACAAGTAGCAAGGTCTCTACTCTGATGTTTCTTAGGTACAATAAGTAAGGTCTCTGCTGTGTGTGAAAATGGAAGGTGCCCATAGGGATAGAAGTCTCCACCAATCAATTCAAATTTCTCCATCTATTTACCTCCACATAAAATCCACAGTATCCACATTACCGCACATCACTATTCAGCGAGGATATTCTTGTCTGTGATGGGGATATTGTTATTGTGTGAGCGGGAAGAGAAGTTAGATTTGTGTTAGAATTTCTATTTGTGATTCCCAACCCGACATACTTCATGGACCAACAATTAAGGAAAGTAATAAAAATTATGGGGAACAAATTGTGAATTCCCGGAAAGTGTTTAGATGTTTTGAATTCCTATAAGACAGAGCATGCCATGCATATTACCTTAGAATGCATGCTGTGGGAAAATTTCAAGATGGACCAGGTTTTTCGATGTCTCTGAATTATTTTTCTTACAAGCTCGTGCAGTCCAATTGCCACTACTACGCATCACAACTCTGTATTTCCGTAATAGTCCAACCGTAATGCCTCTATATTTCCATAATCCTTCACCCGTAATGTTGGCATTAGGGTCTCCAACACTAATACGAGACTGTGTGTGACAGGCCTGTGGAATCATAGAACTCTCACCACCATCAACAGCCATGGGGTTTCTTTCTTCTTCAATATAAGAACCTCTGTCACTATCACTATCCAGCATGCCAGAGTTCAAAATGGTTTGAGGGATATCTTCACAATCGAGGTTGGAATTGTTGGGCCAATTGTCCAGAAAAGTTGAGCGTATAAAACCAACGAAACACAATAACATAGAAAAGGGACAACAGGGTATCTTGATGCGTAGTGTAAGATTTAGAAAATGCAAGTCGAAGATTTAATAGCGCAAGATTAACAAGAATAATTATGCAATTTCATTCCCTTCTCTGTGAAGTCGAATGACTGAATAGAGGGAGATAAAATGGAGAGACCTATGTGGTTACATATTATCTGTGATTATAAAAGGGTTAGTTACCTAATTTTCAACCTCTAGAGGATGTTATCTTCGGATTTTTTCTGGTATAAGATCGAGTTAGTGCAATGAGAACACAGATTCTAAACGTCGTAATGGAGGGTTAAAGTCTGGTAGATAAAATATGGAGTGTTAAATTTCAATTATGTATGAATATGGAGTGATATATTTCATTTATATGTATGAATTTGGAATAATTAAAATCATTCCGTTATCATTTGGGAGGAAAAACAAACTGACAAATTGAAAATTCGGGTCCATATTACTCTAGAACAGAGCATGCCATGCTAGGCATAGTACTCTAACACACCGCATGAGAAAACATTAGTACGAGGAAGTGAACAAAAATATTAATTACTAATTTAATCTTAATTATCTAGCATATATTGGGAATTATTGGGAGCTCAACTTTGGTTTACTATTTTATCACTGGTGAATTAGACGGAATATAATATTAACTACATACACATCGATTGAATTCCGAGAACTAATTGCAAGTGTTTGGCTATTTTGAATTCCTCTACAATAGAGCATGACATGCATATTACTCTAGAATAGAGCAATTTTCTAGTTGTTTGAATTACTCAGAACAGAGAAAGTTTTTGGTTGTTTGAAGTACTCAGAAGAGCAACATTTTTGTCTCCTTTATGACGAGGAAGAGAACTTAAAATTGTGCTCATCCTTAGTTACTTGTTATTTTCTAATTTGATCTTAATTATCTAGCATGCTCTCAAAATTAAAAAAGAAAAACCGAAATTTACTAACTGCTCGGCTAGGGTTTACTATTTCAAAACTTCAGTAACTATTATTGTTTTTATTTTAGTCAAAAATTGGATTTCTTCAACTTCTTGCAAAAGTTAATTTTATATGATATTTTTTAACTATGTTAAAAGATCATAGTTATTATATTTAAATATATTTTAGGAAAATTTATTTTGAAATTATTTATTATATTTTGTTAAAATAAATTATTAGATTGGTGATGCTATTTTATATATAGAGAGAGAGAAAGAGAGAGAGGGAGGGAGAGGGATAGAGAGAGAGGAGGAGGAGGAGGAGAGAGAGGATGGGAGGAGGAGGGAGGGAGAGAGAGAGAGGAGGAGAGAGGGAGTGGAGGAGGAGGAGGAGGACAGAGAGAGGAGGAGGAGGAGGGGGGTGAGGGGAGGGGAGGAGAGGTAAGGGTAGGAGGACGAGGAGGAGGGAGGGAGGTAGTGGCAAGGGAGAGGAGGAGGAGGAGGAGGAGGGATGGAGTTAGGGAGGTAGGAAGGGGAGGGGAGGGGAGGGGAGGAGAGGAGAGGGGAGGGGAGGGGTAGCAGGTGAGGGAGGGAGGAGGAGGAGGAGGAGGAGGATGGGAAGGGGAGGCGAGCAAAGGAGACAAAGGGAAGAGGAGGAGGGTAGAGGGTGGAGGGGAGTGTAGGGGGGGAGGAGGAGGAAGAGGGGAAGGAGGAGGGTGGAGGAGAGGAGGGGAGGTGGAGCAGGAGGGGAGGGGAGGAGAGGAGGAGGTGGAGTACGGGGAGGGAAGGAGGGGGGGAGGGGAGGGCTTGGGATGAGGGTTAGGGAGGGAGGGACAGGAGTGTAGTGGAGGAGGAAGGGGGGGGAGGGAGGTGAGGAGCGGGGGGGAGGAGAAGGGGATGGAGAGGAGGAGGAGAGGATGGGATGGGAGGAGGAGCAGGGGGAGGGACGGACGGAGGGAGGTAGGAGAGGGGAGGAGGAGCAGGGGGAGGGAGGGGAGGGTTGGGGATGAGGAGGAGGGAGGGAGGAGGTAAGGGTAGTGGAGGCAGAGGAGGAGGGAGGGAGAGGAGGAGGAGTAGGGGAGGGAGGGAGGAGGAGGAGCAAGAGGAGGAGGCGAGGAGGAGGCAAAGCAGGGGAAGGGCAGGGGATTGGAGGAAAGGAATAGAGAGAGGAGGTGATGGTAGGGATGAGGAGGATTGGGAGGAGGAGGAGGGGTAGGGGAGGGATGGGGACAAAGGGATGAGGAGGAGGAGGAGGAGGAGAGGGATAGACAAGGAGGAGGAGGGAGGGAGGAGGAGGATGAGGAGGATGAGGAAAGGAGGAGGTGAAGCAGGGGAAGGGGAAGGGAGTGGAGGAAAGGAGTAGGGGGAGGAGGTGAGAGTAGGGATGAGGAGGATGGGGAGGAGGAGGAGGAGGAAGGGAGGGGACAAAGGGATGGAGGGAGGATATGGGAGGAGGAGGAGGAGGGGTAGGGGAGGGATGGAGATGAAGGGATGAGGAGGAGGAGGAGGAGGATGAGAAGGGAGGGAGGGAGGGAGGAGGAGGCGGAGGGAGTAGGGGAGGGATGGAGACGAAGTGATGAGGAGGAGGAGGAGGAGAAGGAGGGAAGGAGGGAGGAAGGAGGAGGAGAAGATTATGGAATGGAGAGGAGGAGGAGAGGGACGGACGAGGAGGAGGAGGGAAGGAGGGAGGAGGAGGGGATGGGATGGAGAGGAGGGGATGGAAGGAGGCAGGGAAGGGGAGGAGAGGGAGGGGAGGAAGATGAGGAGGAGGGAGGGGAAGGCAAGAGTGGGAGGAGGAGGAGTGATGGGAGAGAAGGAGGAGGGTAGGGCAGAAGGAGGAGGAGGAGGGGGGGGAGGAAGGGAGGGGAGGGGGCGAGGAAGAGGGAGGAGAGGAGGGGAGGAGAAGTAGGGGTAGGGGCGATAGGGGAGGGGAGGAGAGGAGAGGAGGTGAAGCAGGGGGAGAGGCAGGGGGAGGGAGGATGAGATTGATTAGAGGGAGGGAGGGGAGTGTTGGGGATGAGGAGGAGGGAAGGAGGAGGTGAGGGTAGTGGAGGAGGAGGAGGGGGAGGGAAGGGGAGGAGATAGAGGGAGGAGGAGGGGGAGGGAAGGGGAGGAGACAAAGGGAGGAGGAGTAGGAGGTGATGGAGAGGAGGAGGAGAGGAGGGTAGGGGAGGAGCAGTAGGGTAGGGTAAGGGAGGAGGGAGGGAGAAAGGAGAGGAGTGGAGGAGAGTGAAGGAGGAGCAGGGGGGAGGATCGGGGATGAGGAGGAGGGAGGTAGAAGGTAAGGGTAGTGGAGGAGGAGGGGGAAAGTGTCAGACCCATGAGTCAACATTCCTTGACTCGGGAAAGTCGAGCACCCCACACTGGCACACATAGGCAATACAGCGGATGGGTGCATGCCACGATGATGGGCGTGCTGACCGGTGCCTCAGGTCGTATCAGGAAACATGAGACATTATGGGTGTTTCATCCCACAATAACTGAGGGCATGTGACATAACAGATGAGTGACACATTTGGCATAATGTCAGAGCGACATTTATAGCACGACGGTCATTGTCGTAACAAAACCGAACGGGCAGGCCGATGTTACAACAAGATATGGAAGAGGGCATGCACCGAGTGTCGGGTCGACTTGTGTCCACCGAGAGCCACCCGACACCCTCACATCGATAAAAGTCATGGTATTAATAACATGATAGAATGGACAGTTGAGATCATCGACGAATGGACACATTATCCAATGAACATTCTATCACAGCATTGGACTTGTGGAGATTGGCAAAGGATGAGCCCGCAGGACGGGCCACCAGAAATCTGAATGTATTTGGGTTAGCTTGAGCAGTGAGTGTGGAGTGGAGGGTGTGGGTCACAAGACGTGCAACGACGGTGGATTCGGTTCAGCAGACAAGTGCAGAGTGTAGGGCGTGGGTCACGGGTCACAGCAGTGTGTAGAGCTTGATGGTCGCAGTCACGACCGCGGGTGAGGGTCGGGTGGCCAGACGCTACAGTAGACATGAAGGAGGCTGAACGCGTTTAGGGCACAGGTCGAGTCGTGTGACTCTTCGACAGCGTGATTGAATGTGCGACGGGTCGAGTCGTGTGACATCTAATTTTTATGTAAAATAGGTGCTCAGCCTGTATAAAAACAACGAGCCAATTTTATCATATTTGTATATAAAATTGTGTTTTATAACATGGTTATGTGCACATTTCTAATTTCTGAAGATCTTTTATATTCCACATGAAACATATTTAATAAATGAACTTTGACACTTGGAAAACTTGAAAGGCATAATTCGGAATATGATGAAAAGAAAAAGTCGTCATTTAGCCAGGGCCGCATGGCCCGCTAATGAGGGAACGAAGGATGGGGGAGTGACAGATGGTATCAGAGCCAGCAAGAAATGTTGTAGTAACCGGGTATGTATGCAATCTGAATTTTCCTATAAAACTTGGTTGCATAGCTTGGGGTTTTTTGATCTAGAGCTTCTAGGGAAAAATATGCAAGCAATGGTGGATGTAGGTACCACACATAATTTTATGTCAACAACTGTAGCGAAGGAAGTTGAGTGGCAACTTCTTCCCATTGATTTGGAAGTGAAGGAAGTTAACTCGAAGACTAAAGTGTCGAGTTTAGCAAACAAAGTGTCAGTTCGTATTGGTGATTGGCAGGGTTGTATGGACTTCACTATGATGGATATAGGCGACTTTGACATGATATTGGTGTAGGAATTCTTGAAGGGTAACAAAGAAGTTGTTATGTGTTCCAAGAGTGAGATAGCATTATGGAACGACTCACAGTGGTGGAATTTACCTACTCATGCGCAGCGTAGGGAAGTGAATGTGCAACATGTTTTTGCACTAAGTATGAGCAAAGCTATGATGGACCCAAGGATTGAGACATTTGCAGCAGTCATTCATGGAGTTGAGACTGATGATGGAGTGGGGACTCCTTTTCCTAACGAGATTTCTGATGTACTGAAACGTTATGCATATCTTATGCATGATGAGCTTCCAAAAGTACTACCACCAAGACGTGCAGTGGACCATTCCATTAAGGAAGAGCTCGGAAAGAAACCTCCCGCCAAAGCTCCCCATCGACTGTAAAGGCTGGAATTGGAAGAGTTAAAGAGGCAACTAAAGGAATTTTCCGAAGTAGGTTTCATTCGACCTTCAAGGTCCCCTTATGGTGCTCCAGTATTTTTCCAACGGAAGAAGGATATAAATGATTTTCGGATGTGCTGTGATTATCATGTGTTGAACAAGCAAATGATAAAGAACAGATATCCTCTACTGCTAGCAATGGATTTTTTTGATAATATTCCAAAAGCCCAAGTGCTTTCCAAGATGAACTTGAGACAGGGGTACTATCAGGTGTGGATAGATGAAGGAGAAGAGAAAAATACCGTGATTGTGATGAGATATGGAAGCTTTGAATTGATATTCATGCCATTCGGGTTCCGTAATGCTCTAGCTACATTCTACACATTGATGAATGATGTACTTCATCCATACCTTGACACCTTTGTGCTGGATTACTTGGATGACATCATAATTTTCAGTGATAACATGGAGGATCATAACAAGCATTTGGCACTAGTCTTCGAAGTGCTTAAGGAACAACAACTATAATTGAAGAAATCCAAGTGTATGTTTTCCCAAACCGAGATTTCGTTCCTTGGCCACATTTTTGGACAAGGTCACATATGGATAGAGCCGAGCAGAGTCAAGTCCATATAGGATTGATTGGAACCAAAGAATGTTCATGATATGAGAGTTTTCTTGGGGATGACCAACTACCAAAGGAAGTTTGTAGAAGGGTATTCTAAGATAATTGCAACACTGACAGACGTTTTGAAGAAGGGGAAGCAATGGAATTGGACAGAGAAGTGTCATGAGGCTTTTGACGAGCTGAAGAGAAGGATGGTGACAACACTGATACTGATCCTACAAGATTTAGAGAAACCATTTGAGGTTCACACTAATGCATCAGATTTTTAAATTGGAGAGGTTGTATTGCAAGATAGGCATCCAGTGGCTTATGAAAGTCGAAAGTTGCAGGATAGAGAGTGCAGATATCTAGTCCATGAAAAGGAGATGACTGCCATCATTTATTGTCTTCATGTCTGGAGACATTACTTGGCGGGGAGACCATTCGTTGTCAAGACTAAAAACGTTTCTGCAAGTTATTTTACATCGCAACCAAAGCTTTCAGTGAAGCAAGCTCGTTGGAAAGACTTATTGGCAGAGTTTGACATGACACTTGAGTACGGGCTAGGTAAACTCAATGTTGTTGCAGATGCCCACAGTAGAAAGGCACAACTAGCAGCATTAGAAGAAGAAGTTCGATCTGACAACAGAAGAAGTAGGGTCAACATGTCCACAGAGATGCAGGATATACTTCGAGCTAGTCTGGATGCAAATACAAAAGAAAAGTTGATCTTGAAGCTGGTAAAGGAGGAGCAAACACAGAAGTTTCACTTACGGGATGGATTCTTGTTCTTTGGGAATGGACTACATTCCAAAGTCATCAGGACTTAGGAGGCACCTTTTGAAGGGATTCCATGACTCAGCTTGGGCTGGCCACCTAGGGCAACATCGGACTATGGCATTATTGGAGAGAGGATACTTCTGGGAAAGGGCGAGGGAGGAAGTGGAGGATTATGTACATGCGTGCATCATTTGTTAATAGGAAAAATCAGATACTCAAAGACAAGGGTGATTTTTTCAGCCTCTTTTGATTCGAGAGAAACCATGGATGAGTGTCTCTATGGACTTCATTTCTCACATACCAGTGGCATAGGGATATAAATGGATCATCATTGTTGTAGACCTTTTTTCCACGTATGCCACCTTCGTTCAAATGAAGATGCCATGTGAAGCAGAGAAGACAGTTGATATTTTCTTCAAATAATTACAAGGAATGTATTTACAGAAAGCTATTTATTAGAAGTAAATTTTGGCAATATTTTCACTAAAGAAATGGCGACCTTACCTAATGGGAAAAAACTTCAAGGAAAAAACTGATCATGATAGTCTTTAATAATTTTTGGAACAAAGACCGTCTTCAGAAGAGAAGCAAAAATGGGTCACAATTTTTTTGGGTTATGAATTTGAAATCATCTACAAAAAAGGGAAGCTAGATGTTGTTGTTGATGCACTCTCAAGAAAGGATGAAGAGGTGGAAGAATTTCTTTGTGCCATTTCTATTAGCGAATCATATTGGATAACCGAAGCAAGGGATGAATGGAAGAATGACGAAGAAGTGTGGACACTCATTCAAAAGTTGCAGCAAGATCCTAGTACATCTAATACATTTAGTTGGAAAAATGATTCCTTATGGTACAAAGATCTCTTATATATTTGTAAGAATTCCCAACTAAAGCAAAATATTCTTTTGGAATTGCACACCTCTCCCTTAGGAGGACACTTGGGATTCTTAAAAACTTACCACAGGGTGAAGAAAGAATTTTTTTTGGATGGCCTTAAATCTAATATTAAAAAGTTTGTGGCGGAATGTTTGGTTTTCCAAAAAAATAAAGTGGAGACAAGTAAGACCTTGGGTCTTCTATAGTCATTACCCATTCCAAGTCAACATTGGGTGGAGGTATCAATGTATTTTATCACAGGTTTTCCTAAGTCCGAAGGAAATAGTGTCATCATGGTGGTAATTGATAGACTTACCTAGTATGCACACTTTTTTGCATTATCTCATCCATTTAAAGCAAGTACAATTGGTACTTCATTTATGGAAACAATTCAAAAGCTACATGGAAACCCAAAGATTATTGTAAGTGACAGAGATCCCATTTTTACTGGAAATTTTTGGATGGAATAATTTTCTTGTTTGGGTACTAAACTAGCTCATATCTCATCTTATCATCCTCAATCCGATAGGCAAACTGAGATAGTGAACAAATGTTTGTAAGGATATCTTCGTTTTTTTCCATCTAATAAAAAAACACAATGGGTCAAGTGGTTACCTATAGCTGAATGGTGGTATAACACTTCCTTCCATACTGCAACAAAAATGACCCATTTATGGGACTTTATGGATATCATCCACCATCCATCACATCATATTTAATAGAAAATTCTAAGGTTCAAGCAGTGGAAGATCACATCGAGCATCAACAAAAAGTTCTCCAACTCTTACAGGATAACCTAAATTTGGCACAAAATCGAATGAAACAACAGGCAGATCAACATCACAGCAAGAGAGTTTTTGATGTAGGAGACAAGTATTTTTACAGCTACAACCATACAAAAAAATGTCCCTCAATCAAGATAAGAAGGATAATAAATTATCACCAAAGTACTATGGTCATTACAAGGTGTTACAAAATATTGGTACTATGGCATACAAATTGGAGATTCCTGGTTATTCTCGAGTGCACCCAGTTTTCCATGTTTCATGCTTAAAGAAGGTTATAGGTGAAAAATTTCCAGTTCAAACAATATTGCTAGAACTTGATGAGCAAGGAAAAATCATATTGGAACCTGAAGCAATCATGAAAACAAGAACTCGACAGCTAAAAAGTCGATCAATTCCAAAGTATCTCATCAAGTGGATGAACTTACCCACTGAATATTTCACATGGGAGGATGGGAATTTATACAGAAGCATCAAGAGCTACTCAAGTGTTGAGGAAAACACTTTTCTAAAGGAGAGGGGCATGTTAGGTCCCTATATTACTAGTGTATCCCCTTATTGTTGGTAGTGTAGCCCCCTTATTTTTATTTTTGTACCCATGTAGCCCCCATATTGTAATTATTGTGCCCCATAAAAGCCATCATTGTTATTGTTCTGCCCTTACATTATTATTTCTAGGTGAGCTAGAATTATATTCTGACCCCATGGACTCCTATATATATAAAGGAGGCTCTGTCATTTGAATCATCCAAGAATTGTTCATTTCTGTAATGTAAAGGAGGTTTCCCCCACGAAGTGGCTGATTTCTAAGGCGTTGATCTCTCTTTTCTTCTATTTTTGGAGTGATCTTCATAACAACCATTATATAGTTTTCAAGTCTTATGTCGACCATATCTCTCACACTGATATTGATCAACGTTTTATGTCATAATATATTTACATTTTACAAACAGTAATGTTGGATTTGATTATTCAACCTTTGGCATAAAGTTAATAAATGATTGGACCTATGCTTATATGCATTCGGATCCATCGTAGCTTGCTCGGACGTTGTATTGGGATGTGGAGACAACTGGCCCTCTATACATCATCGATTGAGTTTTGGATCTACGGTCAATATGGTTCCTGGGGTGGTTAGGGTATTACCCTACCACCTGAACCCTAACCGAAATCTTCATTCGGTTCTATTGTTTGCTCGTCATGCTTTGAAACTCATGTAGCTCCTCCGTCCATTTCAGTAGTATGGGCAAGGTATGTCCATTGCTCTTCACCAATCCTTCATGCTAACATTTGAGCTTGTCACATTCTACTTAGCACATTGTTTCTGCGTTGTTACTGAGGGTTTGAAAGATGTTTGTTGGGACTCTTACATAGTCATCGAGATCATCGACAGTGGAACCTAAAGGGTCAAGCTCCCACTATTTCCTTTGAATTGGTTTCTAGCCAGAATGGTTTTTCTCCACATATTTCTTCAACGGTGAGTAAAGAAGTTCTGATTCGAGTTTAAGTTTTATGTTTTGTTCAATCACTTACCTCCAGTTTTCTTTTTAACACAATAAGCTTACTGTTGGAACACATCCGAGGAATCCCACTGTCTATTCGTCTCGAGGTACATTTACTCCTTCCCTTGTAATATTTACCATATCTTATAGTATTTACATTTGTATCATGTTCAGGGTTATTGATTTTCCTTCGCATGTTTTGGAGGTATAATCTCATCCCTCTGTAATAAACTTTGTCTTCATGTTACATGCGGCAAAGCCATATGATGATCTGCACTCCCTTACAGCTGCACAAGGGTAGCCTCCCTATTCATTTTGAACATTTCTCTTAATGTCTAGTAATTAAAGGTTATTCCAGTCATGTAATGTTACATTCAGAGCTGCAGTTCCTATTTGAGGGTCTAAGTAATTTTGAGACTCTTATTCATATATATTCGAGTTGTATGGTTATGTTCTATGCACCGTATGTAGCTCATGGCGATTTTATTTACTATATAAATACGCATAAGGGTTTCAACAGTTTAATACTTCATTTTTAAAGTTATTTACCGTGCTATTCGAGTTTTCCTTCACATACGTAGCCTCACTATGCGTCGACTCTACCACCGCAGCTATATTTTCAAAGCAAGGGTAAATGATTAAATATATATTTGGTATCATAATATTCACAGTTGATATTGGGAATGTAATATATAAATATATATATTTGCAAAATCGGCTCGACCGACATTCGGTCTATGGTCATTAGACTTGTTTCTTTGTTATTCAAAAGTCCCAAATTCGACTGTTAACTTCTTACTTATTGTTTAGTTCCATCTATTGGGATTGTAAGACAAATTTTATGTATTCATGCTATAATTCATAAATTTATAGTTCCAGTTTTGTATTTTTATCTAGGTTATTTCCTGTCTATTCTAAAGAGTTCCATAAACGGATTTTCTATTTCCTAAAATTATAAATCTCTGTTTTTGGTTTATTTATGACTTGAGAAATTGTACTATGTTTCTTTATATAAATTCCTAACTTTAAAGAATAGGTATGGATTTGAAATTACAGTTGTGAAGATTTTTTTATTCTAGTTTTCAGTTTAACTTCCATGACAGGATTTGAAATTACAGTTATGTAGATGTTTTTATTCTAGTTTTCAGTACAACTTCCATGACAATTATTTCTTTCTCTATCTTATATTTTCTTGGAAATTTATACTATCTACACTTGGTGCTATAAATACTTTAAATAGGTGACCGGACCATATTGAGAGGGTTTATCCTCTGTCCTGTTATCCTTTGTCCATGTATTCACTATTCTCATCTACAGGACAGAGAGATAGTCCATTTTGGGACTATTATTTCCCCCAAGGGGACTAACCGTCGAACTGTTAATGGTTAGTGTCAAATTTTAACTAGAAAAATTTCTTATATTCATTTTTTGAGAAACCTCTTTTCACATAATTATTTTTTCGAGGAATAAAATTTCTGGAATTCACATTCACATATTCTTACTTCTCCTGTAATGTAATTTCAGATAATTACATACTTCAAATTCATTTTCTACCTCTTCCACGGATATTCATATTGTCATAAATACTAATCATAAGACTATAAAATTACTTATCACAACTAAGTAATATTGATGGCATCCTCCCAACCTTGAGAGAGGCACTGATGTTCACCACTCTCTCGATGCTCCTCACAAAAGTAGGATTTCAGAGTAGTGCTTCATGGAGGTAGGCCTCAGGACTCCTGTCCAGTCTCATCTCCTATAACAGGTAGCAAAGTTCCATTGCTTTTCCAGCAACTCTGGATGCTCTCTCCTTCTAGCTTCCTGGTTGTTCCTTATTTCATGCACAAAACCCCTTTTCTCCTCTAGCATTTTCTTTGCATTGGTTTTCCACTAGTTTTGGTTGCTCTCTCCTTCCATCTTCCTAGTTGTTCCTTATTTCATGCACAGAACCCCTTTCCTCCTCTAGGATTTTCATTTTATCCCTAGAGGAAAGGTAACTACCAGTAACTACTTAATAACCTACTTTGGAGCCTTGGAAAACTTTTACCATCATATTTATAGGTAACTGCGAGTAACTTCTTAATCAACTACTTTGGAGTCTTGGAAAACTTTTACCATCAAATTTATGAAACATACGATAATTAAATCTTTTATTCAAAAAAAAAGCTTCAGTTCATAACTTGCTTTAGTTCTTAGCTTGATTAACATGCTTGTTAATTTGGGTGTTACAAAAGGGCTCCAAAATGTGTAAGAGTAGTTGAAACCATTTTATAATTAAATTTTCTTCCCAATTTTAGTTTTATTATTTTTCACAATTACATGAAAATATAATTTTCATAAATTTTTAAACAATTTTTTATTTTTTTTTGTCATCAAAATGTCCAATCACTGTCAATCCAAAACAAATGGATTAAAGATTCTAATATTTGTATTGGATTCCTCTTTCAGAGAGGTGTAAAATCGATATAAAATTGATTTTAATCTGATGAGAAGAACATTTATTTTGAATTTATTATTTATAATAAATTTAAGTGCAGGTTGGCCTTAAGGTTTTACACCCCCAGCAGATGTGCCACACACCTCAATGATGGATATAAGTACAGTCAACGTTGGAGAGCATTTCACTCATCTAAACACACGTCTCCTCTTCTTATACGAGCATATAAGGAGCAAGAAGGACGAAGTTTACTACAGCAAGAAGGATGAAATCTATTGCAGCAAAAAGGATGAAATTTACTACAACAAATTTTCTGCAGTTAGGGTTTCTGGGCAAGTTTGACCAGCGTTGACTTTGGTCAACGCATGGTCCGAATTGGCTGAAATTTGGTGGAGAGTTCAATTTTTGAAGGCTATACTCATTGGCACAAAAATCGAGGTCAAAAGGTTGACCGAAGTTGGAGCTGCGTTGACTTTATTGCTGCTGCCCTGCGTCGACTTTTTCTGGATTGCGTTGAACTTTCTGGGGTTGACTATGAGTTGACTGGGTAACTGATTTGAGGACTGTTGTGACACATTCTGGGTTGGCCGACCAAGAAGACTTTGCTGGTTGAAGCATCATACTGACCGCCGTAACGCACCAACACATTCTCCTATTTTTGGTTTGTCTTCTATCAGCATTTTTACTTAACTGTTTATGTGATTGCTGTTATAAAATTAAAGTTGCATCAAACATAAAACATCTAAAAAAATTTACACATCTTCCTACCTTGTTTCCTGAGGCTAACTTCAGGCTGAACCTGCTTCTGTTTGCCTTTATCAGGATGGTTATGAGCCTGTCTCTTAACCATGATGGAGACTGGCCTAAGAATGGACACAGACAAGAAATAATAAACCATTAAATTTTGGACGCCATCAGCGAAATTATCAGATGGGTGTAGCAGAGTGCCGGTGAGCACAAAATCCATGTGAATACCTCAAAGACAGGTAAAATGCAGACAGTGAGCCCAATCCCAAAGACTATTGGCCTAGAATTAAACAGAGAACTCAATACCCCAGCTAATAGACGAGGATATACTAACAGAATGATTCCACAGGACAATTCTAGCCACTGAGAACTGGACATGCAAAGCTTCCCACCTACTAGCACTAACAGTATGAAAGAAGCAGACATTCCAGAGATACAGTTGGGCGTAATTTTTAACTAGAAAACAAAGAATCAAACTATCCCTACTACATCTATGAAAAATAGAAACCATAATTCCAACCCACACAGACCCTAGATAAACAGAGAGCTACAAAACCCACCATACCTAGTAGCTCCCATACACTATAAACCTTCCAAGTTCAACCCACCCAACAGCTAAATGCAGAAATTGGGTAACTGTTGGTGAATGCAAAAATTGGGTAATAGTAAGAATGAAACAACCATACTAGTGATATAGATGAGGTTCAGAATTAATATTCTTGTCCCTACTGCGTCGAGGCAAAATAAAAAACAGAATTCCACCACACAGAACACCCAGATTAACAGAGTACTGAAACAGTGACCAAACCCAGTAGCTCCCATACAAAAAAAAAAATTCCATTGCAACCCACCCGACAGTAGAATGCAAAACATGAGATGCCTTGGCCAGAACCATGAGCGGAATAGAAGAATTTTAGGAAAGGTGATATGGGACATGGAGACAAGGGTCGACAGGGCGTAAAATGGGAACAAAAAACCCAATATCTACATGCTGAAACCGAATAAACGAAGCCTTCATGGAGCAATAAATAGCCCAGACTACATCAACGATCATAGACAAAATAATGGTGAATACATACCCCAGCAAAACAACTTGTCTAATGTAGGGTATGGCCGTCGTTGTTCGCCTACGCTTCCTCAGAGTATCCACTACAAACGAACAATGCATGGCATAATGAAGATGCCAGGTCAAGTAACCTACTATCACTAGGACATTCCCTTTCCGGCCTGACATCACAGGCTGTCTTCCCATCATCCCCATTAATCGTGTATCTGCTACATGCTGCCATGAGCACTGTGATGACTACCGCATCATAGTTAATAAAGGCCTAAAGGACGAAGACCTCCCACCTCGCAAGGAAAGTTCTTACTCCCTCGAAAGATGCGCACCCCAATCGGGGATCTATAACATAATATTAGATATATGAAAGAGTTATATTTCAAGGTAGATTATATATATATATATACATATTTTATTGTATGTAGTGTTATTTTTTATTTTCCAATAAAATGGATATGTGTAAAATTCCAAAATATATTTCATTACAATTTATAAATAAAACTTTCAATGTCTTTATTAATCAAAATAGTTACATCTTATCTTTACTTACAAAAACCATTGCAAGTAAAAAAATTTAATATAATGGAAACATTTTAAATTCTTATAAATTATATATTTTTTCTTTATTTATTTATTTTTAATTAGGAAGCAATAGACACCTTAAGATATGATTCCTCTTAATAATATATATTAAATTTTAAACCAAAATGAATTTAATTTATACATTTTATTTACTTTCAATTTCTCAATTATAATATCAGTTAAACCAAAAAAATTACAATATAATTAAATTAAAAAATTAATATAAAAAAAATAATATTTTAAAAATTAAATTAGATATTTATATTTAAAAAAAAAAACTAAATCAATTTTATATTAAGAATAATTCAGTAAAACAATTTTTATAATCTTTTTTAAATAATAATTAGATTAAACCTTAAAATGTTTCTATTTTACTTATATTTATCTAAAATAATAACTAATATTAAAAAAATTGATTATATAATAATTTTTTTACTACTAGTCATCTTCCATAATGAACTTGAAATTATTACTAAAATATTAAAATTAATTTGTTAAATATATTTGTTTACCTATTTCAATGATTTATTATTTTTACAATTACATCAAAATATAACTTATATTGAACTTAAATGATTTGTTTTTCTCTTTTTCTTGTATTTCCACGCGGAACTAAGTCTAAAAAACTAAGTTAAAGAGGGTTTCAGTCAAAAACATTTTTTTTTCTTCTGTCTAAGATTGTCCAAAAAAACGCATCAATCTATTGAGTGATCTACAAACATTATATATATAATATTTTGTATTCAAATAAAATAATTTTGTTCATATTAATTAAATATTTCAGATGTTATTTGAAATGTAAAAATAAAATTACACATATAACAATTTCAATTAACCGTTTATTTTGAATTCTTAATTTTTTCACAATGCCCAACAATTGTTACCGTTATAGAAAAAGAAAAATGATGTGGTTAGAAAAGCTCAAAAAGGAAAAAAGCTTAACTGTCATGGCCATAAAAACAGAGCACGGGAGAAAGTGTTTCATCCTCATTTTTTTCTTCTGCTTCAGCGCTCTCTCAGGTTGTGTTTTGTTCTGGCCGAGATCGGTATTCCACTATTGCATGAGCCATCTCATATCAACTGAGTGTCATTATTGTAGTCGATTTGATCCAATATCTGTAATTTTTTTTTTTTCTTGTTTGGATTTATGAACTTTTTTTGAGTTGTGTTTAATAAGACCAATTTTGACAATTTGCAGGTATGTATGGAGATAATGCAGAGGGATGAGGAGTCAAGAAGATAATTGAAGAGGCAGGCACAATTTTCCTCTGAATTTTCTTGCTTCAAATACTAATGATATGATTGTTTTTTTAACCAATTTAGAAGGAATTTCAACGCTGTTTTTTTACATGCTTAATACATAATTTATAATTTAATCAAGATTCATTGTCAACACATCTCTTCCCTACAATTGCTCTCAACGGGTTCCCTAGATTTTTTCGTGCTCCATCTAGCATGGCTAATTGATTAGTAGTGTTCAATACGTTTTGTCTTATATTCTATTTGGCATTCTATCATTTTCAAGAATGATATAAATGGTTTATTAGGCAAGATGATTCTGTCCAGATATTGGATGTAGAATTTAATGTTCCAGTGGCCAAAATATTAACGGTAACCGTAAAATATTTACAGAGATATTACTCTAGGTACAAGTAGTAAGGTCTCTACTGTGATGTTTCTTAGGTACAAGAAGTAAAGTCTCTGCTGTGTGTGAAAATGGAAGATGTCCATAGGGATTGAAGTCTCCACCAATCAATTCAAATTTCTCCATCTATTCACCTCCACATAAAATCCACAGTATCCACAATATCCACATTACCGTACTTCACTATTCAGGGAAGATATTCTTGAATGTGCTAGGGATATTGTTATTGTGTGAGCGGGAAGAGAAGTTAAATTTGTGTTAGAATTTCTATTTGTGATTCCCAACCCGACATATGTCATGGAGCAACAATTAAGGAAAGTAATAAAAATTATGGGGAACAAATTGTGAATTTGATTGGTATCAAAACGAAATTTAGGATATTGGGTACATACACATTGACTGGATGCCTGTAACTAATTGTTATTCCGGGAAAGTGTTTAGATGTTTTGAATTCCTCGTGCAGTCCAATTGCCACTACTACGCGTCACACCTCTGTATTTACGTAATAGTCCAACCATAATGCCCCTATATTTCCGTAATCCTTCACAAATAATGTTGGCATTAGGGTCTTCAACACTAATACGAGCCTCTGTGTGACAGGCCTGTGGAATCAGAGAACTCCCACCACCATCAACAGCCATGGGGTTTCTTTTTTCTTCAATATATGAACGTCCGTCATTATCACTATCCGGCATGCCAGAGTTAAAAACGGTGCCAGAGTTCAAAACGGTTTGCGGGACATCTTCACAATTGAGGTTGGAATCGTTGGGCCAGTTATCCAGGAAAGTAGAGCATATAAAACCGACGAAACACAATAACATAGAAAAGGGACAACATGATATCTTGATGCGTAGTGTAAGATTTACATAATGTAATTTCATTCCCTTCTCTGTGAAGTGGAATGACTGAATAGAGGGAGATGAAATGGAGAGACCTATGTGGTTACATATTATCTGTGATTTTACATATAAAGGGTCAGTTGCCTAATATTCCATTTCTACAGGATGTTATCTTCGGATTTTTCTGGTAGAAGATGGAGTTAGGGCAATGAGAACACAGATTCTAAACACCGTAATGGAGGGTTAAAGTCTGGTAGATAAATATGGAGTGTTAAATTTCAATTATGTATGAATATGGAGTCATATATTTCATTTATATGTATGAATATGGACTAATAAATATCATTCGGTTATCATTTGGGAGGAAAAACAATCCTGACAAATTGAAAAATCGGGTCCATATTACTCTAGAACATATTACTCTATCACACAGCGTGAGAAAACATTACTACGAGGAAGTGAAGGAAAATCTTAATTTATAATTTAATATTACTTATCTAGCATATATTGGGAATTATTGGGAGCTCAATTTTGGTTTACTATTTTAACTTGTCATAAAACTTATTATTTTGAGCGTGTTAGAAAATTATAACTATTTTATCACCGGTGAATTAGACGGAATATCGAGAATATTAACTACATACATATTGATTGAATTTCGAGAACTAATTGCAAGTGTTTGGCTATTTTGAATTCCTCTACAATAGAGCATGACATGCATATTACTCTAGAACAGAGCAATTTTCTAGAAGTTTCTCGTTGTTTGAATTACTTAGAAGAGAAATTTTCTTGTCTCCTTTATGCTGAGGAAGAGAACTTAAAATTGTGCTCATCCTTAGTTACTTGTTATTTGCTAGTTTGATCTTAACTATCTAGCATGCTTTCAAAATTAAAAAGAGAAAAACCGAAAATTACTAATTGCTTGGCTAGGGTTTACTATTTCAAAACTTCTTTTTTTTTGTAAATATCGTAGGACCTTTCTATTAACTATAATATAAAGAGAAAGTTGTTTTTCATAATTATACAAAACAAAGAGCCTCAACCTGCCCATAGGAAACCAGTTCTGTTGGCCTTCTCAAAAATTTATAACCCGACTAGTAGCAGTACTGTTTCTTCCTATAATAGACTGCTAAAGCACCCTGGCTATGTCCATAAAACTGACAAATAAAACAGACAGCTAATGATAGATCAACAAAAAAAATAAAAAAGAACTGAAGGAACTATGAGCCCACTGAAGAGTCAATAGGAGCTGGGTCGGCAACAGTGGACCCTAGCAATTCCACTTGTTGTAAGTTAAGGAGTTGTTGTTCTATCTGATCCAATCGGGTAGTAACTTGACCTTGCAACTTAGCCATATCATGCATTTCCTTCTTCATCTGATGAATCTCAACCAAGATTGTAGAGGTAAGCTGGGTTTCCTTTTGGCTGAGCATGGCTTTTGCCAAAACACACTTCATCTTCCAATACGTGTGGACTGACCGCTGAAATAAGGACTGTCGACCTCTTGTGCTACCTGGGTCAGTAAGAAAGGTGAATTCAGCTTGTGGCAGGGCACCCTGTTCACTATCAGTAGCTCGCTCCCAACCATGGATGACCTCACGAATCTCTGGTGGAGTTCCTTCCTGAAAAGACTTGGCTAAAGTTTCCAGAGTCTGCAAATGTGTCTTGCGCCCTCTTTTGCGCCCTGCTACCGATGAAGAAGGGACTTGTCTTCCTTTACCCTTGGCCATAGATAAGTGCAAATACTGGAGATAATCAAAATGTAAGAGAAACCCGGTAGAGCGAACAAAAATATAGATGGAAAGTGGATAGTTAAACTGAGAAGCCAGAGCACGGAATATATAAATAGGAGTCCACAGTAGAGCATTGCAGAGCAAGCAGGGACATATAGAGTAGTCGCAGCTAACCACACCGCCGAACAGAATGTCATGAGAAGAATTGATAGTACCCAACAAGATGACAGCCAGATCATCTGCCTTAGAGAGAGGTGAATAAATATTGAAGCTACCAACAGACTTCAGGGGAAAGAAATTAACTACCCCAGTATTAGCTGAACAAGGAAAATACAGGGCAGAACAAGGCAGCCTCATGCAAATATTATTTACCAGCGGAAACCAAAAGAGACCTATACCAAAATAAGGAGAATGAACATGCAAACCACTGCGATGAAGATGAATCAGATAGGCATATCATCGGAATATATAACAATTGTGAGCAGAGAATGCCCGAATTCCATAGAACAAAATGGGACTCCTAAAACACGACTTAATGCGAAAATGAATCCCTTCAATCAAAACAGATGAGTTAAAAAAGTCAAGTATGACCGTGCGCTACCCCAACATATCATTACAGGAATGCTAAACCTCGGAAACCCTGACGCAAGGATTGAGGGAACTGGAGGTAATGGACATAACATACCAAAGATCTGAAAGCCACTGCACTAGTTCCAACTGCGTCCTCCACTCCAACCTTCGCTACTGAGATGTGTGAAGCCAACAACTGACAATACTCCAAACAAACCGCCATAAAAATAGTCCGATATCCCAGCTCATTCCACTACAGATGATCATAATGAACACGCATGCAAAGAGTAAATGCACCATAAGTGAGCCACCCTAATCAACTGACACAAGCGCTGCTCACCATAGAGTGTCACATTCACATGAGCACACCCCGATCGGGGTCATGAATGCTACTGAGGTCATTGGCAACAATTATTTGAAGCGGATGCAGTTCAATATTCCAAATCCCTGCCAGTGGCGTCACATCTAAAGGTCTATCAGTATTCTTGCATGCCCAATTAGCTAAAAAATCAGCCGCCTTATTGTTTTGTCTGGGGATGTGATTCAAAAGTAGATACCGAATAGTGAACAGAAGTTCCCTGATATCATGAAGAAGAGATGTTGTTCTCCAGCTTTTACTAACCTTTTCCAAGGGGGAACCATCAGTTATCAGTAACTATTATTGTTTTTATTTTAGTCAAAAATTGGATTTCTTCAACTTCTCGCAAAATTTAATTTTATATGATATTTTTTAACTATGTTAAAAGATCATAGCTATTCAATTTAAATATATTTTACGAAAATCTATTTTGAAATTATTTATTATATCTTATTAAAATAAATTATTAGATTGGTGATGTTATTATAATATAGAGATAAAGAAAGAGAGGGAGGGAGAGAGAGAGGAGGAGGAGGAGGAGGAGGAGAGGGGAGGGGAGGAGGAGGGAGGGAGAGAGAGAAGAGAAGAGAGGGAGGGAAGGAGTGGAGGAGGAGGAGGAGGAGGAGGAGGAGGGATAGATTGATGGAGTTAGGGGAGGGAACGGGAGGAGGGATGGATTGAGGGAGGTAGGGATAGGAAAAGGAGGGAGGGAGGGAGCAAGGGAGGGGAGAGGAGGAGGGAGCAAGGGAGGGGAGAGGAGGAGGAGTAGGTGATGGAGGGAGGAGTAGGAGGTGGAGGGGAGAGAGGAGGACGAGGAGGGGGAGGGGACGAAGGAGGAGGAGGCGAAGGAGGGGAGGGAAGGGGAGTGGAGGAGAGGAGCAGGAAAAGCATGGGGGAGGGATGGAGGAAGGTATTGGAGGAAGTGAGGGGAGGAGAGGAGGAGGAGGATGGGGAGGGGAGGAGAGGAGATAAAGGGATGAGGAGGAGGAGGGAGGAGGGAGGATGAGGAGGAGGGGATGGGATGGAGAGGAAGAGGATAGGGAGGGAGGAGGAGGAGGAGGAGGAGGGAGGAGGGTGGAGTGGAGCATAGGGGGTAAGGAGGAGGAAGAGGGGTAGAGGGGAGGGGAGGGGATGGAAGGTAAGGTGGGGAGGAGGAGGATGGAGCAGGGGAGAGGAGGGGAGGAGGAGAAGGGGGAGGGCAGGAAGTGGAGGGGAGGAGAGGAGAAGGTGAAGCAGGGGGAGGAGGAGGGGTGGAGAGGAGGAGGCGGAGTAGGGGGGAGGGAGGGGAGGATTGGGGATGAGGAGTAGGGGGAAGGTGGGAGGGAGAGGACGGACAGCGATGAGGAGGAGGGAGGGAGAAGGTGAGGGTAGTGGAGGAGGAGGAGGTGGAGGGGAGATGGGGAGGGGGAGGTAGGGTGGAGGAGGAGGAGGGGGAGGAGAAGGGGATAGAGAGGAGGAGAAGAGGATAGGAGGGGATGAGGGCAGGGGAGGAGGAGTAGGTGGAGGGAGGATCAGGGAGAGGGACGGAGGGCAGGGGAGGCGATGCGGAGAAGGGAGGGAGGAGGACAGGGTAGTGGAGGAGGAGGATGAGGACAAGGAGGGAGGGAGAGAAGGAGGGAAGAGGAGAGGAGGAAGAGCAGGCAAGGGAGGGAGGAGGAGGAGGAGGAGAGGAGGAGGTGAAGTAGGGGGAGGTGAAGGGGAGGAGAGTTGAGGAAAGGAGTAGGGGGAGGAGGTGAGGGTAGGGATGAGGAGGAGGGGGACGAGGAGGAAGAGGAGGGAGGGAGGGGATGGAGGGAGGGAGGGATGGTAGGGGAGGAGTAGGAGGAGGAGGGGTAGGGGAGCGATGGAGACAAAGGGATGAGGAGGAGGAGGGAGGGAGGGAGGAAGGAAGGATGAGGAGGAGGGAGGGAGGGAGGTAGGGAGGAATAGGAGGAGGAGGGGAAGGGATGGAGGGGAAGGGATGGAGAGGACGAGGAGAGGAGAGGATGGGAGGGGAGGGGATTGAGAGGAGGAGGGGAGGAGAGGTGATGGAGAGGATGGGAGGGGATGGAGAGGAGAAGGGGAGGAGAGGCGATGGAGAGGATGGGAGGGGAGGGAAGGAGGAGGAGGAGGAGGAGGAAAGGGGGTAGGGAAGGGGAGGAGAGGGAGGGGAGTAGGAGGAAGGTGTGGCATGTAGGAGTGGGAGGTGGAGAAGTGAGGGGAGAGAAGGAGGAGGGATGGGGGTGTAGGGGATGGTATTGCGAAAGGAGGAAGATGAGGAGGAGGAGGGTATGGGAGGAGAGTGGGGGAGCAGGAGGAGGGAGGAAAGGAGGAGAGGAGGGGTGTAGCAGGGGTAAGGGGGGTAGGGGAGGGAAGGAGAGGAGAGGTTGGGGAGGAGAGGAGGAGGCATATTAGTGGGAGGGAGGGAAGGATGGGAAGGCTAGGGATGAGGAGGAGGGAAAGAGGAGGTGAGGGTAGTGAAAGAGGAGGAGGGGGAGGGAAGGGGAGGAGACAAAGGGATGAGGAGCAGGAGGAGGATTAGGAGGCGATGGAGAGGAGGAGGAGAGGAGGGCAGGGGATGAGTAGGAGGGAAGGGCAAGGGAGGGGGGATGAAGAGAGGAGATGAGTGGAGGAGCACGGGGTGGGAGGGTGGGAGGCGAGGGTTGGGGATGAGGAGGAGGGAGGGAGGAGGTGAGGGTAGTGGAGGAGGAGGAGGGGGAAGTGTCAGACCCACGAGTCATCATTCCTTGACTCGGGAGAGTCGGGTGCCCCACACTAGCACACATAGGAATATGGCAGACAAGCGTGTGCCACCACGATAGGTGCACCCACGAACATCTCAATTTGTATCGGGCAGCATGTGACATTATGGGTGTTTCGTTCCAGCAAATCCAAAGGTGTGTGACATAACGAGCGAGTGGCGTGTTTGGCATTACGTCACAGTGGTGTTTATAGCATGTCGGCCATCGTCGCAACAAAATCAATCGGGAAGGCTCACATTACAACAAGATATTGAAGAGGGCGTGCACCAAGGGTCGGGTCGGTTTGGGTCCACCAAGAGCCACCCGACGCCCTCACATCGATGGAAGTCATGGTATGAATAACATGATGGAACAGATAGATGGAGCCAGGCAGATTCAAAGCAATAGAGGATTGGGTGGAACCGAAGAATTTCCATGATATGAGAGTTTTCTTGGGGATGACCGACTACCAACGAAAGTTTGTAGAAGGGTATTCCAAGATAACTACACCGCTAACAGACCTTCTGAAGAAGGGGAAGTGATGGAATTGGATAGAGAAGTGTCATGAGGCTTTTAGGGAGCTAAAGAGAAGGATGGTGACAACACCAATACTAAGGCTACCAAATTTAGAGAAACCATTTGAGGTTCACATGGATGCACCAGATTTTTAAATTGGACAGGTTCTATTGTAGGATGGGCATCCAGTGGCTTATGAAAGTCAAAATTTGCAGGATAGAGAGGGCATATATCTGGTCCATGAAAAGGATATGACTGCCATCATTCATTGTCTTCATGTCTGAAGACATTACTTGGTGGGGAAACCATTCATTGTCAAGACTGACAACGTTTTTGCAAGTTATTTTGCATCACAACCAAATTTTTCAACGAAGGAAGCTTGTTGGCAATACTTCTTGGCAGATTTTGACATGACACTTGAGTAGAAAGGCACAACTAGCAGCATTAGAAGAACATGACCGATCTGACAAGATAAGAAGCAGGGTCAACATGTCCACGGAGATGCAGGATAGACTTTGAGCTAGTGTGCAGGAAAATACACAAGAAAAGTTTATCTTAAAGCTGGTAAAAGAGGGGAAAACACGGAAGTTTCACTTACAGGATGGCTTCTTGTTCTTTGGGAATCGACTCTACATTCCAAATTCATCAGGAATTAGGAGGCACCTTTTGAAGGAATGCCACAACTCAGCTTGGGTTGGCCACCCGGGGCAACATCAGACTATGGCATTATTGGAGAGAGGATGCTTCTGGAAAAGGAAGAGGCAGGAAGTGGAGGAGCATGTACATATGTGCATCATTTGTCAACAGGAAAAATCGGATGCTCAGAGACAGGGAGGATTTTTACAGCTTTCTCTGATTCGAGAGAGACCATGGATGAGTGTCTCTATGGATTTCATTTCTCACTTACCAGTGGTACAAGGGTATAAATGGATCATCGTTGTTGTAGACCTTTTTTCTAGGTATGCCACCTTCATTCCAACAAAGATTCCATGTGGAGCAGAGAAGATAGCTGAGCTTTTCTTCAAATATGTTGTGAAGTATTGGGGGATACCAATGAGTATCATATCTGATAGAGATTGATGCTTTATAGGGAAGTTTTAGAATGCCCTGTTCAAGCTAGTTGGGACATAATTGCTACAGAGTTCGAGTTATCATCCATAGAAAGATGGGAAAACTGAGTGCATTAACGCATTGATGGAATAATACTTGAGAAATTTCCTTACGACTGATCAGAAGAATTGGCCTGAACTTCTAGATATTGCTTAGTTCATCTACAATATGCAGAAGAGTTCGGAAATGGGGTATACTCCATTTGAGTTGGTCAAAGGAGAGATGCCAGTTGTACCGCATATAGTGTACCTAGAAGATTTGGAAATATTCCTCATGCAAAGAGGTTCTTGAAAGCATGGAAGGAGGCCTTAGAGTTAGCATGGATGCACCTATATGATGCAATAGGGAGAATGAAGAAATGGGAAGAAAAAAATAGAAGGGATGTACACTTCAATGTTGGAGACATGGTTTATTTGAGGATCACCAGAGATCAGTTTCAGCCACTTAAGTGGACTTCTAGGTCTTTGTCGATGCCCATGCCCGAATACATGACCCGTTTTACCCTTTTAGTGTAGCCCACGTTAGACCTAAGCTATTTTAAAGTTATTTAAAGGGTTAGGACAAGTACAGAGTTGTTGAGTCGGGTCTGTACTCCCAACTAAATACCCAGTTCCCGAATTCATCAGTTGGCTCTGTGAAGCCTATGATGAGCACAAGGAATTGTTCTTGTCCACTCAGGGGAATAAGATCTTTTGCATACCACCCGACCTTATAAAGAAAGCTCTCTGTTTTACTCACAATCAAGGTTATGTCAAGTTTTCTAAATTTTTTCTTTCCCGTCAATTCTCAAAGCTGCCCTAGAAGCAGCAAGGTGAATTTCTTAGCCTCCTCTCAGACGCTCGCCTAACAACAATCCCGTCTTCAAATGTGATTTCCTTTCCCTCTTTCAGAGACAAGGTGCAGCCAATATTAACTCTTATTGGATGGATGTTAGGTCTTAAACATGTTGAGCGAGTGTCAAATGAATGTATAGCACTTTTATGGCTCATGTCACAAAAGGGTACACTTTTGGATATTCCCGTGTTCCTAGCTTCAATGGTTCAAACTCATTTCCAAGAATTCCCTTCTACTAGGTCATTCAGGTTTTCTTCCTTAGTGTTTTAACTATTCCTATTTGAGCATGTCGATAGGTTTTAGAGCCTAGGCTTTGAGAAAATTTTGAGGATAAATGCCCAACCAAGAACTGTCTTTGAGTGGAACTTTTCAGTTCGTCATCAGCTAGGGGGAAGGGGTATACCCAGTTCTTAAAATATTTCATGTCCATAGCCTATACCATTGTGCATGATAGTCCTCCGCCTAGAATGTTTCCTGAGCAGAAGGACTGGCTACAATTTGACAAGGAAGATATCACAGGGGACTGGTACCTGTATGATGATTACACTGAGATCAGGGTTTATGGTGCAGAAGTACCTCCTTACTGTTTGCCAGTGTTTCTAGAAATGTGTATCTTTGCCCTCAAGTTCATCCATCAAACTGTGACGGTTGACCAGATCCACTTCATGTCTGTGAAGAAAGGATATATTCTCAAACTCCCAACCTCACTTGGTCCCTTCACCATAAATTCGAGGCACGCCCTCTCCACTGTGGAAATTTTGCTTCAAGGGATGGACCTGCGGCATGGGAAAGTTTGGCCCTATGACCCAAATGGAGTCCTTTCAAATAGAAAAAGGAAGATAAATTCAACTTCTTATGTACATGAGACTAGGACCCTCATTGAGTTTAGAGCTAACCTTGATACATGGCCTTTGGATGCGCAAATGGAGGCCGAGTCTTTAGCAGCAGAAGGGAGGGGCGAAAATGCATCCGTAGAGATAGAAAGGAGGGGACAGGTAGATGAAGTGGGTGCCTCTAGAACACTTGAAGGCATGAAAATCAATGAGGAAAATCATCCCTAAAAGAAAAAGAGAACTGAAGGGCCAGAGGATGCCTAGGAGGAGCCATCTCAGGAGTAATTTTCTAGGTATGGGTTGCCTAATAAAAACAAGGAAGATTTCACAGTGGCTTTTGATGATGCCTCTTCATCAGGCCATTCTAGGTTATCACAGGCTATTTTAGTTTGCAAGGCAGAGGTGAGGGAATAAATAGGTACCAGAAATAAGGGCACAAGAAGCAAGCTAAAGGCTGAATTAGTTGGGTTTATTGATAAAAACCATACTTGACTTACCACTGAGCTAGACATGGACAAGGAACAACTCATAATTACTATTCAGTAGGTAGTGTCCTAGCCCTTAGATGATGGAGACTACTATCAAGCTCTAGAGATTGCACTCAACTTGACCAATGTTCCCCATGACGGACAAGATCGACTTGCATCAATGCATCAGAGACATGTTTCATGACGAGGTAGTGAAACTAATGCTCACCTTGAGAAAACTTGAGGAAAAGCATAGCGTTGTTCTAGAAAAACAAAAGAGGGAAAAATCTAGTGCCAGGGTGATAAGTAACCAACTAGAAACCCTCAGGAGGACAGTAAGAGACAAAGGGGTTGACAAAGATTCGGTGTGACAGAAGCTTCTCACTGATCTGCAAGTTGAGAATTCTGAGTTGAGGAAGAAACTCAACATACCCAACGACGAACATGTGCAGACTGAAAAATTGGTCCAAATGGAGAAGGATAAATCGGCTCTCACCAATTCACTGGTTAAGCACCAAGAGGACATTACTAAAATGACCACAGTGATTTTAAAGTTGAAACACATATTGTCTGGTTTGCAGGAAGAATGGCACCAGCACATATGCGTGGCTCCGACATCCGATGAGCCCAGAACCACTACAGACTAGCTGACCAAAGCTTTGTCTGACTTAAAAGTTTCAAAGAGTGAGGCACATACAGCCCGCCATAGAATAATAGAGTTGGAAACTGCATTGGAAACAAAGAAGAAGACAGTGGCGCTCCTGTAGATGGAGGTCAAGAAGTTATAGAAAGAAAATCATGCACAAGACAAATCTATCAAAGAATTGACTGCTCGGATGAAAGTAACATGACGCTTTTGGAAACTAGATGTCTTATTTGGGCTGATATAATGTCAGAGGTCTGGCAACACTGGAACTTCCTTACTCTGATGGAAGCCAAGAAAAGCACGATCCATGTATTTGGAGTGTACTTACAGGAGGGGTGCGCAGAAGGGGAAGAAAAGGTCATGGCAGATAAAAAGTACATTCGATACCTAAACGAGCTTGATCTCGAGGAGTTACTCAATGAAGGAATATTCGATCATTTCAGGAGGGTAATGGAAGTTAGAATAGTAATTGAGAAGGAGACTTCCCGCGCGAATGCGCTGAGTGGTTTAAAGCGGTTTTCTAGCGGGGTTGAATGGTTTGAACAAGAATGGAATAATTTAGTGGAGGCAGGCCTCCTATCATGTTATCACTCTGAAACATCTGCATTCTTTGAACTAATGGTTTATGAACAAAAAATGATGGATATCATGAACAGTACTGACTTACCTTCTAAAAGGACTACCCGCCTAAAGTCAGAAACGATCATAACCGCTCTAAGCAAGGAATTCTTCCTCCTCTGCGAGGTCAGACAATTTCTATTTTTTGGAGTGGATTATATAGAACTCGAGATATCCAGGCCATGTTCGAGCCATTTTCCAGTATGCTAGCCCCACAGGAAGATACGTGGAAAAAATGTAGTGAGTACACTACTACTCCAGTATCAACATCTTCTCAGCATTCATTACCTCCTCCCTGTCACAGAACAAGTGCGTCTCTGTCACCATCTCATCCACTTCTGCAAGAATCAAGCACTCCTGTCCATTGTAAACAATGAAACTCATGATTTGACCAACGCGGCCTCTTTACTTTTATTTTCTTAAGTTGTAAAATCGGGTGAAATCTCGATTTCACCCTATGTATTTATTATTTTTAGTTTGTTGTTGTTTTAGTTAGAGCCTTCTTTAGGCCGGGATGTTTGTGATGAGATGTCATTTTCCTCATCATCATTTTTGGTATTTGTTGGGTATATGTTATATTCTTTCCACGACTAAGCACGCGCGGGGGCGATAGCCCCCCCTTTGCGTTGGGCGCAACGGGGGGGTGGTAGCCCCCCTTGTCTGGGTCTGGGGCAGCACCCTGGTGAAAATTTTTGGTCCTTAATTTCTGGTGGGTAGTCCGCATCCATGGTTTTGTGCATGGTTTTGCACATGGTCTTCGGGTACGATGGTTTTCGGCCCCTGGTATTTTTGTAGATCCGGTCAAGGGAACTATGGTTATGTTCTAATCTAGGGTTTATGGATTGGGGTTTATGTATGCTTCGGCATGTATATATATGTGTTGTAACACTAAAAGGAATATAATGAAAAATAAAGCTGGTCGTCCCAATTTGGGATCCAGGGGAAAATCTCTGTGTTTATCTGTTTTATGTTTTATGCTCTCGCTATTGTTTATTTTCTGCTATAAGATTCGTGTGTAGATAATTTATGTTCAGGGTTAAAACCTACATTTTATATCGGAGCTGTTTCGGCTTCAAGGGGACACCTTTGCTGCTGATGGTTTTTTTTCAGGCCTGAGGTAGACCCTGTTCAGTGGGAGATCTGCGGGATTGATTCTTGCGGTGAAAGAAGATGGCGAGCGGTGGAAAGATAGAGATCGAGAAATTTAATGGTCAGAGTTTTGAGTTGTGGAAGCTCAATATGGAGGATCTCCTGGTGGATAAAGATCAGTGGATCATGGTAGATCCAGGTACTAAACCAACGGGAATGTCAGATGAAGACTGGAAGAAACTAGATTGGAAGGCTAAGAGCACAATACAGTTGTGTGTCTCAGATTCAGTATTGTTGAATGTATCTGGGGAGGCTACGGCGAAGAATTTGTGGGAAAAACTTGGGACTTTGTACCAATCTAAGTCTCTGGTGAATAAGTTGTTCCTGCGGAAAAAGCTGTATAACCTGAGGATGAAGGATGGAGACTCGGTGACAGAGCATTTGAACGCCTTCAATACTGTGGTAAGTCAGCTGTCATATGTTGATATTAAAATCTCAGATGAAGATAAGTGCATCAGTTTGTTGTGTTCTCTACCAGACTCATGGGATAGTCTGGTTATTGCAATAGGTAGCAATACAACTACCTTGAATTTTGATGACATTGTCTCAGCCTTGTTGTCGGAGGAAATGAGATGGAGAAATATGGAGGGCCAGAATGGAGATGCCTTATCTGTACAAGGAAGGTCCCAAAACAGAAACAAGAATAAGGTTTCGAGTGGGAGATCTAAATCTAGAGGGAGATCTAAATCTCCTGGAAAGTTTGTAAAGGTGTGCTGGAAATGCGGAAAGGAAGGGCACTACAAAAAGGAATGCTGATCTAAAGCTCCCGAGAAAGGAAAGGGATCTGATGAAGGTCCTTCTGCAGAGGCAAAAACCACCTCGGATGAAGGAGGGGATGTGTATTTGGCTTCTTCTTCAAATACACATGTAGATCATGAGTCATGGTTGATTGACTCAGGTGCATCCTTTCACTTCACTCCCCATAGGGAGTGGTTCTGCGAGTATGAGAAATATGATGGTGGTGATGTCTTCCTAGGGAATGATAGGAAGGCCAGAATCGTCGGACGTGGAAAAGTCAAGTTGAAGCTGCAAGGTGGAAGGATTAGAACACTTCCTAGTGTTCTGCATATTCCTACATTGGCCAGAAATCTGATTTCTGTAAGCAAGATGGATGATGCAGGTGTAAAAACAGTGTTCGAGAAAGATGCCTGCAAGATGGTTCGGGAGCACTGGTATTAATGCGGGGAGTTCGGACTGGAACTCTGTACAAGCTACAAGGTAGCACTGTTATTGATGGGTGTAACAGTTATGTGGTTCCTGAAAATGGAGCGGAAAGCTTAGCTGTCTCTGGAGAAAATACCATGCTATGGCATCAAAGGCTTGGACATATTGGAGAGAAGGGCCTTCGGATACTACATAGAAATGGTATGGTAGAAGGTATGTCTAATTTCTCTCTGGATTTCGATTTCTGTGAACATTGTGTATATGGGAAGAAGAATTGGGTGAGTTTTCCTTCTGGTGCTAAGAGGGCGAACAAGATATTAGAACTTGTGCACAGTGATGTGTTTGGACCTGTGTCAGTTCCATCACTGGGAAAGTCTGTGTACTATGCTTCATTCATAGATGACTTCTCAAGGAATACATGGATATATTTCTTGAGGAAGAAATCTGAAGTCTTTGAAGAATTTAAAGAATTTAAGGCTCTGGTGGAAAACCAGACAGAGAAGAAGATAAAGGCGCTGAGGACAGATAATGGTGGGGAGTTCTGCAAGAATGAATTTGAAGAGTTCTGTAAGAAGTGTGGTATAGCATGACAGAAGACTAATCTATATACACCTCAGCAAAATGGAGTTGCAAAAATAATGAATAGAACACTGATGGAAAAGGCAAGAAGAATGCTCAGTGGTACTTGGTTAGGACAAGAATTCTAGGCAGAGGCAGTGGAGACTGCATGTTACTTAGTTAACAGATCACCTTCATCAGCGTTGGAGGATAAGACCCCACATGAGGTATGGAGTGGTAAGAAACCCTCTCTTTCACATCTAAGGGTATCTGGATGTGATGCATATGTACATGTTCCAAAGGAGAAAAGGACCAAGTTGGATAATAAATCTGAAAGGTGCATATTTATTGGGTATAAGGATGGTTTAAATGGTTACAAGCTTTGGAACCCAGAAACAAGGAAGGTTGTGTACAACCGAGATGTGGTGTTTAGAGAAGTGAAAGATATTGTTAAACATGAAGTCCTACCAAAGGAACCTGAGAAGATAGAGTTTGAGCTAAAGGAGGATGAATCAGACTCTACAACAGAAGAAGACTCAGAAGATGAAGAGCCACAAACTCCAGCTTTGAGAAGATCAGTTCGAGAAAGAAGGAAACCAGAAAGGTATAGTCCATCTGCTTTCTGTTCAGGTTTTGCCTTAACTATAACTCATGATGAACCCAGAACTGTCAGGGAGGCAGTAGATTCAGAGGATGGAAAACTCTGGAAGGAGGCCATGGCTAATGAAATGGCATCCTTGCACAAAAACGATGCATGGGATCTGGTGGAGTTGCCGGCTGGAAGGAAGCCCATTGGGAGCAAATGGGTGTTTAAAAAGAAGATGAATGTAGAAGGCAAGGTGGAGAAACACAAAGCTCGGTTGGTAGCAAAAGGTTATTCCCAGGTGCCGGGAATTGATTTGGTGATATTTTTTCTCCTGTTGCCAAGGTTACTTCTATTAGACTACTTCTATCTGTTGCTGCTGCATTTGATTTTGAGATAGAACAAATGGATGTGAAGACAACATTTCTTCACGGGGATCTAGAAGAGGAGATCTACATGAAGCAACCTGAAGGCTTTATGGTGAAGGGTAAGAAAGAACTAGTATGCAGGTTGAAGAAGTCTCTGTATGGGTTAAAACAATCACCAAGGATGTGGTATCAGAAATTTGATATCTATATACGGGGACTTGGCTTCACCAGAAGAAAGGAGGATCACTGTGTTTATTTTAAATTAATTGGTGACCGTGTTATTTATTTGGTCTTGTATGTGGATGATATGTTGTTTATTGGAAATGACAAAGAAATTATCCAAGATTTGAAGACCCAACTGTTCTCCAAATTTGACATGAAGGATCTGGGTGCTGCAAACTATATTTTGGGCATGGAAAATAAGAGAGATCGGGCAAAGAGGAAGCTCTGGTTAAACCAGAGGAAGTATGTCGAGAATATATTGCAGAGGTTCAATATGCAGGATAGTAAAGCGGTGAATGTTCCTATTCCTGTAGGTGTAAAGCTGTCTGCTGAACAGTGTCTGAAGACACAAGAAGAAGAGGAGTATATGTCCCGTGTTCCATATGCAAGTGCAGTGGGTAGCTTGATGTATGAAATGGTCTGTACCAGACCAGACATTGCACATGTAGTAGGAGTATTGAGTAGGTTTATGTCAAGCCCAGGGAAAGAGCATTGGACAGTAGTGAAACGGGTTTTCAGATATTTACATGGCACTAGTGATTATGGCTTGTGCTACCAGGGAAGACCAGGATTGGAAAGAATGTTGGACATTCATGGTTTTGTTGATGCAGACTGAGCTAGAGATCTGGACCAAAGAAGATCTACAAGTGGGTATGTGTTTAGCCTATTTAAAGGCAAGACGGCTGGATGAGTAAAAGACGATCCGTAGTGCCTCTTTCAACGAGGACACATAGCACCACTCATGCAAAGCAAGGAAGCAATTTGAGCAGAGATTGTGTTCAAGTATGGGGTTGGTACAACAAGCTATAAGGATAGACCAGATAGCCAGTGCAATATTCTTGGCTAAGAACCCCGTTTATCATTAAAAGACAAAGCACATTCATGTTCAATATCACTTTGTGAGAGATATGGTCGAGGATAAAATGGTGTTGTTGGTAAAGGTGGACACTTTGAAGAATGTTGCAAATGTATTGACGAAGTCTGTGAGAACATAGATGTTATCTTGGTTTATAGAAACAATGGGTGTTGCAAAGTTGGACTAATGACTAAGCTCTCTTGTGGTCCCCTGCAGAAAGAAAACAACAAATGGGAGAATGTTGGGTATGTGTTATATTCTTTCCACGAGCCAAGTACGTGCGGGGGTAAGAGGGAGGGCGACAGCCCCCACTTGCGCCTGCGCAACGGGGGTCACAGGGGGGCCAGCCCCCTCGTAGGGGTCCGGTGCGCCCGCAAAATTTTCAAGTCCTTAATTTCCGTGGGTAGTCCGCCAGTGGGTAGTCCGCATCCATGGTTTTGTGCATGGTTTTGCACATGGTATTGGGGTACGATGGTTTTCGGCCCCTGGTATTTTTGTAGATCCGGTCAAGGGAACTACGGTTATGTTCTAATCCAAGGTTTATGGATTGGGGTTTATGTATGCTTCGGCATGTATATATATGTGTTGTAACACTAAAAGGAATATAATGAAAAATCAAGATGGTCGTCCCAATTTGGGATCCAGGGGAAAATATCTGTGTTTATATGTTTTATGTTTTATGCTCTTGCTATTCTTTATTTTCTGTTATAAGATTCGTATGTAGATAATTTCTATTCAGGGTTAAAACCTACAGTATTTTTATTAAGACTTCCAACGGAAAATATCTCCATAGGAATATTTTGTTTTGGGAAAATATCTTCTCCTAGAGCCCGCTCGTAAGGCTATAAAAGATGAAGTCAGAAACCAAGAAAAGGTTCCAGATTTTCCAGAGAAGAGCTTGTTAACTGTGATTTTTATCTTTTGTAAAGTTTTTGAGACTTTCTCATATTGTGTATTTGAAGATCCATTTGGGAAAAGAAATGAAGCAAACCTGTTGCCGTAATGGATTCCTAATGAGATAAGTAGACGACATGTTTTCCTTATCAGTGTTTTAATTAAATGTTCATTGTATTTATTTCATTCTTTTCTTATCGTAGCTATTGAAATGAGAGTGTTCAATCTGTGAGATTTGAATTTATCGTAAATGATACTCATATCTACAAGTTTATAACAATTTAAATATGGCTCAGGGTGTGATTTCTGTTCTAAATTTCACCTACAGTTCATTGTTCTTCTTATGTTAGTGGAAGATAGATTCTTATGTTTGTGTAAGCCTACCTTATGCTGATATTTCCTTCACTTTCTTTCATTCTGTTTCACACTCATTTATCCTTATAATTGTCTGCTTATTTCATATTTGGCCCTACTAACAACATTTTGTCTTCATGACTGCTTCGGGTTCATTCTTGGGAACCTTTTAGCTATAGATTTAGATATCATCCCTATTAATATTTCTCCCTCTGATATCTCAGACAAGATGTTAAACCTTAACCATATTCCTACAGCAAGAGGTCTGCTCCTTATAGTATATCAAATATCTTTTATAAATGCCTCTTGCCTTAAGATGTCCTAGGTACTGGTTTTTAACAACTCGGGGTTGTCACTAGGAGTTAGAAAAGCAGCCATAGGGGATTAAGTTTTAGAGTATTATTTTTATATGGTATGTTTAGAATTTTTGCTTTCTTCATCTATTTAGTTGAGATTGCAGTGTTGTTCAGCATAGGGTGTTCCCCAGCAGGAATCCCACCTCTTTCCTTGAGAGGCCCCTAGAAGGAGTATTGCACTTCACTTTCACACTTATGTTTCAGGCCAAGCTTCCTTATTCTTCATTAGTGCAGTTTCTATAGAATATTGTGCTGTGTTGCAGGGTGCAACGGTGGAGAGTTATATTGGGTGCCTTCAGAGCTAGTTTTGTACTGGAGGAAGGTTTCCATCCATTGGAAGGCCTGTGAAGAAGCCCCTTGAGCTTATTTGACATATTTGGCATCAAGCTAAGGTGTATTCATCCCCTACAGTGTAGTTTCAGTTCAGAACTGCGTCATTTTAGGGAGGAGTTGTAGGGGTAGTTGCAGTGCTTGTTTTGGGAGGTGATTTCTTCAGAGGTGGAGCCATTCTCTCATCTGTAGGATCTATTGGGGAATATTTTTAGGTCTCTACATAAGCTTCATCCATATATTCTCATTTATGTTGTTGCATCATATCTTCAGCCCTAGGGCTGCAGCATACATTGGCACATTGTGTGCATTTTCTGGAAACCCTCTTGGGTTGTCTTACAAAGCTGATCTGGTGCCCAGATCTGTATGTCTAGAATATATTGGGGCCTATATCAATATTTTTATATCATTGTATCATATACATCTGTATTTATTCTTAGTATTATTGTGTTGTAGCAGCATCTCCGACATTTTTGCATAGCAACAACATCTCACTTTGAGAGTGTTTATGTATTGGAGGCTTGTGTGATCACATTCTATGATTTATGCCTCATTGTTTTGTACTTATTTGCTGAATATATGATTAATAATATGGCTCCATATTGGTCTCATGGTTTCATGTGTTATATATTCGCTACTTCCTCCATTTTATGAGCTATATTGCTGCTTTTCCCATTTGGGAATATTACAAAGGAGAAGGATCCAAACTTCACAAGGAAGGTCAGGGATCATCAGGAGGTCAGAGTTAGCTCCCTGTAATTTTAGCATATTGGAAAGACTAAAGCTACAGAGACAACATTTGAACCACTTTGGAATTCTAGGATCTAGCCCTCCTGAATCTAGAGAGGGATCTCTCTATAAGTGCAAGGATTGATTTATCTTTAAAGGTCTGAAATGTGATATTAGGCTAGTTATAAAGAACAAGGTTTTGTTTGGTTTTGGTCGGGAAAAGATATAATGAAAGTGAAGGAAGTCTAAATGAAGGGTGAAGGTGTATGAAAGTGAAGGAATGATTTAGCTAATAAGATAGGCAAGAAGCAGTTTCAATCCATTGGGCTATGGAGTCATAATGGGATTTAATTGAAACAACAAGGTTCAAGAGTGGTCCATGGGGCAAGTCATCTATGTCAAAGGATCTCTTTAAGTTGATTTTATGGAATGAAACAATAAAAAATGGGGATCAAATAGATGAAAGAACAAATAGGTATTTTTACGGCTACAACCATACAAAAAAATGTTTGGCAAAAAGATGCCATGTGGAGCAGAGAATACAGCTGAGATTTTCTTCAAATAATTACAAGGAAAGTATTTACAGAAAGCTATTTATGAGAAGTAAATTTTGGCAATATTTTCACTAAAGAAATGGTGACCTTACCTAATGGGAAAAAAATTCAAGGTAAAAACTGATCATGATAGTCTTTAATACTTTTTGGAACAAAGACCGTCTTTAGAAGAGAAGAAAAAATGGGTCACAAATTTTTTGGGTTATGAATTTGAAATCATCTACAAAAAAGGGAAGCTAGATGTTGTTTTTGATGCACTCTCAAGAAAGGATGAAGAGGTGGAAGAATTGCTTTATGTCATTTCTATTATCGAATCATATTGGATAACCGAAGCAAGGGATGAATGGAAGAATGACGAAGAAGTGTGGACACTCATTCAAAAGTTGCAGCAAGATCCTAGTAGATCTAATACATTTAGTTGGAAACATGATTCCTTATGGTACAAAGATCGCTTATATATTTGTAAGAATTCCCAACTAAAGAAAAATATTCTTTTGGAATTGCACACCTCTCCCTTAGGAGGACACCGAGGATTCTCAAAAACTTACCACAAGGTGAAGAAAGATTTTTTTTGGGATGGCCTTAAATCTAAAATTCAGAATTTTGTGGCCGAGTGTTTGGTTTTCCAACAAAATAAAGTGGAGACATGTAATACCTCAGGTCTTCTACAACCTTTACCCATTCTAGGTCAACGTTGGGTGGAGGTTTCAATGTATTTTATCACAGGTTTTCCTAAGTCCGAAGGAAATAGTGTCATCATGGTGGTAATTGATAGACTTACCCAGTATGCACATTTTTTTGCATTATCTCATCCATTTAAAGCAAGTACAGTTGCTACTTCATTTATGGAAACAATTCAAAAGCTACATGGAAATCCAAACATTATTGTAAGTGACAGAGATCCCATTTTTATTGGAATTTTTTTGATGGAATTATTTTCTTGTTTGGGTGCTAAACTAGCTCATAGCTCATCTTATCATCCTCAATCCGATAGGAAAACTAAGAAGTGAAAAAAAATTTGTAAGGATATCTTCGTTGTTTTCTATCTGATAAACAAACACAATGGGTCAAGTGGTTACCTCTAGTTGAATGGTGGTATAACACTTCGTTCCATACTCCAAAAAAAATGACCCCATTTATGGCACTTTATGGATATCATCCAACATCAATCACATCATATTTAAGAGAAAATTATAAGGTTCAAGCAGTGGAAGATCACATCTAGCATCAACAACAAGTTCTCCAACTCTTATAGGATAACCTAAATTTGGCACAAAATCGAATGAAACAACAAGCAGATCAACATCACAGTGAGACAAGTTTTGGTGTAGGAGACAGGTATTTTTACGGCTACAACCATACAAAAAAATTTCCCTCAATCAAGATAAGAAGGTTAATAAATTATCACCAAAGTACTATGGTAATTACAAGGTGTTGCAAAATATTGGTACTATGGCATACAAATTGGAGATTCCTGGTTATTCTCGAGTGCACCCAGTTTTCCATGTTTCATGCTTAAAGAAGGTTATAGGTGAAAAAATTCCAGTTCAAACAATATTGCTAGAAATTGATGAGGAAGAAAAAATCATTGGAAC
Source organism: Pinus albicaulis (assembly GCA_034641835.2). Lineage (NCBI taxonomy): Eukaryota > Viridiplantae > Streptophyta > Pinopsida > Pinales > Pinaceae > Pinus > Pinus albicaulis. The sequence continues at coordinate 433,631,414 of CM076582.1, read as the reverse complement.
TTGAAGCAATCATGAAATCAAGAACTCGACAGCTATGAAATCGATCAATTCCAGAGTATCTCATCAAGTGGATGAACTTACCCACTGAATATTTCACAAGGGAGGATAGAATTTTATACAGAAGCATCAAGAGCTACTCAAGTGTTGAGGAAAGCACTTCTCTAAAGGAAAGGGGCATGTTAGGTCCCTATATTACTAGTGTATCCCCTTATTGTTGGTAATGTAACACCTTTTTTTAATTTTTGTACCCATGTAGCCCCCATATTGTAATTATTGTGCCCCATAAAAGCCATTATTGTTATTGTTCCGCCCTTACATTATTATTTCTATGTGGGCTAGGATTATATTGTTACCCCATGAACTCCTATATATAGAAAGGAGGCTCTGTCATTTGATCATCCAAGAATTGTTCATTTATGTAATGTAAAGGAGTTTTTCCCCACAAAGTGGCTGATTTCTAAGGTGTTGATCTCTATTTTATTCTATTTTTGGAGTGATTTTCATAACTACCATTATATAATTTTTGAGTCTTTATATCTACCATATCTCCCGCACCGAGGTTGATCAACGTCTTATGTCATAATATATTTACATTGTACAAAAGGTAACGTTGGAGTTGATTATTCAACCTTTGGCATAAAGTTAATAAATGATTGGACCTATGCTTTTATGCATTTGGATCCATCGTAGCTTGCTCGGACATTGCATTGGAATGTGGAGACAATTGGCCCTCTATACATCGTTAATTGAGTTTTGGATCTATGGTCAGTATGGTTCCTGGGGTGGTTAGGGTATTACCCTACCACCCGAACCCTAATCGAAATCTTCATTCGGTTCTATTGTTTGCTCGCTGTGCTTTGCAACTCATGTAGCTCCTCTGTCCATTTCAGTATTCTGGGCAAGGTATGTCCATTGCTCTTCACCAATCCTTCATGTTATCATCTGAGCTTGTCACATTCTACTTAGCACATTGCTTCTGCATTGTTACTGAGGCTTTGACAGATGTTTTTTGGGACTCTTACATAGTCATTGAGATCATCGACAGTGGAACCTAAAGGGTCAAGCTCCCACTGTGTCCTTCAAACTGGTTTCCAGCCATAATGGTTTTTCTCCACATATTTCTTCAACGGTGAGTAAAGACGTTCTGATTCAAGTTTAAGTTTTACGTTTTGTTCAATCACATACCTCCAGTTTTCTTTTTAACACAATAAGCTCACTGTTGGAACATGTGTGAGGAATCCCACTGTCTATTCGTCTCGAGGTAAGTTTACTCCTTCCCTTGTCATCTTTACCATATCTTATAGTATTTACATTTGTATCATGTTTAGGGTTACTGATTTTCCTTCGCATGTTTTGGAGGTATAATCTTATCCCTTTGTAATAAACTTTATCTTCATGTTACATGCAGCAAACCCATCTAACGATCTGCACTCCTTTACAGGTGCACAAGGGTAGCCTCCCTATTCATTTCAAACATTTCTCTTAATGTCTAATAATTCAAGGTTATTCCAGTTATGTAAAGTTACATTCAGAGCTGTAGTTCCTATTTGAGGGTCTCAGTAATTTTGAGACTCTTATTCATATATATTAGAGTTGTATGGTTATGTTCTATGCACCATATGTAATTCATGGCGATTTTATTTACTGTATAAATACGCATAAGGGTTTCCACAGTTTAATACTTCATTTTTAAATTTATTTACCATGCTATTCAAGTTTTCCTTCATGTACGTAGCCTCACTATGCGTCGACTCTACCACCACAGCTATATTGTCAAAGCAGGGGTAAATGATTAAATCTATATTTCGTATCGTAATATTCACAGTTAATATTGGGAATGTAATATATAAATATATATATTTGTAGAATCGACTCGAACGACATTCGGTCTATGGTCATTAGACTTGTTTCTTTGTTATTCAAAAGTCCCAAATTCGACTATTAACTTCTTACTTATTGTGTAGTTCTATCTATTGGGAATGTAAGAACTAGTTTATGTATTCATGCTATAATTCATAAATTTATAGTTCCAGTTTTGTATTTCTATCTAGGTTATTTCCTGTCTATTCTAAAGAGTTCCATAACCAGATTTTCTATTTCCTGAAACTATAAATCTCTGTTTTCGGTTTATTTATGACTTTAGAAATTGTACTATGTTTCTTTATATAAATTCTTAACTTTAAAGAATAGGTATGGCTTCGAAATTATAGTTGTGTAGATTTTTTATTCTAGTTTTCAGTACAACTTCCATGACAGGATTTGAAATTAAAGTTATGTAGATGTTTTTATTCTAGTCTTTAGTACAACTTCCATGACAATTATATCTTTCTCTATCTTATATTTTCTTCGAAATTTATACTATCTACACTTGGTGCTATAAATACTTTACATAGGTAACCGGACCATCTTGAGAGGGTTTATCCTTTGTCCTGTTATCCTCTGTCCATGTATTCACTATTCTCATCTACAGGACAGAGATATAGTCCATTTTGGGGTTATTTTCCCCAAGGGGACTAACCGTACAACTGTTAATGGTTAGTGTCAAATTTTAACTAGAAAAATTTCTTATATTCATTCTTTCAGAAACCTCTTTTCACATAATTATTTTTTTGAGGAATAAAATTTCCTGAATTCACATTCACAGATTCTTGCTTCTCCTGTAATGTAATTTCAGATAATTACATACTTCAAATTCATTTTCTACCTCTCCAATAGATATTCATATTCTCAGAAATTCTAATCATAAGAATATAAAATTAAAATATTATTTTTCTTTTCTTTCCAGACTAGATTACTTATCAAAATTAAGTAATATTGATGGCATCCTCCCAACCTTGAGTGAGGCACTGACATTCTCCACTCTTCCCATGCTCCTCACAAAAGTAGGATTTCAGAGCAGTGCTTCAAGGAGGTAAGCCTCATGACTCTTGTCGAGTCTTGTCTCCTATAACAGGTAGCATGGAGAAAATTGAATAATAGTTGAATTATTCACCGAGATTATCCTAATTACACACTATTTAAGCTTCATGCATAATACATAACCTCTTCTACAATTGATCATCAATTTGCGGAAATAGAAGCAGTCGCATGCGCACATTAAAACATAATCAAGCACACATATAACACAGTATGTAATGGGGAAAGCTTACAGCTGAAAACCCCCAACTATATATATATTATAATGATTGAGAACATGTAACAATCATAGTACAATAATCCCCACAAGTAATCAGTACTATCTCCAATAGTTACACACAAACTAGCTCAGATCTGAACAAGTCACAGGTTCAAATCTCCTCCACTCTTTGCCTGCCTCTACTACGCAATCCAAGATGATAATGGCTTATACTGAGCAATCCTCATTGGAAATCTCAATCAATGTGTGTGCAAATCTCATGCACAAATATAGTCACAACTGATAGTAGACTCACCCTTTCACCCACCTCTAACACTGATCTCCACTGAACTGTCCATGCATTGCAATTAACTGATGTATTCTTTAGTTGATTTATGAGTTAATAATTAGTGAATTAATTAATAATTAATTCACACCACTCATCACTAGTGTATTTATCAGTTAGACTAAATACAACTAGTTCAACTAAGTTAAACCGAACACAACTCCACCAACCGTCTCATCAACTCCACCAAACTCTGCCACATGAGTTCTAACTGAAGTCAACCATGCAATAGCTCAACTAACCCTTAGGAAAAGCGTATTTCCTTCTGTCAGCTGCATGTGCCACATCCAAGCATCAAACGGAAGTGCTCCAAGAGGATAAGATAATGTTTATAGTCCAAATATTATTAAGGGTTAATAATATTCGACTGTTCTATTTTTAGACTGGCAGTCTAAAAATAGATTCCACCCAATGTCTAAAAATAGAGGTCCATCTATTTTTACCCACTTGACCAATCATCCATAAATAGCATCTTGCAACTCACAGACCATGATCCATATGTCTAAAAATAGACTTTACGACAAAAATCACCTGTGTGGCCCCCACCTAGTTTTGGGTGATCACTTTCCAACTAGGATTAGGAAATATGTTTCAGGATGCCTCCTTCATTGTTTCTTGTTGAAATCTTCAACATTCCCTCTCAACAAGAAAGGACTGTCTTTGCATGTGACATGCAACTCCATGCATTCGCCCTACAACCTTCACAAGCGCCATGCAACTCCATGCATCTACTCTGCAACTCTTCCAAAACTGAATAGGCTCCAAACAAATCAATCAGTCTTATGCATCTATCATCAAAGTCTCCGACTTCTGTTGGTACCAACTGCACATGTCATCAGGAACCACTGCGCTGTTGAACTCTTGGACCCATGCACTCTGCACTTGCTGTCAACTCTGATTCACGCTCCAGTATCCGACACTTTCACTTTGATCTGCCTGCATCAATCCAACTGATCATTCTACTACTGTGCTATGGGCACCTCATAGCTAGGTTCAATTCATGAGATCCACACCATCTCCATGAATCCTGCCCAGAAATATCCTGTTGGGATTAATCATGCATGTCGCCCCATCTCTCACCTGGTGGTATAGCTGCATGCACTCCCTCTGCCCATCTGGCATGAAATTTCTCTGCATGAGTGGTTTCTTCCACTCCATGATCCTCATCTTGTGGCTTCTCCACATCACAAGGTTCACTCTTACTTGCATGCAAAACTTGCTCCCTCTCAAGCATCAATTGCATGTCTTTCTTGCACTTCCCAACAGTAGGAAGCTCTGTAGACATCCCATCTACTTCAAGTATGTAGAGATTCTTTGCTCGAATCCCAACCTTCTTGACTTGTCCTGTTGCCTTGTGCCGAAGGAAAACTTTTCCTTCACTGAAGACAACTTCATACCCTTTATCCTCTAACATTGCGACTGAGATCAAATTCTTCTTTAAACCTGGAACATGCACTACATCTTGTAAAAGAATGAGTTTACCTGACTCCCTCTGAAAGGTTATGGTACCAATGCCGATCGCATTGTATCGTCCATTGTCGCCCAACTCAACATGCAACTGGAGATCTTTCTCCACCAAGTCGCTGAAAAGATTCACATCTCCCGTCATGTGAAAGGAAGCGCCACTATCAAAATACCACCCCGATCCCAATGCACTAGACACCATGCATGCGATCAATGAGAAGTCCAGCTCAAATTGCAAGGCAAGAGCCTCACCAGCTGCAGCTCCAGCAGCCTGATTTTTCTTCTTCTTCTGTTGACAATTCGTGGCGTAATGTCCATGCTCATGACAGTGAAAACACTTCACTTTGGACATGTCACGCTCTTTACCATCCGCACAGGATTGAGAAGCATTCTTCTTTCCCTTCCCCTTCCTTGCTTTGGAAGCCAAAGCGCAATCCTCTTCATCAGATGCCTTTGATGAAGATCCATCCCTGGTACTCCGCCTTATCTCCTCTTGCACAAGATCTGACCAAAGTCGCTCCCATCCTGGCAATTTTTCCCAACCATTGATAGAGTCCTCGTAGCTATGCCAACTCTTCGGAAGCCCAAGGAGAGCCAAGCTCACCAAGTCTTCTTCATCCAAACTAACTCCTACACTCCCAAGCTCATCCCTGCAGTGGACAAACTTTTTCAAGTATACCGGAATAGTGTCATTCTTCTCCATCTTTATTTTCCTGAGTTTATCCTTGAGCGCCAACTTCCTCTGGTCGCTCTTGCTTTGGAATAAATCTGTCAAGGCTTTCCACATCAAAAATGGAGAAGCCTTACCATGCAGGCTAGATACTATGTGATCCTTCACGCCCTCCAACAGAATCCTTCGACACCTTGCTGTCTTCTTTTGCCAAGCCTCAACCAAGGCTGCATCGCTAGGCTTTGGAACTTCAGCATCTATGAACTCCTTCAGCCCATTGTCATCGAGCACCGCCTCCATCCTATCTCTCCATGCAACATAATTCGAGCTTCCATCAAGAGCATACTCCAATCGCAATCCTTGATAAGACATTTTGACTTCGACACCAAGAAAACACTGCTGCAAATTCGAATTCCACCAGCTCAAAACTCAACCGCTTCTGATCTATGAGAACAAATTATTTCTAGCACAGAGATCGAATGTAGGGGCATTTACTGGATATATCACCTTTCAAAGAAAGGATGGATCCAGAGGCTACCTGGCCCGCTTACAGACTCTGTCTACCGAAATAAATTGTAATCACTGTAATAGATCCGATGATCAATTTCGCTCTGATACCATGTAGAAAATTGAATAATAGCTGAATTATTCACCGAGATTATCCTGATTACACACTATTTAAGCTTCATGCATAATACATAACCTCTTCTACAATTGATCATCAATATGCGGAAATAGAAGCAGTCGCATGCGCACATTAAAACATAATCAAGCACACATATAACACAGTATGTAATGGGGAAAGATTATAGCTGAAAACCCCCAACTATCTGTATATTATAATGATAGAGAACATGTAACAATCATAGTACAATACTCCTCACAAGTACTCAGTACTATCTCCAATAGTTACACACAAACTAGCTCAGATCTGAACAAGTCACAGGTTCAAATCTCCTCCACTGTTTGCCTGCCTCTACTGCGCAATCCAAGATTAGAATGAATGAGATCCAAGTTCAAATCCCACTGGCTTATGCTGCACAATCCTCATTGGAAATCTCAATCAATGTGTGTGCAAATCTCATGCACAGCTATAGTCACAACAGATAGTAGACTCACCCTTTCACCCACCTCTAACACTGGTCTCCACTGAACTATCCATGCATTGCAGTTAACTGATGTATTCTTTAGTTTATTTATGAGTTAATAATTAGTGAATTAATTAATAATTAACTCACACCACTCATCACTAGTGTATTTATCAGTTATACTAAATACAACTAGTTCAACTAAGTTAAACCGAACACAACTCCACCAAACTCTGCCACATGAGTTCTAACTGAAGTCAACCATGCAATAGCTCAACTAACCCATAGGAAAAGTGTATTTCCTTCTGTTAGCTGCATGTTCCACATCCAAGCATCAAATTGAAGTGCTCCAAGAGGATAAGATAATGTTTATAGTTCAAATATTATTAAGGGTTAATAATATTCGACTGTTCTATTTTTAGACTGGCAGTCTAAAAATAGATTCCACCCAATGTCTGAAAATAGAGGTCCATATATTTTTACCCACTTGACCAATCATCCATAAATATCATCCTGCAACTCATAGACCATGATCCATATGTCTAAAAATAGACATAGTCTAAAAATAGACTTTGCGACAAAAATCACCTTTGTGGCCCCCACCTAGTTTTGGGTGATCACTTTCCAACTAGGGTTAGGAAAGATGTTTCAGGATGCCTCCTTCACTATTTCTTGTTGCAATCTTCAACATAGCAAAGTTCCATTGCTTTTCCACCAGCTCTGGATGCTCTCTCCTTCTAGCTTCCTAGTTGTTCCTTATTTCATGCACAAAACCCCTTTCCTCCTCTAGGATTTTCTTTGCAATGGTTTTCCACCAGCTTTGGTTGCCCTCTCCATCCATCTTCCTAGTTGTTCCTTATTTCCTGCACAAAACCCCTTTCCTCCTCTAGGATTTTCATTTTATCCCTAGAGGAGAGGTAACTACCAGTAACTACTTAATAACCTACTTTGGAGCCTTGGAAAACTTTTACCATCATATTTATAGGTAACTGCGAGCAACTACTTAATCAACTACTTTGGAGTCTTGGAAAACCTTTACCATCCTATTTATGAAACATACGATAATTAAATCTTTTATTCAAAAGAAAAGCTTCAGTTCATAACTTTCTTTAGTTTATAACTTGATTAACATGCTTGTTAATTTGGGTGTTACAAAAGGGCTCCAAAATGTGTAAGAGTAGTTGAAACCATTTTATAATTAAATCTCTTCCCAATTTTAGTTTTATTGTTTTTCACAATTACATGAAAATATAATTTTAAAAATTAATTTAAATTAATATTAAAATATTATACCCTATATTTATTTTATCATGAATTTAATTAATATTTATTTATATTAAAATTATTTCATAGATATATGATTTGAGATATACAAGGATAGATATATAAGTATAAATATATTTTTCAATTTAATATTTTAATATATATTTTTAAAAATTATTTATTATAAAATGGTAATAGCTATTTACATTATAATTTATTTAGTGGATTGTTTAAAAGAAATAAATTATTATTTAATTATTTTAAAATAATATTTTTATTATGCAAAAGTATGTAAAAATTTTCATTAACACAATTTTATTTCAATATAGTTTAATATATTTTAAAATATCATATCATTTAATTAATATATTATAATAATTGGTAACTTCTTTATTTTCTTTAATTTTTTGGTAATTTTTTAAAGAGGATTATGGATTAAATATAAAAAGAGGTTTTTTTTACTATATCTCTGGTTTATTTATATTTATATATATTTACCATGCCTCTTTTTTTTACCAGGGTATTTGGTTGATAGGCTTAGCATATACTTAGATGTTGGTTTCTAATCATATTTGATATATTTTATGTATTTACTTTATTCATAATAATTCCTTCCAGGTATCTGGCCCATAAGCTTCACCTAAATAAAACCTCATTTTTTAGTTTTAGTAAATATAAAAAGGTTTATGGAGTAAATTTAAAAAAGGTCTTATTTATTTACCATACCTCTAGTCTATTATATTTGTATTTATTTACCATACCTCTAGATTTAGTACAAATTGAGGTTTTATTAATTTACCATACCTCCAATTTATTTATATTTTTATTTATTTACCATACCTTTGGAGTAAGTATAAAAAGAGGTTTTATTTTTTATTTACCATACCTTGGTTTATTTATATTTTTATTTATTTACCATACCTCTTTTTTGAGTGTTCATGAATATACTACGGCATTTCAAATGCTTACTTACATTACATTTATTACCTTGTATTTCTCACATTACATCTACACGTACCTTAATAATCCAATAAGATCAATTTTACTTAGACCTCTTTTTTGACTATTCGTGAATATACTATGGCATTTCAAATGTTTACTTACATTACATTTCTTACCTTACACTTCTCACATTACATCTACACTTCTCACATTACATCTACACGTACCTTAATAATCCAATAAGATCAATTTTACTTAGATCTCATTGTTCGTAGAACACGAGGCATATCTCCACACAAAAATTTTATCAATATCCTTAATTCCATATTTCCAAGCTTCAAGATAGGTCAATTTTACTTTTCAATTTTATATTTACTTTTATTTCTATATAATTTGACCAAGTCAAAATGTTTACATAACAAGACAACATAATGTATAATATTGTGTCCAAAAAGTTTTCTGTAACAAGATATTTTTTTTTGGTTAGTTTGGTAGTGTCTCGCTATTTTCTATTTATAATTTGAAAGCAGGTTATAAGATATAAAAATTTAGTCTATGGCCTCAACCTGCCCATAGGAACCCAGGTTTATTGGCCGCCTTAAAGCGTTAAATGCCAACCAGAATTGAAACAATTTCATGCGACCATGTACTTCATTTACTAACTAACTATTTACTCGATTATCTACAAGTCTATAGATTAAGGTATGTCTTTGCAAAAACCAAAAATGCATCTGATAAACATGAGTAAACTCTAAAACTACTAGCCATCAGAGGAGTCGATCGGTGCTGGATCTTTAGCTGTGGATCCAGGCATATCCACTTGCTGCAGCTATTGGATTTGTTTCTCAATTCTGCCAACATGATCATCTATTCTACTGATACGATCAGTAGCCTGATACTGGGTGATTTTGATATGATTCAACTGATTTTGAATATCCTGTAGCAAATCTACTACTCATGGTTCCATCTTCTCTTGATGAGGGGGAAAACTCTGCATAGCTTTGGCCAAGAGGCACTTTACAATCCAGTAAGTATGAACTGTTTGATGAAATAGTGATAAACAACCACGGGTATTGCTAGGATCTGTAGTAAAATCCATGATTTCTACTTCAGCAACATTATATTCATCATAATTTTGAATTTCCCTCTCCCATCCTCAAATTTCTTGTCGGACAGTGGATGAATTGCCAATAACATAATTTGCAGAGACGTTTTGTAAAACCTCCTGTCACGTCTTCCTACCTTGTTTCCTGAGGCTAACTTCAGGCTGAACCTTCTTCTGTTTTCCTTTATCAAGATGGTTACGAGTCTGTCTCTTAACCATGATGGACACTGGCCTAAGAATGGACACAGAAAATAAATAATAAGCCATTAAATTTTGGACGCCATCAGCGAAATTATCAGATGGGTGTAGCAGAGTGATGGTGAGTGTAGAATCCATGGGAATACCTCAGAGACAGGTAAAATGCAGACAGTGAGCCCAATCCCAAAGACTATTGGCCCAAAAATAAATAGAGAACTCAATACCCCAGCTAAGAGATAAGGATATACTGACAGAATGATTCCATGGGACAATTGTAGCCACTGAGAACTAGACATGCAAAGTTGCCCACCTACTAGCACTAACAGTATGAAAGAAACAGACATTCTAGAGATACAGTTGGGCATAATTTTTAACTAGAAAACAAAGAATCAAACTATACCTACTGCATCTATGCAAAATAGAAGCCATAATTCCAACCCACACAGGCCGCAGATAAATAGAGAGCTGCAAAACCCACTATACCCAGTAGCTCCCATACACTATAAACCTTCCAAGTTCAACCCACCCAACAACTAAATGCGGAAATTGGGTAACTGTCAGTGAATGCAAAAATTGGGTAATAGTAAGAATCAAACAACCATACCAGTGATACAGATGAGCTTCAGAATTAATAGTCTTGTCCCTACTGTGTCCAGGCAAAATAGAAAATAGAATTCCACCACACAGAACACCCAGATTAACAAAGTATTGAAACATCGACCAAACCCAGCAGCTCCCATACAAAAAAAAGCTTTCTATTGCAACCCACCCAACAACAGAATGCAAAACATGGGATGCCTTGGCCAGAACCATGAGTGGAACAGAAGAATTGTAGGAAAGGTGACAGGGGTCATGGAAAGAAGGGTCGACAGGGCGTAAAATGTGAACAACAAACCCAATATCTACATGCTGAAACCAAATAAACGAAGCTTTCATGGAGCAATGCATAGCCCAGACTACATCAATGATCATAGACAGAAGAATGGTGAATACATACCCCAGCAAAATAGCTTGTCTGATGCAGGGTATGGCCGTCGTCGTCCGCCTACTCTTCCTCAGAGTATCCACTACAAACGAACAATGCATGGCATAATGAAGATGCCAGGTCAAGTAACCTACTATCACTAGGACATTCCCTTTCCGGCCTAACATCACAGGTTGTCTTCCCATCATCCCCATTGATCGCGTATCTCCATGCTGCCATGAGCACTGTGATGACTGCCGCATCATAGTTAATAAAGGCCTAAAGGAAGGATACCTCCCCCCTGGCAAGCAAAGTTCTTACTCCCTCGAAAGATGTGCACCCCGATCGAGGATCTATAACATAATATTAGATGTATGAAAGAGTTATATTTCAAGGTAGATTATATATATATATATATATATATATACAAATTTTATTGTATGTAGTGTTATTTTTTATTTTCCAATAAAAGGGATATGTGTAAAATTCAAAAATGTATTTCGTTACAATTTATAAATAAAACTTTCAATGTCTTTATTAATCAAAATAATTATATCTTATCTTTATTTACAAAAGCAATTGCAAGTAAAAAAATTTAATATAATGGAAATATTTTAAATTCTTATAAATTATATATATTTTTTATTTATTTATTTATTTTTAATTAGGAAGCAATAGACACCTTAAGATATGATTCCTCTTAATAATATATATTAAATTTTAAACCAAAATGAATTTAGTTTATAAATTTTATTTTTTTTCCATTTCTCAATTATAATACCAATTAAACTGAAAAAATTACAATATAATTAAATTAAGAAATTAATATAAAAAAATAATATTTTAAAAATTAAATTAGATAATTATATTTAAAAAAAAAACTAAATCAATTTTATATTAAGAATAATTCAGTAAAACAATTTTTATAATCTTTTTTAAATAATAATTAGATTAAACCTTAAAATGTTTCTATTTTATTTATATTTATCTAAAATAATAACTAATATTAAAAAAATTGATTATATAATAATTTTTTTATTACTAGTCATCTTTCATAATGAACTTGAAATTATTACTAAAATCTTAAAATTAATTCGTTAAATATATTTGTTTATCTATTTCAATGATCTGTTATTTTTACAATTACATCAAAATATAACTTATATAATTGAACTTAAATGATTTTTTTTTCTCTTTTTCTTGTATTTCTATGTGGAACTAACTTTAAAAAACTAAGTTAAAGAGGGTTTCAGTCAAAAACATTTTTTATTTTTTTTTGGTTTAAGATTGTCCAAAAAAACACATCAATCTATTGAGTGATCTACAAACATTAAAATTATATATATATATATATATATATATATTTTCAAATTAAATAGTTTCGGTTCATATTAATTAAATATTTCAGATGTTATTTGAAATGTAAAAATAAAATTACACATGTAACAATTTCAATTAACCGTTTATTTTGAATCCCTAATTTTTTCACAGTGCCCAAGAATTGTTACCGTTATTGAAAAAGCAAAAAGATGTGGTCAGAAAAGCTCAAAAAGGCAAAAAGCTTAACTGTCGTGGACAGAGCACGGGAGAAAATGTTTCATCCTCATTTTTTTCTTCTGCTTCAGCGCTCTCTCAGGTTGTGTTTTGTTTTGGCGGAGATCGGTATTCCACTATTGCATGAGCCATCTCATATCAACTGAGTGTCATTATTGTAGTCGATTTGATCCAATATCTGTAAACTTTTTTTTTTTTTCTCTTGTTTGGATTTATAAACCTTTTTTTGAGTTGTGTTTAATAGGACCAATTTTGACAATTTTCAGGTATGTATGGAGATAATGCAGAGGGATGAGGAGTCAAGAAGATAATTGAAGAGGTAGGCACAATTTGCCTCAGAATTTTCTTGCTTCAAATACTAATGATATGATTGTTTTTTTAACCAATTTAGAAGGAATTTCAACACTATTTTTTTTACATGCTTAATACATAATTTACAATTTAATCAAGATTCATTGTCAACACATCTCTTCACTGCAATTTCTCTCAACGGGTTCCCTAGATTTTTTCGTGCTCCATCTAGCATGGCTAATTGATTAGTAGTGTTCATTACGTTTTGTCTTTTATTTGATTTGGCATTCTATCATTTTCAAGAATGATATAAATGGTTTATTAGGCAAGATGATTCTGTCCAGATATTGGATGTAGAATTTAATGTTCCAATGGCCAAAATATTAACGGTAACCGTAAAATATTTACAGAGATATTACTCTAGGTACAAGTAGTAAGGTCTCTACTGTGATGTTTCTTAGGTACAAGAACTAAGGTCTCTGCTGTGTGTGAAAATGGAAGATGTCCATAGGGATTGAATTCTCCACTAATCAATTCAAATTTCTCCATCTATTCACCTCCACATAAAATCCACAGTATCCACATCACCGCACTTCACTATTCAGGGAAGATATTCTTGAATGTGCTGGGGATATTGTTATAGTGTGAGCGAGAAGAGAAGTTAAATTTGTGTTAGAATTTCTATTTGTGATTCCCAACCCGACATACCTCATGGAGCAACAATTAAGGAAAGTAATAAAAATTATGGAGAACAAATTGTGAATTTGATTGGTATCAAAACCCAATTCAGGATATTGGGTACATACACATTGACTGGATGCCTGTAACTAATTGTTATTCCTTGTGCAGTCCAATTGCCACCACTACGCGTCACACCTCTGTATTTACGTAATAGTCCAACCATAATGCCTCTATATTTCCCTAATCCTTCACCCATAATGTTGGCATTAGGGTCTTCAACACTAATACGAGCCTCTGTGTGACAGGCCTGTGGAATCAGAGAACTCCCACCACCATCAACAGCCATGGGGTTTCTTTGTTCTTCAATATATGAACGTCTGTCATTATCACTATCCGGCATGCCAGAGTTAAAAACGGTGCCAGAGTTCAAAACGGTTTGCGGGAAAGTAGAGCATATAAAACCGATGAAACACAATAACATAGAAAAGGGACAACATGGTATCTTGATGCATAGTGTAAGATTTACAAAATGCAATTTCAGTCCCTTCTCTGTGAAGTGGAATGACTGAATAGAGGGAGATGAAATGGAGAGACCTATGTGGTTACATATTATCAGTTATTTTATATATAAAGGGTCAGTTGCCTAATTTTCCATTTCTACAGGATGTTATCTTCGGATTTTTCTGGTATAAGATGGAGTTAGGGCAATGAGAACACAGATTCTAAACACCGTAATGGAGGGTTAAAGTCTGGTAGATAAAATATGGAGTGTTAAATTTCAATTATGTATGAAAATAGAGTCATATATCTCATTTATAGGTTTGAATATGGACTAATAAATATCATTCGGTTATCATTTGGGAGGAAAAACAATCTTGAAAAATTGAAAAATCGGGTCCATATTACTCTAGAACACAGCGTCAGAAAACATTACTACGAGGAAGTGAAGGAAAATATTAATTAATAATTTAATATTACTTATCTAGCATATATTGGGAATTATTGGGAGCTCAACTTTGGTTTACTATTTTAACTTGTCATAAAACTTATTATTTTGAGCGTGTTAGAAAATTATAACTATTTTATCACCGGTGAATTAGACGGAATATCGAGAATATTAACTACATACACATTGATTGAATTTTAAGAAGTAATTGCAAGTGTTTGGCTATTTTGAATTCCTCTACAACAGAGCATGACATGCATATTACTCTAGAACAGAGCAATTTTCTAGAAGTTTCTCATTGTTTGAATTACTTAGAAGAGAATTTTTTTTGTCTCCTTTAAGACGAGGAAGAGAACTTAAAATTGTGCTCATCCTAAGTTACTTGTTATTTTCTAGTTTGATATTAATTATCTAGCATGCTTTCAAAATTAAAAAGAGAAAACCCAAAAATTACTAAGTGCTTGGCTAGGGTTTACTATTTCAAAACTTCAGTTATCAGTAACTATTATTGTTTTTATTTTAGTAAAAAATTGGATTGCTTCAACTTCTCGCAAAAGTTAATTTTATATGATAATTTTTAACTATGTTAAAAGATCATAGTTATTCTATTTAAATATATTTTAGGAAAATCTATTTTGAAATTATTTATTATATCTTATTAAAATAAAGTATTAGATTGGTGATGTTATTATAATATAGAGAGAAAGAAAGAGAGGGAGGGAGAGAGAGAGAGGAGGAGGAGGAGAGGGGAGGGGAGGAGGAGGGAGGGAGTGAGAGAGGAGAAGAGAGGGAGGGAAGGAGTGGAGGAGGAGGAGGAGGAGGAGAGAGGGGGAGGTAGGGTAGGGAAGGGGAGGAGGGATGGATTGAGGGAGGTACGGGTAGGAGGAGGAGGGAGGGAGTGAGAAAGGGAGGGGAGAGGAGGAGCAGGCAGGGGAGGGAGGTGGAGGGGAGGGGAGTGGAGGAGAGGAGGAGGCAAAGCATGGCAGAGGGATGGAGGAAGTGAGGGGAGGAGATGAGGAGGAGGATGGGGAGGGGAGGAGAGGAGACAAAGGGATGAGGAGGAGGAGGGAGGATGAGGAGGAGGAGGAGGGGATGGGATGGAGAGGAGAAGGAGGAGGAGGGAGGAGGATGGAGGGGAGCGTATGGGGTAAGGAGGAGGAAGAGGGGTAGGAGGGGAGGGGAGGGGAGGTAAGGTGGGGAGGAGGAGGATGGAGGAGAGGAGGGGAGGGGAGAGCAGGGGGAGCGAGGGAAGTGGAGGGGAGGAGAGGAGGAGGTGAAGCAGGGGGAGGAGGAGGGGAGGAGAGGTGGAGGTGGAGTAGGGGGAGGGGGGAACGAGGGGAGGGCTAGGGATGAGGAGGAGGGAGGGAGGAGGTGAGGGTAGTGGAGGAGGATGAGGGGGAGGGGAGGCGAGGAGGGGGGGGTAGGGTGGAGGAGGAGGAGGAGGAAGAGAAGGGGATGGAGAGGAGGAGGAGAGGACAGTAGGGGAGGAGGGAAGGGGAGGATGGGGAGGGGGAGGAAGGAGCAGGGAGAGGGAGGGAGGGCAGGGAAGGCGATGCAGAGGAGGGAGGGAGGAGGTGAGGGTAGTGGAGGAGGGGGACGAGGACGAGGAGGGAGGGAGAGAGGGAGGGGAGAGGAGAGGAGGAAAAGAAGGTGAGGGAGGGAAGAGGAGGAGGAGGAGAGGAGGAGGCAAAGCAGGGGGAGGCGAAGGCGAGGAGAGTGGAGGAAAGGAGTAAGGGGAGGAGGTGAGGGTAGGGATGAGGAAGAGGGGGAGGAGGAGGAGGAGGAGGGAGGGAGGCGAGGAAGGGAGGGAGGGAGGGTAGGAGAGGAGTAGGAGGAGGAGTGGTAGGGGAGCGATGGAGACAAAGGGATGAGGAGGAGGAGGAGGAGGAGGAGGGGAGGGATGGAGGGATGAAGGAAGGACGAGGAGGAGGGCCAAGGAGGAGGACAGAGAGAGGGAGGGAGGAAGGAAGGATGAGGAGGAGGGGAAGGGATGGAGAGGAGGAGGAGAGGAGAGGACAGGAGGGGATGGGTTGGAGAGGAGGAGGGGAGGGGAGGTGATGGAGAGGAGGAGGAGAGGAGGAGGAGGGGAGGAGAGGGGGGAAGGAGGAGGAGGGGAGGAGGAAAGGAGGCAGGGAAGGGGAGGAGAGGGAGGGGAGGAGGAGGAGGATGAGGGAGTAGTACGCAGGAGTGGGAGGAGGAGAAGTGAGGGGAGAGAAGGAGGAGGGATGAGGGTGGAGGGGATTGTAGGGCGAAAGGAGGAAGAGGAGGAGGAGGAGGAGGAGGAGGAGGTTATGGGAGGAGAGGAGGGGAGCAGGAGGAGGGAGGGAAGGAGGAGAGGAGGGGTGTAGCAGGGGTAGGGGGGGTAGGGGAGAGAAGGAGAGGAGGTGAAGCAGGAGGAGAGGTCGAGGAGGAGAGCAGGAGGTGCATCAGTGGGAGGGAGGGAAGGAGGGGAAGGCTGGGGATGAGGAGGAGGGAAAGAGGAGGTGAGGGTAGTGAAAGAGGAGGAGGGGGAGGGAAGGGGAGGAGACAAAGGGAGGAGGAGGAGGAGGAGGATTAGGAGGTGATGGAGAGGAGGAGGAGAGGAGGGAAGGGGAGGAGCAGGAGGGAAGGGCAGGGGAAGGGGGATGGAGAGAGGAGATGAATGGAGGAGCACAGGGTGGTAGGCTGGGAGGGGAGGGTTGGGGATGAGGAGGAGGGAGGGAGGAGGTGAGGGTAGTGGAGGAGGAGGAGGGGGAAGTGTCAGAGCCACAAGTCATGATTCCTTGACTTGGGAGAGTCGGGTGCCCCACACCGGTACACATAGGGAATATGGCAGACATGCGTGTGCCACCACAACAGGTGCGCCCACAGACACCTCAATTCATATCGGGCAACATGAGACATTATGGGTGTTTCGTTCCAACATATCCAAAGGTGTGTGACATAACGGGCGAGTGACGCGTTTGGCATTACGTCAGAGTGGTGTTTATAGCACGTCGGCCATTGTCGCAACAAAATCAAGCTGGAAGGCTCACATTACAACAAGATATGGAAGAGGGCGTGCACCGAGGGTCGGGTCTGTTTGGGTCCACCGAGAGCCACCTGACACCCTCACATCGATGGATGTCATGGTATGAATAACATGATGGAACAGACAGATGGAGTTGAGAAGATTCAAATCAATAGAGGATTGGGTGGAACGGTAGAATTTCCATGATATGAGAGTTTTCTTGGAGATAACCAAATACCAATGAAAGTTTGTAGAAGGGTATTCCAAGATAACTACACCACTGACAAATCTTCTAAAGAAGGGGAAGCGCTGGAATTGGACAGAGAAGTGTCATGAGGCTTTTGAGGAGCTGAAGAGAAGGATGGTGACAACACCAATACTAAGGCTACCAAATTTAGAGAAACCATTTGAGGTTCACACGAATGCATCAGATTTTTAAATTGGAGGGGTTCTATTGTAGGATGGGCATCCAGTGGCTTATGAAAGTCGAAATTTGTAGGATAGAGAGTGCAAATATCTGGTCCATGAAAAGGAGATGACTGCCATCATTCGTTGTCTTCATGTATGGAGACATTACTTGGTGGGGAAACGATTCATTTTCAAGACTGACAACGATTTTGCAAGCTATTTTGCATCACAACCAAAGCTTTCAATGAAGGAAGCTTGTTGGCAATACTTCTTGGTAGAGTTTGACATGACGCTTGAGTAGAAAGGCAGAACTAGCAGCATTAGAAGAACATGACCGATCTGACAAGACAAGAAGCAGGTTCAACAAGTCCACAGAGATGCAGGATAGACTTTGAGCTAGTGTGCAGGAAAATACACAAGAAAAGTTGATCTTAAAGCTGGTAAAAGAGGGGAAAACACGGAAGTTTCACTTACAAGATGGCTTCTTGTTCTTTGGGAATCGACTCTACAGTCCAAATTCATTAGGAATTAGGAGGCACCTTTTGAAGGAATGCCACGACTTAGCTTGGGTTGGCCACCCGGGGCAACATCAGACTATGGCACTATTGGAGAGAGGATACTTTTGGGAAAGGACAAGGCAGGAAGTGGAGGAGCATGTACATATGTGCATCATTTTTCAACAGGAAAAATCGGATACTCAGAGACAGGGAGGATTTTTACAGCCTTTTCTGATTCTAGAGAGACCATGGATGAGTGTCTCTATGGATTTCATTTCTCACTTACTAGTGGTACAAGGGTATAAAGTGATCATCATTGTTGTAGACATTTTTTCCAAGTATGCCACCTTCATTCCAATGAAGATTCCATGTGGAGCAGAGAAGATAGCTGAGCTTTTCTTCAAATACGTTGTGAAGTATTGGGGGATACCAATGAGTATCATATCTGATAGAGATTCATGCTTTATAGGGAAGTTTTGGAATGCCCTGTTCAAGCTAGTTGGGACATAATTGCTACAGAGTTTGAGTTACCATCCGTAGAAAGATGGGAAAACCGAGCGCATTAATGCATTGATGGAAGACTACTTGAGAAATTTTCTTATGACTGATCAGAAGAATTGGCCTGAACTTATAGATATTTCTCAGTTCATCTACAATATGGAGAAGAGTTCCGCAACGAGGTATACTCCATTTGAGTTGGTCAATGGACAGATGCCAGTTGTACTGCATACAATGTACATAGAAGATTTGGAAATATTCCTCATGCAAAGAGGTTCTTGACAACATGGGAGGAGGCCTTGGAGTTAGCACGGATGCACCTATATGATGCAGCAGGGAGAATGAAGAAATGGGAAGAAAAAAATAGAAGGGATGTACACTTCAGTGTTGGAGGTATGGTTTATCTGAGGATCACCAGAGATCAGTTTCAGCCACCTAAGTGGACTGCTAGGTCTTTGTCGACACCCATGCCCGAATACATGACCCATTTTACCCTTTCAGTGTAGCCCACGTTAGACCTAAGCTGTTCGAAAGTTATTTAAAGGGTCAAGACAAGTTTAGAGTTGTCGATTCGGGTCTGTACTAAAAAATAGTGCCAACTAAATACCCAGTTCCTGAATTCATCAGTTGGCTCTATGAAGCCTATGACGAGCACATGGAATTGTTCCTGTCCGCTCAGGGGAATAAGATCTTCCGCATATCACCCGACATCATAAAGAAAGCTCTCTTTTTTACTCACAGTCAAGGTTATGTCCAGTTTTATGAATTTTCCCTTTCCCTTCAATTCTCAAAGTTTCCCTAGAAGCAACAAGGTGAATTTCTCAGCCTCCTCTCAGACGCTCGCCTAACAACGATCCTGTCTTCAAATGTGATTCCCTTATCCTCTTTCAGAGACGAGGTGTAGCCAATATTAACTCTTATTGGAGGGATGTTAGATCTTAAAGATGTTGAGCAAGTTTCAAAAGAATTTATAGCACTTTTATGGCTCATGACACAAAAGGGTACACTTTTGGATATTCCTGTGTTCCTAGCTTCAACAATTCAAACTCATTTCGAAGAATTCCCTTCTACTAGGTCTTTCAAGTTTTGTGCCTTAGTTTTTTAACTATTCCTATTTGAGCATGCTGATAGGTTTTAGAACATAGGCCTCGAGAAAATTTTGAGGATAAATGCCCAACCAAGAACTGTCTTTGAGTGGAACTTTTCAGTTCGTCATTAGCCTAGGGGGAAGGGGTATACCGAGTTCTTAAAATATTTCATGTCCATAGCCTATACCAATGTGCATGACAGTCCTCCGCCTAGAATTTTTCCTGAGAAGAAGGATTGGAAACAATTTGACAAGGAAGATATCATAGGGGACTGGTACCTGTATGATGATTACACTGAGATCAGGGTTTATGGTGCAGAAGTACCTCCTTACTGTTTGCCAGTGTTTCTAGAAATGCGTATCTTTTCCCTCGAGTTCATCCATCAAACCCTGAAGGTCGAATAGATCCACTTTGTGCCTATGAAGAAAGGATATATTCTCAAACTCCCAACCTTGCTTGGTTCCTTCACCATAAATTCGAGGCATGCCCTCTCGACTGTGGAAATTTTGCTTCAAGGGATGGACCTGCGACATGGAAAATTTTGGCCCTATGACCCGAATGGAGTCCTTTCAAATAGAAAAAGGAAGATAAAGTTAACTTCTTATGTACATGAGACTAGGACCCTTATTGATTCTAAAGTTAACCTTGATACATGGCCTTTGGATGCACAAATGAAGGCCGAGTCTTTAGCAGCGGAAGGGAGGGGCGAAAATGCATCTGTAGAGAAAGAAAGGAGGGGACAGGTAGATGAAGTGGGTGCCTCTAGAACCCTCGAAGGCATGAACATCAATGAGGAAAATCATCCCTAAAAGAAACAGAGAACTGAAGGGCCAGAGGATGCCTGGGAGGAGCCATCTCAGGAGGAATTTTCTAGGTATGGGTTGCCTAATAAAAACAAGGAAGATTTCACAGTGGCTTTCGATGATGCCTCTTTATCAGGCCCTTCTAGGTTGTCACAGGCCATTTCAGTTAGCAAGGCAGAAGTGAGGGAAGAAATATGTACCAGAAACAAGGCCACAAGGAGTAGGCTAAAGGCTGAATTAGCCGGGTTTATTGATAAATACCATACCCGAATTACCAGTGAGCTAAACATGGACAAGGAACAACTCATAATTACTATTCAGTAGGCAGTGTCCCAGCCCTTAGCCGATGGAACCTACTATCAAGCTCTAGATATTTCACTCAACTTGAATAATGTCCCCTTGACAGACAAGCTCGACTTGCATCAATGCGTCAGAGACATGATGCATGGCGAGGTAGTGAAACTAATGCTTGCCTTGAGAAAACTTGAGGAAAAGCATAGTGTTGTTCTAGAACAACAAAAGAGGGAAAAATCTAGTGCCAGAGCGATAAGTAACCAACTAGAAACCCTTAGGAGGACAATAAGAGACAAAGTGGCCGAAAAAGATTCAGTGTGAGAGAAGCTTCTCACTGATCTGCAAGTTGAGAATTCTGAGTTGAGGAAGAAACTCAACATACCCAACGACGAACATGTGCAGACTGAAAAATTGGTCCAAATGGAGAAGGATAAATCGACTCTCACCAATTCACTGGTTAAGCACTAGGAGGACATTACTAAAATGAACACAGTGATTTTAGAGTTGAAACAGATATTGTCTGGTTTGTAAGCAGAATGGCACCAACACGTATGCATGGGTTCGAAATCCAATGAGCTCGGAACCAGTACAGACCAGTTGACCAAAGCTTTGTCTGACTTAAAATTTTTAGAGAGTGAGGCACATACAACCCGCCATGGAATAATAGAGTTGGAAACTGCATTGGAAACAAAGCACAAGACAGTGGCGCTCCCGTAGATAGAGGTCAAGAAGTTACAGAAGGAAAATCATGCACAAGACAAATCTATCAAAGAATTGACTGCTCGGATGAAAGGTAGCATGACGCTTTTGGAAACCAAACGTCTTATTTGGGCTGATATAATGTCAGACGTCCGGCAAAACTGGAACTTCCTCACTCTGATGGAAGCCAAGAAAAGCGCGGTCCATGTATTTGGAGTGCAGTTACAGGAGGGGTGCGTAGAAGGGGAAGCAAAGGTCATGGCAGATAAAAAGTACATTCGATACCTAAACGAGCTTGATCTCAAGGAGTTACTCGATCAAGGAATATCTGATCGTTTCAGGAGGGTAATGGAAGTTAGAATAGTAATTGAGAAGGAGACTGCCCGCATGAATGCGCCGAGTGGTTTAAAGCGGTTTTCTAGCGGGGTTGAATGGTTCGAACAAGAATGGAATAATTTAGTGGAGGTAGGCCTCCCATCATGTTGGCACTCTGAAACATTTGTGTTCTTTGAACTAATGGTTTATGAACAAAAAATGATGGATATCATGAACAGGACCGACTTACCTTCTAAAAAGACTGCCCGCCTAAAGTTAGAAACGATCATAACTGCTCTAAGCAAGGAATTCTTCCTCCTCTGCTAGGTCAGACAGTTTCTATCCGTTAGAGTGGATTATATAGAACTCATAGATATTCAGGCCCTGGTCGAGCCAGTTTCCACTATGCCAGCCCCACGAGAAGATACCTGGCAAAAATGTATTGAGTATACTACTACTCCAGTATCAACATCTTCTTAGCAGTCATTGCCTCCTCCGCGTCACAGAAAAAGTGCGTCTCTGTCACCATCTCATCCAATTTCGCAAGCATCAGGTACTCCTGTCCATCGTAAACAATTAAACTCATGATTTGGCCAATGTGGCCTCTTTACTTTTATTTTCTTAAGCTGTAAAATCAGATGAAATCTCAATTTCACCCTATGCATTTATTATTTTTAGTTTGTTTTTGTTGTTTTAGTTAGAGCCTTCTCTAGGCCAGGATGTATGTGATGAGATGTCGTTTTCCTCATCATCATTTTTGGTATTTTGATTAAGACTTCCAACGGAAAATATCTCCACAGGAATATTTTGTTTTGGGAAAATATCTTCTCCTAGAGCCCGCTCGTAAGGCTATAAAAGATGAAGTCAGAAACCAAGAAAAGGTTCTAGATTTTCCAGAGAAGAGCTTGTTAGCTGTGATTTTTATCTTTTGTAAAGTTTTTGAGACTTTATCATATTGTGTATCTGAAGATCCATTTGGGAAAATAAATGAAGAAAACCTATTACCGTAATGGATTCCTAATGAGATAAGTAGACAAAATGTTTTCCTTATCAGTGTTTTAATTAAATGTTCATTGTATTTCTTTCATTCTTTTCTTATCGTAGCTATCGAAATGAGAGTGTTCAATCTGTGAGATTTGAATTTATCGTAAATCATACTCATATCTACTGGTTTATAACAATTTAAATATGGCTCAGGGAATGATTTCTGTTCCAAATTTCACCTACAGTTCGTTGTTCTTCTTATGTTAGTGGATGATAGATTCTTATGTTTGTGTAAGCCTGCCTTAGTCTGATATTTCCTTCACGTGCTTTCATTCTGTTTCACACTCATTTATCCTTATAACTATCTACTTATTTCATATTCGGCCCTACTCACAACAGTTTGTCTTCATGACTGCTTCGGGTTCATTCTTGGGAACCTTTTAGCTATACATTTAGATATCATCCCTGTTAATATTTCTCCCTCTGATATCTCGGACAAGCTATTAAACCTTAACCATATTCCTACAGCAAGAGGTGTGCTCCTTATAGTATATCAAATATCTTTTATAAATGCCTCTTGTATTAAGATGTCATAGGTACTGGTTTTTAACAACTCGGGGCTGTCTCTAGGAGTTAGAATAGCAACCATAGGGGATTATGTTTTAGAGTATTATTTTGATATGGTATGCTTAGACTTGTTGCTTTCTTCAGCTATTTAGTTGAGATTGCAGTGTTGTTTAGCACAAGGTGTTCCCCAGTGGGAATCCCACCTCTTTCCTCGAGAGGCCTCTAGAAGGAGTATTGCACTTCATTTCCACACTTAGGTTTAAGGCCAAGCTTCCTTATTCTTCATCAGTGTAGTTTCTGTAGAATATTGTGCTGTGTTGCAGGGTGCAATGGTGGAGAGTTATATTGGGTGCCTTCAGAGCTAGTTTTGCAGTGGAGGAAGGTTTCCATCCATTGGAAGGCCTGTGAAGAAGCCCCTTGGGATTATTTGACATATTTGGCATCAGGCCAAGGTGTATTCATCCCCTACAGTGTAGTTTCAATTCATAATTGCATCATTTTAGGGAAGAGTTGTAGGGTAGTTGCAGTGGTTGTTTTGGGAGGTGATTTCTTCAGAGGGGGAGCCATTATTTCATCCGTAGGATCTATTGGGGAATATTTGTAGGTATCTACATCAGCTTCATCCATATATTCCCATTTATGTTGTTGTAGCATATCTTCAGCTCTAGGGCTACAACATACATTGGCACATTGTGTGCATTTTACGGAAACCCTCTTGGGTTGTCTTGGAAAGATGATCTAGTGCCCAGATCTGTCTGTATAGAATCTATTGGGGCATATATCAATATTTTTATATCATTGTATCATATACATCTGTATTTATTCTTAGTATGATTGCATTGTAGCAACTTCTTCGACATTTTTGTATAGCAACAACATCTCACTTTGAGAGTGTTTATGTATTGGAGGCTTGTGGGATCACATTCTATGATTTATGCCTCATTGTTTTATACTTATTTGCTGCATATATGATTAATAATATGGCTCCATATTGGCCTCATGGTTTCATGTGTTAAATATTTGCTACTTCTTCCATTTTATGAGCTATATTGCTGCTTTTCCCATTTGGGAATATTACAAAGGAGAAGGATCCAAACTTCACAAGGAAGGTCAGGGATCATCAGGAGGTCTGTGTTAGCTCCCTATAATTTTAGCAGATTGGCAAGACTAAAGCTGCAGAGACAAAATTTAAACCACTTTGGAATTCTAGGATATAGCCCTCCTTAATCTAGAGAGGGATCTCTCTATAAGTGCAAAGATTGATTTATCTTTAAAGGTCTGAAATGTTATATTAGGCGAGTTATAAAGAAAAAGGTTTTGTTTGGTTTTGGTTGGGAAAATATATACTGAAGGTGAAGGAAGTATAAATGAAGGGTGAAGGTGTATGAAAGTGGAGGAATGATTTAGCTAATAAGATAGGCAAGAATCAGTTTCAATCCATTGGACTATGGAGTCATAATCGGATTAAATTGAAACATCAAGGTTCAAGAGTGGTCCATGGGGCAAGTCATATATGTCGAAGGATCTCTTTAAGTTGATTTTATGGAATGAAACAATAAGAAATGGGGATCAAACATATGAAAGAACAAAGGGCAGCCTAAGATCAAGTAAGTACTTTGAAACTATCTCGCTTTTGGCATGCACTTAAGAAAAGACATAAAAGTTATCTAAGATCAGGTAAGTACTTTGAAACTAGCCTGCTTTTGATGTACTTTCAATAGAAAACATTTAAAACATTTAGAATAGCTTAAGATCAAGTAAGGACTTTGAACCTATCCTGCTTTCAACATATTCAAAGGGAAACTTTTCAAAGCAACTGTTGGAGAAGAAACTAGAGCATAGTACAACTATGACTTCCTAGTTTACTTCAATTAGCAAACTGAAAATATCATTCAAAAAAAATGTTTGAAGTTTAGATAGTAAGACGTGGGAACACCAACATTCCTTAACTTCTTGGACTGTATTAAATCATTCTTAAATACACAATTGGAGGAAAACATAAAGATAAAGCTTATCAGTAAGAGTAGGGTACTGCAACCAGTAAATCCTAGCTCTATATTTGCTGTTCTTTATCAGAGAAAATGGACAGAATGGAAACAAAAAAGAAAATAACAATTTACATTAAGACAAACATCACTGTTGACATAGACCAGGATCCCATAAATCAGCTTGTATTTGATGTTCAAACCAGTTATAATCATCAAGTCCAGTGGTTCTCTACAGCTTCAAACTTCTCATCTTAGCTTAGGTATATTCAATTACAAACAGTGCTTACAGCAGCTTCAGAAAACTATTTACAGGAAACAGATATGGAGTGACCAACATTATTTCGTCTTCTATAAAAGTATTTATAGAGGAAATGAGGAGGTGGAATAAGAGAAAAGATCTCCAGGCTCAATTAGTACAGTTTAATGCTTCTCAGCCTTTGAGGGGCTCAATATAGAAGATTTTTGATATTTCTTTGTATTAATTGGTTTTCATTAAGTATTTAGTAGCTTAGTAGATTTTGTTGACTTTAGAACTCCTTTAGGCAAGATTTGCAATAACTCTGGCCACTTTAAACAAAATATCACTGACTGAGGCAATAAATCTGCCTTCTTTGATTTCTTTGAGGCTACAGGTGCCTTTTGGTAGCTGGAGAGGATTGAATTAGCCTCTGATGTGGCAGTGGAGGCTTCTCGGACTGATATTTTTCATTGTTTTAACCTAAAACATTGTTAATTTGCTTTCAATCTCTGTTGTAGGCCTGATTAGGCTTAATTTCTGTCTTCATACTGTCTTCAACTGAGTGGATTAGGCCTTTGATAGTCATATTCATGCCTTAATCCCTCAAAACTGTGTTTAAAACCTTTAAACATTGATTTCTACTATGATCTTATGCTATAAAAATGATATTTTTTGTCCGATTAAAGTTCATTGTGTTTTTTTCATTTATGCGGGCGCACAGAGGGTTTTATAATGTTACCAGTGCTCATGAGGCACGGATAAAACATGATGTGAACCTCGTAGATTGATCTTCTTTATGAATAGTGGCCTGAGCGATCATCATCCCTGGCCCTTGATTTTCTTTTAAAACAGTATAGAAACCTTTAAAACTTGCAAAAACACAGAAAAATTAAGAAAATCCATGAAGGAATAGGATAAAGCTGCTTTTGGAGGTTAGGTTTAATCGTGACCATTGGATGAAATCAACCAACGGTCAGGATTGCTCGTTGGGGTCAACAGGGGAGGCGGTTGGACGAATGAAAGTCATACTACGTCTGGACCGTTGATCTTGGTTGATCAACGGTTGAGATCAATCTGGATTTTATAATGCGGAGGGGGTAACATTATAATAAAAATGGAAGAAAATGTAATAAAAAGGGGAAAAAAACCTTTGGTGGAAGCGAAATGGAGTTAAAAATGAAGTTTGGACATAGGATGAATGAGAGCCGTAGATCTAGGAGGATCAATGGTCAAGATTCCTTGAATGAAGTGGGGGGGCCGCAGATGATGAGAAAATGAATGGGGGAAGGACTTAATCTGGGTCGTTGGAAGTTATGAAATGGACGACGGAGATTTAATGATGAAGTCCTTTGGAGCAAAAGGGGAAGGGCTATGGCTCGGTAGTTGCGTTAAGTGAGAGCCGTGTGATCAAATGGATCGATAGCCAGGATTAATGGAAAAACACACTATGGAAAGGGTTGCAAGGTGGAAAACCATAATGGTTTTCGTGTAGATTTGAGGCCGTTGAGAAATTTTCTCAAAAGAACGCGATATGCTTCTCTGGCCGACACGTGTCTTTTAAATACCGCCCATATCGCGTAATTTTTTGGCATTTAATGTTCGGGCGTAAAATTACACGATATGGGATAGCAACCATTGGATGAAAGGTGGAGAGATCTGATGGTGGGAATGAGAGCGCGTTGGGATAAGATGCGCGGGCAGAAAATGGTGGGCAAGGTCAAGGCGGTTTAGATCTCGACCGTCGGATCACGGGAATGGACGGTCCAGATCTGTCAATGGGGAAGGTAGGTCCCAAAGGAGTTGGGCCTATGGGGTTCAATAAGGACCATGGGATTTAAACGATGAACAGTCCAGATTACTTCTCGGAGTAAATGAAAGCAATTTGGGGTGGGGGGTTGGGCAGAGATAAGGTGCAATGTGGACCGTTGATCTGCAAAGATCAACGGTGGATCTTTGCTGAAGAAGTTTAAACTGTCGGGCTTTGTGAAATAACAAAGGGAATTCGGGTTTGATCTGGACCATTGGATCTATGCAATGGACGGTCCAGATTTGATTGCAGGATCAAAAATCATGAGAGGTAAGGGGAAAGCATAAAGGAATTTTCACGATGCGATTACGTATTGACCGTTGGATCAGAAAGACGATCGACGGTTGAGATTTAATCGGAGGGGAAAGGAGGAAAGTTATGAGCGGTAATGCGAAGAAATCTTAGCCATCAATTCTTGTGGATTCAACGGCTAATATTTAAACGGGGGAATCGGCATCAGAGAAGACAAAAGGGCAAAGTGTTATGGGAAACTGTGATTTTTGATTTGCGATGTAGCGAGAACCGTCGATCAAAAAACTAGATCGACAGTCAGCATTCAATCGTGAAGGCCAAAGGTGAAAGAGCAGGTTCAAAGAATGGAATGATTGGGACTATTGGATCTAGGCACAATAGAGCAGATCAATGGTGGAGAATTGATCGCGGTGTCGCATCGGCGGGAGGGAAATAACAAAGGGCTAGGATGAATATTTGCGATGCGATTGTGGATTGACCGTCGGATCGGAGTGGCAATCGACAGCTAAGGTTTGATCTCATCGCAAATTTTTTAGGATATGAAAAAAAGGGAGGACTCAATGCAGACTTGCGATGCGATGAGCGATGACCGTTGATCGGTTTAGATTGAAGGCTGATATTCATCGAAACTTCAAACTGTCGGGTTTTATTTAAAACATAAGGAAGTCGGGTTTTTGATGAAATTCAAAGGAGGAAAAGGTTTTGGACAGGGGTTTAAGGACTTTTAGCACCCGCTTGTGGGGCTTATGGTCCCATGAGAGGGGGGGTTATAGAAGTTAAGCCCTCGGGGGCTAAAATTCTATATAATGTAATATAAAAGTTTTTAGGCTAAAAACAGGGCTTTTAAGCCAATTTGAGGGTTTCGATAGGGGAATGAAGGCTTTTTAAACCAAATTGTAGGAGGCCAAATGGTTTTAAAAGAGTATTGAAGTGATTTTGAAGGTTAAATGAGGCTTATGGAAGGATTTTATGAACGAAAGAAGGGATAAAAATGGGTTTCTTACAAATGAAAGGAGGGGTAAAAATGAGGGGAAAATGGTGTTTTGCAGTAGTCTTTTTTCTTCAGGAAAACAACAGATTTTCAGGATCATGAGGGAAACAGTAGTGAAGATTATCTTGAAGGATAAAGATCATCATAAGACTTCAAGAACTCACAATTTGACCATAAAATTGTTTGTTGAAGGCTACAAAAAATTTTAGCCACCATTTGATATGAGAAATGTTTATAGGTGGCTAACATCGGCTCCAACTTGGGATGGCAGCTCCTTGGAGGTGCCAAAAACCTCAAAGATGTCTTCTCTAGAAGTTGATCAATGCCTTGTCCATTGGGCTGCAACTTTATTTCCTTCCCTGATCTTCTTTTTCTCTGACAATATTAGCAGCCATAAAAACAATGGAATTCTATCAAAACAAGCTCTCTACTTACCCAATCCTAATGATCTAACATTTTTTCTTCTTTCAGAGTGCATTTGGATTGGAAAACTCTTTTTCCAAACATTATATTCTTTTGAAAGCATAAAGCTAGTCTATTTCTACCCTTATTTCTTCATGAACTCAGATTGAGCAGTTGAGTTCATAAACTTCACTACCTAACTACTATATGTCAGGATTAGACTGTCTGACAGATTTTTATTCACTAAATTCTTCAACAGAAAATTAAAAGCAATCAAGCCAATATTAAGCAGTTTGACTTGATGCATATCTATGGCATAAAAACAAGCTGCACATAGACTGTTTATTTGCAGAAAATTAAATCAAAATGATGAGGGCTTAAGATTTGAAAGTTTAGGAACATCCTTCTCTTTTCTTCAGCATTGTTTTTTAATTTTTTTGAGTTGTTCTCTCTTGATTCTCCGGTTCAAGTTTTTGGCATATTAGAACCAGTTTTTTTTCTATCTTTGGCTCAAGATTTAAACAGATTAGAGCCATGCATCTTTTTGAAACTCATAGGTTCATATTTTGAGCTTGTTTGAACGTTTATTTTTCTATCCTAATCTACCTAACTAATAAGCCAAGATTAAGCTTTTCGGCAAATCTATTTCACTAACCTATCAGCAGTAAATTTAAAAATAATTAGTCATAATTAGGATGTATGACTAACTAGGAGTGTGTTTCTTAGGAATGGCATTTGAGCTTGCACACTTTCAGATTTTGTTTCTCTTTTTTGGTAAGGGGCTGTACCTTTCTTGTTTTTTACAATTTTCCCTCTTTTCTCTTTCTCTTGTTTTTGAATTTTTTCACGTTTTAACTTTGAATGCAATGATAAGTATGATATTTACAATGAGAAAAAATAAAAAGGCTTCCAAACTGATATGATCAAGAGAAATAATGTTTGAGCATCCTGCCATTGACAGGACCCCCAAAGAGTTCAGCACCATTCAATTCATTCAAGAAATAGACATTTTTACAACCAGTATAATGAATGATATAAGGGCCAAGCCATAAGTTATCAAATTTCCCATGCTTGCCCTTATCTTCTCTCCTTGAATCCCACTTTGAAACTTTGTCACCAATGTTGAAATTACTACCCTTTGTCCTTCTATCAAATAGCTTCTTGATGATTTCTTGCTTTTGTAATGCTCTGTTGTAGACCTCCTCTCTTGTTTGCTGAAGATGTATAGTCTGATTATTTTTTCTGATCATGTCATTGTCTTCAGACTGTACTTCTTGGATCAGCTTCATAACTGGCACTCTTAGGCTGGTTGGAAAAATTGCATCTACTCCATAAACAAGCTGGTAGGGTGACATTCCAATTGATTTTTTCAGTGTTAATCTGTCAGCCCATAATGCATGTACTAGCTTTGTGTGCCAAGATTTCTTATTATCCTCTAGAAATTTCTTGATTATGTTCACCAAACTTTTGTCTGAGGATTCTGCCAACCCATTACCTTGAGGGTAATAAGCAGTAGAATGGCCCAATGTAATCTGATATTTGTGACAGAATTCAACCATCTTTTTGGATCCAAATGCAACAGCATTGTCAGTAATATTCTTCCTAGGACAAATAAATCTAGAGAGGATATGATTTTCAAGGAATTTTATATTGACAAAATTATTGGCTTGCCTAGAAGGGATGGCTTCTATCCATTTGGTAAAGTAGTCTGTCGTAGTGAGAATCCATCTATGTTGGGCAGATGAGGGTGGATGGATTTCTCCTATGAAGTCTAGACCCCACTGTTGAAAAGGAGCTTCAACAGTGATTGGATGCAAGGGTAGAGGAAGCAATTTTCTTTTGCCTTCAAAGAGTTGGCATTTATGATAGGCAGTAATCATTTTATGGACATCTTGAAAGAGGGTGGGCCAAAAGTAACTAGCTCTAAGGATTCTATTGGCAGTTGTCTTCCAATAGAGGTGGCCTCCACATTCTCCTTCACGGAACTCATGCTTGATTTTCTCTGCATCATTCTTAGGAAAAAATTTAAGCAATAACCCACTAGCATTTTTCCAATATATAAATTTATCTAAAATGTAGTAGCTAATAGTTTTTAACTTTAAAAACCTTGACTTTGTCTTAGAAAAACTAGGACGTGTATTCAAATTGAGCAAAACATATAAAATTTCAGCATACCAGGAGGAATTTATAAAATGATCTTCAACAATGGGAGTTGAAAATTCTTCCTGTTCATCTAATGCATTTATGATGTTTATATCAAGAGCTTCAAAATTAGACTCAGCCGTTAATCTTTCTAGTCCTTGGCCTTTTATGAGTTTAGTGGGCTTGATTTCTAAATCATATTCAAGTATCACAGCTATCCACTTTCCTCTCTTGCCATCTGGGTCATGTGTTAAAATGTCCTTTACAGCTGAATTGGGCACAGATGCAATGATGTGGGAGTGTAAAATGTAAACTCTGAAGTCTTTTAAGGCTTTGACTTAGGCAAAGGCTTGTTTTTCCATGATATTGTACTTTAGAGGTGCATCTCTCAATGCCTTACTAAAGAATGCAATTGGCGGCTCTTGTCCATTCAAGTTTTTCTGCAGTAGTACAACAGCTATAGTATGTTCTGATGCAAATGAAAAAATTAAAAAATCTTTTGAAAAATCAGGAGTTATAAGAACTGGTGTTTTGGTTAATGCTTGTTTTACCAGTTCAAATGATCTCTTTGCTTCTAAGGTCCATTTAACTCCTTGTTATTTCTTTAACATGTTTGTTATGTTTCTAAGGAGTTCAGCTAATTTGGGTATGAACCTTCCCAAGAAATTAATCTTTCCAATGAAAGATTGAAGTTCCTTGATGTTTCGAGGATGATTGATTTGCAATATACGTTCAATCCTCTTTGGGTCTATCTTTATCCCCTCTTCTGATATGATGTGTCCAAGTAGTTTACCTTCTTGGAGACCAAACATTGTTTTCTTTGGATTTAAAGATAACCCATACTTTCTGCATTTCTCAAAGACTTTTTGCAAGTTTTCTAGGTGTTCTTCATCTATTCTGGAAAAAAACAGTGATATCATCAAGGTAAATAATGATGAAGTAGCCTAATTCTTCCAAGAAAGAAATATACATGGCTCTCTGAAATGTAGCACCAACATTCATTAAACCAAAGGGAATTTTGACATACATGAAAGTACCCCAAGGTGTAGTAAAAGTTGTTTTGAGTCGACCATCAGGATGTACTAATATCTGATTGTATCCTGAGAAGCCATCTAGCAAAGAAATTCTTTTGGAACCAACTACCCTTTGTAAAATATGATCCATCTTGGGTAAAGGGTAGTTTTCCTTTAATGAGGCTTTGTTTAAGTCCCTAAAGTCAATACAAAGTCTCATATCTCCTGTTTTCTTCCTAACTGACACTAATTAGACACCCACTCTGAATATATAATAGAAACAATAATTCCAGCTTCATACATTTTCTTGATTTCCTTCTCAACCAAAGGTAATTGAACAGGGTTAATTCTGCACAATTTTTGTATAAAGGGCTTTTGTTTTTATTTGAGGGGTATCTTGTGCTGAATTATTTTTGTGTCATAGGACTTTAGATCCTCATAACTCCATGCAAAAACTTCAGAAAATTCCTTAAACAGCTCTATGTATTTCAGTTTGATGTGAGCTAGTAAATTTTTAGACAGTTTGATCATCTTTGGTTTTAGTTAACTGCCTATGTTACACTCTTCTACTTTATTTTCAACAGGCTCTAGCTTTGGTTTCTTTCCAACGTCATTGAAATCAAACAACTCTTCTAAGGGGACCAGACCTTTTGGCAAGCTTTGAGCATTAGATTGCAGTGTTTCTAAGTCTTCTTTTTCTAAATTTGCACTAATATCTGTGTTATGTTAAAATTTATTAGCTAACAGATTTATAACAGCAATCTCTAGAGATTTTAATTCTTCATTAAGTAAATTTTCTTCAATGGAACAGTCATCTTCATAATCTGAATCTGAACTTGGTAGTTCAAATTCGTTTCTGGACTGTAAGAAGTCTTCTATTTTTTTGTCTCCATCAAACACTTTCCAATATTTCTCATTATCAAGGACAACTAGTCTAAATTTGATTTGTGTAGTGCATTGTTTGGTTTCATAAGGAGTTACGCATGTTCTAGCAGCGAAAGTTAAACCATTAGCTTGGATATTTTGGTTTCTTGGGACAAAGATAAGTTTGAATTCGTCAAACGTTTTCAATAAATCCATGACATCATTTCTATAAGCTCTAAGTCTGAGATGTTTTACAGTGTATTCCCCATTTAGTATGATTTTTCATTGTATTGTGAAGCCACACTCCTGCACCTGCATCATTCTTAGTGCAAGATCCATCAAATTTCATACTCCAGAGAGGATTAGTTTCAGATTCACTAGTTTGACTACTATCCTCTTCATTTAGTGTGCTTTTAGATTGTTCTTGTAGATCCACACTATGTTGAATTTCTTTTAGTTCCTCATGTTTTTCATTGTGTTGAGGACTCTTCTCTTGACTCTCAAGGTTGAAAAGCAATGGATGACTGATTTGCAACTCTAAACCTGTGCTTTGTTTGCTGTGATTTTCAGATTTGGTAAACCATTTTGACACTTCTGTCTTGTCTTCCTCTTTTTATATATCTGCCACTAATTCAGCTAAGGTTTCTTTCTCACTGAATTTTTCATCATTAAAAGGATAAATGAATCAAGGCCTGCATGTACAGAATAAAGAGGAGAGTTTTGTGGTCTCTCTTGGCTAGTAACCATGTATTGCATATGATATTCCTTGTAAAGTCTTCTAGTTTGATTAAAAACAGGGATGGTAGCATATGTCATATCCATTTGCATTGTTCCTTGTAACTTAGCTCCCCAAGATCTTGATAACAGCATACCATATTTTGGGGATACATCAACCACTACAATATCCATTACTAAACACTTGGCTAGAATTTGTGCTAAGTTTACGCAGAGGTATTTGATCAAACCTAGACATTTCACTCTGCTTGAGTCAAAGGAGTAAAGATCTTTGTATGGTCTAGTGATTTCAAGGCCTAGGCTCTCCATTACAGCTTTGGGCATTAAGTTATGAGAGGCCCCGGAATCATGCATAATGTTGTGTAAATTTTTTTCATGAATCTTTAAACTAACATAAAAAGGAGGAACTAGTCCTTCATCATATCTACCCTCAATCTTAGGACCAAATATGAACTCTGGTTGGTCATCATTAAGATTGACAGTGTCATTATTCTCTTCTATGTTCAAAGCCTTTAAAATTTGAGATCTATACATATCTTGGGTAGTTATTTCAGTGAGAGGAACAGAGATTTTGATTCTGGCAATTTCCTGCTCCAAGCTAAAAGGTATCTGATTTCCTAAAATGCTTGTTTCAGCCTTATTAACTACCATTCTATCAGCAACATAAACTTGCTAATTTCCTCTATTTACATTGGTCGAAATTGTTTTAGTAGGAGCACTAGCTGAGGTGCTAACACTACTAAGGTCAGCATTCTGTTTTTTATTCATTTGAGTGCCTTTCTCTTTGTTTTTATTAGAACCTACAGCCATTGTTTTATCTTTCTATTTTGCATCTTTGGTTTTCTTCTCAGGGCTATTTTTTGCAGGATTTACAGAGGTTTTAGTTTTGGGAGTTTCTTGATTCTTTTTACTCCTAAGATCGTATTCTTTTGGAGTCTCTATCATGACATTTTCCACCTCTTGATAGTAATATTCCTCCTCTGGTCTTTTATCATCATACGGTGTGTAGAGACCTTGTTTTCTATTGTAATGAACTTCAAATTTATCGTTGTCTACTCCCAGCATGTTTATGCAATCTTCCTCTGTTTGCTCCATTGTTTCTTTAGCTTCACTTACATAGTTTTGATGAGAAGGAGGTGTAATCTGTTGATCATCCTCCCTTGGTCTATTTTGAGGTTGGTTTCTCCTAAAATTCTGATTTTTATTTTGATTTCTATTTTGAGGAGCTGATTGGTTTTGACTAGCTTCTGCTCTCTCAAGTATGCTCATCTTTTTCATCATTTCTTCCATCTTTCTCTCCATTTTTGAGCTAGATGTGGAAGGTGCAGACTCTTCCCTAAATGATACTTTATTCTCATTTCCCATCCTTGCTCTTTTCTCCATTAAATTAACTTCCACAGCAAGAGCTCCTTTTTGCATATCTTCAAGAGTCAAAGGATCTCTCTCTCTCCTAGCTGATAGGCCATTTTAGGATGAAATCCTTCAGGAAATTTTTTTAAAGCTGAGCCTTATGGAGGATTCAGATCTACGGGAAGTGCATTATACACACTATTGAACCTAGTGCAATAAGCTTGAACACTTTCCCCAGGGTTTCTTTGGAGATTCTTGTAGTCCGAAAGTATTTGAAGAGGGTTTTTCTTAACTTCCCATATTTTTAAGAATAACTGATGGAAGGCTTGGAGATCATTTATACTGTGAGGGGTTAAGCCTTTGAACCATTTTCCTGCTACTCCCCTGAAACTTTGAGAAAATAATCTAAGTTTGGCAGTTTCATCATCTATCTCATTTCTGTCAAAATAGTCATTCATATTATCCACATGTTGTGAAGTAGTAGTAGAACCACTGACATCATACAATGGTATCTTGGACTAATAGTCCTGTGGAAGATTGACTAGAGGCAAAGGAAGGACTAAGGGAGCATACCATGCTGCTATGATAGGAGGTTGTGGAAAACGTGGGGGGTTTACAAGTGGAGGAGGTTGATGGAATGGTGTAGTTTGAACAATGGATGTGTGGATAACAGTAGTGGATGGACCAGCAAGAGATTGTTGAGCAGATATAGGATGAGAGGAACCAAAATTATGAAGGAAATGTAAATCAGGTGGAGCAGTTTCTCTGCTACTAGGATGTTCACCTCTGTCTTGGGATGACAGTGAAGGCTCAAGGTCTATCTGATCTGTATCATCAAACGACCTAGTTCTAAATGGATTTCTTAAGTCAACTTGTGATTCTTGTAGAGCTGCAAGGTTTTCAGGGACATAATTAGCTCTATGGAGTGGTCTGAAAATACTTGAAGATTTGGCCTTAGGAGAATTCCTAAGAATTATTTCAGGGTTATCAACTATCTCCGGAGGGTTTGGGTCAGGATAGGCTTTAGTATGAATTCTTCTAGGAGCCACTATGCTATGTTTTTCAGACCTAGCAACAAGAAAATTTTAACCAAATACAACAATCTTTAAGAGGCTGACTGATATTTAAACAGGAAAAATTTAATCATTAAAGTTTTCTTAACTGAGTTTAAATGATGTTATGATGATAATGGGTTTCCCAGTGGAGTGTTAAGGTCTGTTTGGAACGTGGAGTTACCAGGTGGAAATTTTTAGCTCTTTTGGAGGTAAAATGTTTTATGGTCCACCACCATGTTTATTTGAAACCAATCTGAAATAATTTTGGGTTTTTTGAGTTATTTTCAGTCCTATGGGTTCTAAGAGTGTCCTAAATCTGTTTCACCACTTAGCTACGGTGATGAGACAAAGAAAAGTTTACTCTTTTGGCTAAGCTAGCCAATTCCTTCAAGGTTGATAAGATTTATGAGATTCCTAAGGGTTGCTTAGTTTGTCACTGATTCAAATAAGTTTTATCATGATTAATATTTGCTTTGGTAGTGCTTGAAGAGGGCTACTTGTACTCACTGAATACTGAGTGTCTTTTTTTAAGGATTTTACTCAGAAATCCCCAGTGGAGTTGCCAAAAATGTTAGCTCCCTGTAATTTTAGCAGATTGTGAAGACTAAAGCTGCAAAGACAACATTTGAAGCACTTTGGGATTCTAGGATCTAGCCCTTCTGAATCTAGAGAGGGATCTCTCTATAAGTGCAAATATTGATTTATCTTTAAAGGTCTGAAATGTGATATTAGGCTAGTTATGAAGAACAAGGTTTTGTTTGGTTTTGGTTGGGAAAATATATAATGAAGGTGAAGGAAGTCTAAATGAAGGGTGAAGGTGTATGAAAGTGAAGGAATGATTCAGCTAATAAGATAGTCAAGAAGCAGTTTCAATCCATTAGGCTATGGAGTCATAATGGGATTTAATTGAAACAAAAAGGTTCAAGAGTGGTCCATGTGGCAAGTCATCTATGTCGAAGGATCTCTTTAAGTTGATTTTATGGAATGAAACAATAAGAAATGGGGATCAAATAGAAGAAAGAACAAAGGGCAGCCTAAGATCAAGTAAGTACTTTGAAATTATCTTGCTTTTGGCATGCACTTAAGAAAAGACATAAATGTTATCTAAGATCAGGTAAGTACTTTGAAACTAGCTTGCTTTTGATGCACTTTCAATAGAAAACATTTAAAACATTTAGAATAGCTTAAGATCAAGTAAGGACTTTGAACCTATCCTGATTTCATCATATTCAAAGGGAAACTTTTCAAAGCAACTGTTGGAGAAGAAACTAGAGGACAGGGCTAACCATAGACTTCCCTAGTTCATTCTTTAATTAGAAAACTGAAAATATCATTCAAGAACAACGTTTGAAGTTTAGACAGTAAGACGTGGGAACACCAACATTCCTTAACATCTTGGACTGTATTAAATCATTCTTAAATACACAATTGGAGGAAAGCATAAAGATAAATCTTATCAGTAAGAGTAGGGTACTGCAACCAGTAAATCCTAGCTCTATATTTGTTGTTCTTTATCAGAGAAAATGGACAGAATGGAAGCAGAAAAGAAAATAACAATTTACAATAAGATAAACATCACCGTTGACATAGACCAAGATCCCATAAATCAGCTTGTATTTGATGTTCAAACCAGTTACAATCATCAAGTCCAGTGGTTCTCTACAGCTTCAAACTTTTCATATCAACTTAGGTATCTTCAATTACAAAAAGTGCTTACAGCAGCTTCATAAAACTATTTACAGGCAACAGATATGCAATGACCAACATTATTTCATCTGCTATAGAAGTATTTATAGAAGAAATGAGGAGGTGGAATCAGAGAAAAGATCTCTAGGCTCAATTAAGACAGTGTAATGCTTCTCGGCCTTTAAGGGGCTCAATAGAGAATATTTTTTATATTTATTTGTATTAATTGGTTTTCATTAACTATTTAGTAGCTTAGCAGAGTTTGTTGACTTTAGAACTCCTTCAGGTAGGATTTGCAATAAATCCAACCACTTTAAACAAAATATCACTGACTGAGGCAATAACTCTGCCTTCTTTGATTTCTTTGAGGCTGCATGTGGCTTTTGGTAGCTGGAGAGGATTCAATTAGCCTCTGATGTGGCAGTGGAGGCTTCTCAGACTGATATTTTTCATTTTTTTAACCTAAAACACTATTAATTTTCTTTCAATCTCTGTTGTAGGCTTGATTAGGCTTAATTTTCATCTTCTGGTCTTCATACTGTCTTCAACTGAGTGGATTAGGCCTTTGATAGTCATACTCATGCCTTAATCCCTCAAAACTGTGTTTAAAACCTTTAAACATTGATTTCTACTTTGATCTTATGCTGTAAAACTGATACTCTTTGTCTGATTAAAGTTCACTATGTTTTTCTCATTTATGCATGCACGCAAAGGGTTTTATAATGTTACCAGTGCTAACGAGGCATGGATAAAACATGATGTGAACCCTGCAGATTGATCTTCTTTATGAATAGTGGCCTGAGGGATCGTCATCCTTGGCCCTTGATTTTCTTTTAAAATAATTGAGAAACCCTAAAAACCTGCAAAAACAGAGAAAAATTAAGAAAATCCGTGAAGTAATAGGATAAGGCTACTTTTGGAGGTTAGGTTTAATCATGATTGTTGGATGAAATCAACCAACGGTTGGGATTCCTCACTGGGGTCAAAAGGGGAGACGGTTGGACAAATGAAGGTGAGAGTAAGTCCAGACCGTTGACCTTGGTTGATCAATGGTTGAGATCAATCGGGATTTTATAATGCGGAGGGGGTAACATTATAATAAAAATGGAAGAAAATGTAAAAAAAGGGGGAAAAAAACCTTTGGCGGAAGCGAAATGGAGTTAAAAATGAAGTTTGGATGCAGGATGAATGAGAGCCGTAGATCTAAGAGGATCAACAGTCAAGATTCCTTGAGCGAAGTGCTACGGGGCGCAGATGATGAGCAAATGAATGGGAGAAGGATTTAATCTGGGTCGTTGGATATTATGAAATGGACAGCGGAGATTTAATGATGAAGTCCTTTGGAGCAGAAGGGAAAGGGTGATGGCTCGGTGGTTGTGTTAAGTGAGAGCTGTCTGATCAAATTAGATCAACGACCAGGATTAATGGAAAAACACACTGTGGAAAGGGTGGTAAGGTGGAAAACCATAATTGTTTTCGCGTAGATCTGAGGTGGTTTAGAAATTTTCTCAAAAGAACGCGATATGCTTCTTTAGCCAACACATGTCTTTTAAATACCACCCATATTGCGTAATTTTTTGGCATTTAACGTTCGGGCACAAAATTGCGCGATATGGGATAGCAACCGTTGGATGAAAGGCGTAGAGATCCGACGATGGGAATGAGAGTGCGATGGGATAAGATGTGCAGGCAGAAAATGGTGGGCAGGGTCAAGGCGGTTTAGATCCCGACCATCGGATCACGGGAATGGACGGTCCAGATCCGTCAATGGGGAAGGTAGGTCCCAAAGGAGTTGGGCCTATCAGGTTCAATAAGGACCATGGGATTTGAATGATGGATGGTCCAGATTACTTCTCAAGGTAAATGAAAACAATGTGAGGTGGGGGGTTGCGCGGAGATAAGGTGCAATGTGGACCGTTGATCTGCAAAGATCAACGGTGGATCTTTGCTAAATAAGTTTAAACTGCCGGGCTTTGTGAAATAAAAAAGGGAAGTTGGGTTTGATCTGGACCATTGGATCTATGAAATGGACGATCCAGATTTGATCGCAGCATCGCAAATTGACGGAGGTAAGGGGAAAGCACTGAGGAATTTTCGCGATGCGATTACGTATTGACCATTGGATCAGAAAGACGATCGACGGTTGAGATTTAATTGGAGGGGAAAGGAGGAAAGTTATGAGCAGTAATGCGAAGAAATATTAGCCGTCGGTTCTTGCAGATTCGATGGCTAAGATTTAATCGGGGGAATCAGCATCGGATAAGACAAAAGGGAAAAGTGTTATGGGAAACTGCGATTGCCTATTTGCGATGTAGCAAGAGCCAACAATCTAAAAACTAGATTGACGGTCAGGATTTAATCGTGAAGGACAGAGGCAGAAGAGCGGGTTCGGAGAATGGAACAATTAGGACCGTTGGATCTGGGCACAATAGAGTAGATCAACAGTGGAGAATTGATCGCGGGATCGCATTGGCGAGAGGGAAATAAAAAAGTGGTAGGATTAATATTTGCGATGCGATTGTGGAGTGACCGTCGGATCGAATTGGCGATCGACGGCTGAGGTTTGATTGCATCGAAAAAAATTTAGGATATGAAAAAAGGGAGGACTCGATGTAGACTTGCGATGCGATGAGCGATGACCGTTGATTGGTTTAGACTGATGGTTGATATTCATTGAAACTTCAAACTGTCGGGTTTTATTTAAAACATAAGGAAGTCGGGTTTTTTATGAATTTCAAAGGAGGAAAAGGTTTTGGACATGGGTTTAAGGACTTTTAGCACCTGGTTGCAGGGCTTATGGTCCCATGAGAGGCGGGGGTTATAGAAGTTAAGCCCTTGAGGGCTAAAATTCTATATAATGTAATATAAAAGTTTTCCTTAAAAACAGGGTTTTTAAGCCAATTTGAGGGTTCCGATAGGGGAATGAAGGCTTTTTAAACCAAATGGTAGGAGGCCAAATGGTTTTAAAAGAGTCTTGAAGTGATTTTGAAGGTTAAATGAGGCTTATGGAAGGATTTTATGGAGGAAAGAAGGGATAAAAATGGGTTTCTTACAAATGAAAGGAGGGGTAAAAATGAGGGGAAAATGGGGTTTTGCAGCAGTCTTTTTTCTTCAGGAAAACATCATATTTTCAAGATCATGAGGGAAACAGCAGTGAATATTATCTGGAAGGATAAAGATCATCATAAGACTTCAAGAACTCACAATTTGACCATAAAATTATTTCTTGAAGGCTACAAAAAAAATTTAGCCACCATTTGATATGACAAATCTTTGTAGGTGGCTAGTAGCCAGAATGATGAAGAAAAATCAATGAAGGTTAATGGAGGAAATGGAGGTAGTGGAAATTCACCATCCTCACCCTCATCATCATCCTCTAGTTCATCTTTAGTACACTAGTCACAGAAGTCAAAGAACACTGGTAAAAGTCATTTTCTAAAACTTTATGTTAAGCTTGAATTTCCAATGTTTAATGGTTAATTCAATGCAGAAAAGCTTGATAATTGGATTATTCAATTGGAGTTTTACTGGATAATTCAAAACCTTCATGATGATGACACCAAAATCCAACTAGCTTCATTAAGGATGGAAGTGCAACTCTTGTTTGGTGGGAAGCCAAGACAAAGGAGGAGATCAAAAAACGTGTTAAGATTATTCTATCATGGGCTTATTTCATTACTGCAATAAAAAAAAAAATTATCCATTAGCTCACATGCAGAAATCCATAATGAACTGGAAAAATTTTAGACAATTGAAAGGACAAAATGTACAAGACTACACTAAAGAATTTTGGAGAAGAGCTCCCTTATTAGGGCTAGATTTGCAGAGTCAAGATACTTTGTTTAAGTACAAAGGGGGCTTACATAGCTACCTTAGACATACTATCCTCATGTTTAATCCTACAATATTAGATGAGGTATGTGTTCAAGCTACACATTTAGAAGCAAGAGGGAAAAATACTTTTGAAGAGGGTAGAAACAAGCCTTTTAAGGGGAAAAAAAAGAGAAGACCTCAAAAGGAAAAGGCAAGAAGAATGCATCTATCAAGAAATATGGAGATAAAGTGGTTTTTAAACATTGTTCAAGAGAAGGCCATGAAGAGAAAAACTATTGGAAACCACATCCTAAAAAGAGACCCAAATTTAACAATAACAAAGGGAAGCAGAAAACTGCAGCTACAACTCAATATGACTTAGGAGAGGATTCAGGTGATGCAACTAGAATTAAATCCATGGGATTGAAGAACATGAAAGGGAAAGAAACTGGAACAAAACCAAGTACTAGTACTTCAAACTGTCACATAGAAGCTCCAAGTGAAGAAGAGAGAATTGAACTGTTTCATGTGAGGGTCATATCCAAACATACCAAGATTGATACACTATTTGACAGTGGTTCACAAGCGAGTTTAATCTCTGAAGACTTGGTCAATAAAATTAATCTTGAGACCATTCCACATCCAAAACCACATCCACTTGGGCGGATTTGTAAGGATGCAAATTTACAGGTTTCAAAAAAGTACATATTGTGCTTTGCAATAACTGCACATTTTCTTGACACAGTTGAATTAGATGTGGTTCCTCTTGATATTACAGGTGTTTTGTTGGGCAGTCCTTACTTTTATGAAATTAAATCTATCTTCCATTGCCATGAGAACAAATACCATTTGTTCAAAGATGGCAAGGAGTACATTGTTAGAGCACATCGCAAGAAGAAATATATTGCAATGGTAAATGCTGGATAAGGAAAAAGGCTAGTGAATTCAAGTAAGAATTTTGTTCTTATAATGATTAAGACTAAAGATGATGTTAATCATGTTTCATTTGAAGAGTGTGATCCTAATTTGAAATCATATATATATTATGTAGTTGATGCACATCGTGAGATGTTTCAGGAGCCAACAGTTTTGCCTCCTAAAAGGGAGATTCATCATGAGATTCAGTTTCAACAAGATTGTCCTCTTCCAAACATCGGCATGTATCGCATGTCGATAATGGAGAATGTTGATATAAAGAGGAAAATCAAGGACTTGTTGGAAAAGGGACTCATAAGGCCAAGCACTTTGCCATGCAGTTCACCTACAGTTCTGATTCCGAAGAAAGATTGGAGTTGGTGCATGTGTGTCAATTTCAGGGCTTTGAATAAGATAACGGAAAAAAATCAATACCCAGTCCCAAGGATAGATGATTTGTTAGATCAATGGAAAGAATGAAATATTTTAACTAAGTTAGATTTAGGAAGTGGATATCATCAAGTAAGAGTTACAGAAAGTGACATATGGAAGACCACATTCAAAACCGAACAAGGACTCATTGAGTGGTTGGTTATGTCGTTTGGTTTGTGTAATGCACCGGAGAATTTCATGCATGTGATGGATAATGTTTTGCATCCATTTCTTGATGAATTTTTTATTGTTTATATAGATTATATACTCATTTTGAGCAAAACAAGAGAAGAGCATGTCTTGCATGTAAAGAGGGTACTTGATGTTTTGAAGAAAGAGCAATTATTTCTTAAGATGTCTAAGTGAGAATTTGGAAAAAAATCTTTGGTTTATTTGGGACACATTGTAGGAAGAGGCGCATTGAGAATTGATCCTTCTAAAGTGAAATCCATTGTGAATTGGCCCACTCCCAAATCAGTAACATAAGAATTTTTTTAGGCAGAACTCTGTATTGGAGAAAGTTTATTACTAACTTTTCTGCCATAGCAGCTCCTATGCATGCAGTGAAAAGTGTGAAGAAAGGCATCCAATGGGGAGGAAAACAAAAGAAATATTTTGAAGCTTTAAAAGACAATATCAGTTCAGCTTCGGTTCTTGCATTACCGGATTTGAGACAGCCATTCGGGATACAGACTGATGCTAGTGATTATGCCATGGGCGCAGTACTTTTGCAGCATGGTAAGCTTATTGTTTTTCATTCTGAAACATTCAATGGTGTTGTAATCAATTATCCAACATATGACAAAGAGTTGTATACGTTGGTACAAAGTTTCAAGAAGTGGGAACACTACTTGATGGGTAAAGAGATGATTATTCATACCGATCACCAACCGCTACAGTACTTGCAGTCACAAACAAAATTGCAGCAATCATGACATTTCAGGTGGATGGGATTTCTTCAACAATTTCACTTGGTTATAAGGTACAAGAAATGTATTTTCAATAAAGTTGCTGATATGATTTCAGGGCCTATTATAAGTGCTTCTACTTTGCTTAGAAATTATTTTATTGTACATGAGAGTTACATAGAATAATATGCATATGATGTTGATTTTAAGAATGTGTATGCTAGTTTGAGCGAAGGGAATCAAGTTGAGGGAAATTATTATCACTTGTATAAAAGTTTACTATTTCATTTGGGAAAGTTGTGTAGACCACAAGGAGAGAGACTTAGTGTCATGAGAGAGGCTCATTCGTCACTTATTGTTGGTCACTTTGGGGTAAGCAAAATAGTGGCGCATCTACAAAGGTATTGTTATTGGCCTCGCATGATAGATAGTGTGTCACGTTTTATAAAAGGATGTTCTATGTGTGCAACAAGCAAGCCTAGAAATAGGAAGCTTGGGTTGTACACGCCTCTATCGGTATCATCAAGGCCGTGGGAGAGTGTCTCCGTGGACTTTGTTGGAGGTT
The DNA here is from genome assembly GCA_034641835.2 of Pinus albicaulis. NCBI lineage: Eukaryota > Viridiplantae > Streptophyta > Pinopsida > Pinales > Pinaceae > Pinus > Pinus albicaulis. Next base: position 433,586,489 of record CM076582.1, on the reverse strand, counting down.
TACCTATGTCAAGAAAACAACATGATTATCTTTGTGTAGTTGTGGATAGATTCAGTAAAATGTGTATACTTATGCCATGTAAGAAAACCATTACTGCTGAACAAACTGCTGAACCTTATTTTCAACATGCATGGGTTCATTTTGGTTTTCCAACTTCTATTGTTAGTGACAAGGATTCCAGGTTTGTTGGGAATATTTGGTCCAATCTTTTGGAAGATGATGGACACAAACTTAAAAAGAGTACTGCTTTTCATCTGCAAATTGATGTCCAAACTGAGGTGGTGAACATGACCGTTACGCATCTATTGAGAGGATATTGCAGCAAGCATCCCAAGTCATGGGATGAAAAAATGCATTACATTCGACAAGATTACAATCGGGCCAAGCACTCTTCTACAAATACTTCACCTTTTGAAGCCTGCTTTGGGTATTTGCCAAAATCGCCATTAGACTTCATCTATGAGAAGGATGTTGCAATTGATGGGAATAGTGATATTGACAAGGCTCGAAATTTCATTGAGAAAAGTCAGATTATTCATCATCAAGTTCAAGAACAGCTTGAGAAGAGTCAAAGAAAGTATAAGGAGAGGCATCACAAACATAGATTTGATCACAAGTTTCAAGGAGACGAAGTATGGTTCACATAAGAAAAGAAAGGATGCAAGGAGAAGGTAAAAAGCTGAAGCCTATTCATTATGGTCCATTCAGTATTATTAAACAAGTTGGTAATAATGCATTTAAACTTGACTTTCCTTCATATATTCAAATGTATTCCATTATCAATGTGGAAAATTTACGTTTGCATGAGCCTCCATTGATTGATGATCAAGGGAGTGACATTCAGCTACCATCAATAGAATATTTCTTGCCAGAATTTCTAGACGAGCTCAAGAAAGATTCCATCCTTAACAGGAGGACACACACTTCTGAAAGAGGAAGTGTCGATTATCTTCGGATTGGGCTCAAGTGCAAAAAACCAAGTAAGGCAAGATGGATGTAAGTGGGAAAGGTGAGGGAGTTGTTCCCTCATCTTCTCAGTAGGTGATTAAAGTCTTTTGGGGTCCAAAATCTTCCCAATGGGGAGGTGTGATCAGGATATCAAGTCATATGCTAAAAAGAGAAAGTGCTCAAAACAGGTTTGAACCTGAGTGACCGGAAATATCTCGTTGTTTTGATTCCGGCACTGTGAACGGTTTGAAAAACCGATGTCGTATGATGAAGATATCGCATTCTGTTCATTTTCCCAAACATCAAAATTTTGGTGACTGTATGCCTAGTTAGATTGTAGGTACAATCAGCAGAACATTCTGGGAATATTCCATTTTCTTTAGAGCCAGTGTGCTGATGCCACATGGCACATGGTGGACCGTTGGATGTTTAACGTACGGTGATGAATCTGAGCCGTTTGATGTGTTATTAGTTTGGTGAATGACTGAATGACATGTGGAAAGCCCTGAGGCTGCCACATGTCCTCACAAGAATAGAGAAAAATTTTATGGATTCAACAAGGGTCAAACCCATGACCTCCTCTCTGCATGCAAGACATCTTACCGTTCCTCCTGTGGGGTGTTACTTAACCCTATAGGCTGTCGGTAATATTTGAATTTTAACAAAATATGTGATGAGGACTTGGGAGGCTAGCCCCCATACCACATGTCCATCCGCTCGGAACCATGGCCACACGGTAACCATAACATCAAAATGAAACTGCTCGCATGAAGAACCTGTTCACATGCAGAAATTTTAAATGTTAAATACGACGGTTTCAAATTTTAGAATGTTGCATACTCCAGGTTCCAACCTCATCCGGCGGGATTTGTTGCAAAGTATGTTCACATGCAGAATTTAAGTTTTATTATGACAGTTAGGTGGCGGGTTATGGAACCTGTAACTCCCAGTTCCAGTCTTTAACGATAGGGAGTTCAAGCCATAGTAGAGTATTCGGCGAGGGTGGCATGTGACCACCCCGCCACTCACCATTTAATGTTAACCTTATCCACCTGGCTATTTGGAGCGCGCCCCAAAATTTTGGGTTCACTATCAATTTATCTGCAGTTAATCTGACAGTCTCCACATTTAGTGGAGCTTTTCTAGATGACATTGGGAAAAATGCATTGGGAGTTCAATTTTCGACCAATTTTGGTGAAACAAGAGTCTACCTAGACTCATTTGAGCATTTTGGAGCCATTGGTGCAGATAAAACATCCATTAGAGTCCTGAAAACATATGTAATTTACAATTTTCAGCATAATGACAAAGAGGGACATGTCATTAGGAGCTGGACCAGCAAATGTAGCCCAAGAGGGGTGAACTGCTTCATTGTGCCTACTATGTAAAACTTATGTGTGAATGTTTTTCTCTATTATGAACTGTTGTTAAGTGTTTTTAAGGCTTATTTACATGCTTAAAGTTCACTAATTCATAAATATTTCATTGTTAAATCTCTCATTCCTTAAGAAAACACATGAAGAAAAAATGTACATGTTTAATTAACTGAAAGGACACTTAGCACAACGGAACTAATGCATTCCTTTCAGATCATGGAGTGAATGACCTAATAATTATAAATGACAATGAATGGGATGACCTTTAAAGTGATAATGGCCATGGATGAGATGAAGGGAGCAACATTTCTAACCTAGAATCCTTCAGTGAGCAAAATTTATTTTGAAAACTTGTTTGAAAAGACCAAAAATTTTGACTTATGACTACTAGCAACTTAACTGAAATAGTATGCTTAATCACTAACATATTGACACTAATAGGTTACAAGGTTTTAAACAAAACTATGTTGAAGAATGGGTACCTCTTACCCAGAATAGATGATCTATTGTGCAACAAGGTAATTATTTAAGCAAGCTAGACTTCAAATCAAGGTATCACTGAGTTTGAGTCAAAGAAGAGGATACCTAGAAGAACACCTTCAAAATGAGACAAGGTTCGTATGAGTGGTTAGTTATAATATTTGGCCTATGTGATGAACCAACTACATTCATGAAGTTAATGAATGATATATTGTGCAATTTTATCAATTCATTTTTTATTGTTTATTCATATGATTTACTAGTATACATTGCTACTTAATAGGAGCACATCTCACATTTGATGTAGTTGCTAGAGAGTTTAAAGAAGCACTAATAGTTGGTATGCCTCAAGAAGTGTGATTTTTCACAATCTCCTTTGGTTTATTTGGTATATGTGATAGGTGGAGGATATTTGAAGATAGATCCTTCCAAGATGGTGGTCATCAATAATTGGTCGGTAAGGCTTACTAAATATTTTTGAGGTTGGCAGTTTTTTGAGGCGGTATAGTACTTGAAGAAATTAATAGAATTTTTTTTTTCAGTAGTAGCAACACCACTCCACACCACAATGTGAAATGGCAAGAGTTTCTAGAGTGGAAAGGGCCAGCGAAGATCCTTTGTAGTGTTAAAGAAGAAGATCAATCAAGCATTGGCTCTAGAATTACTAAACTTACAATAGACATTCAAAGTAGAGACATATGCATGTGGGCATGCTATGGGAGTAGTCTTGATGCTAATTAATTAAATGGAAAAAATACAAAACTCATACAAATGTAAAATAAAATTAAAATAATAACTCACCATAGTAATACTAGAAATCTCAAATAAAAGAATAAATCAATAGAGTTCTATTTTAACCTAGATCTTTTATGTGATCAATTATGATTTTATTTTATTTTAATCCCTCTCAATGCTTAAAAATTGTTGGACTAAAATAGATATATTCTAATATTTATATCAACCACATCAAAAAAACACTAGAAACCAAGTATTTATCAAAATAGTGCTGCCACTACATTATGTCCTCCCTAAAAACAAGCATTGAGATTTCAATTTTGAATGGACACACACTTGACAAGTGGTGGAAGTTCCATGATAATAGCCTCAAACATCTAGATGAAGCTATTAAACGACCATGATTTATATTCCTTAATTAAATACATGAAAACTCAATTTTATCACCATAAGCAACAACTAAATGATTCAGAGTCAAGTTTTCCTTAATGTACATGACTTCTGAACCCAAATAGGAGAGCTAGAAATAATAGAAAATATCTAACATAATTATAAATAATGAATAGTTATTAAGTATGCTTATGAAAACCCAAAAGAAAATATCTAACATAATGATCAAGAATGAATAGTTAGTAAGTATATTTATGAAATCCCAAAATTTGGGATTTCAACATTTGTTCTTATTCTTATCATGTTGCAAGTGATTGTGATCATGAAATGAAAAAATATCCAAAAGTGGTTTTAAGATACAATAACATTATTCTTGGGCTGAACATGAAGAATGAATCATGTAGAAGTGTATTTTATTATAAATTAAACTCTTCTTATTAATTTGTGTGCTTTTATATTTAGTGTCTACTGCCTAACAATGAAATATAAGATATTTCTATATATTTTGTAACTGGAGATGAAAAAATAGAATTGAGCATTTTTCCTTATTGTTTAAATCATGTATACAGATGACTATGGTCACATATGGAAATTATGTGGCCATATATGGAAACTATGTGTCCTTAATCCAGTTAAATTGCATTGTTTCCTATTGCATTATATCAAATATGATGAATTAAAAATGAAATGAGTTATAAATGTTATGTCAAAATTTTTAAGGGGATTCCATACTAAAAATGCAATAAGTTGGGGTTGTTAATTACATTGAAAGTATTCAGGAGATTCCCTATAGATTAGAGTTTTCGAAAATAACAGCTTTTAAGTAATTTCCACTGAGGGAGGAATAAAATGAAGAGTGAGGTCATAAAGGAGAGAATTTATGTCCTAAATGGTAATGGACATGCATAGCATGCAAATATATTTGCATATCCAAAGGACATGATCTGTAGGAATCATATTCTAAATGAAATAATGCTCTAGAAAAAAATTATAGTTGTTTGTAAAATACAAAGATGCAATTTTGGAAATTGGTTTCTTCTAAGGAATACATCCTTTTAACTATGAATTTTCTGAACCTCTAGGATCATTTTTTTCATAAAATGTGAGCCATTAGATATTGTATCAAAAAAAAAAAAAAACATGAACAAAATATATTTAAAATTAGAAGAAAAAAGTAGAAACTTCTTTAAAACCACACAAACTATTTAAACGGAAAAAAAACTTTATAAATATATAAATTAGAATTATAAGAATTAAAAGGAGTATATTTCCAATGTAAATTTATAAATTAAGTTTTGTCTTATCTTTACCTTGAGTTGAAAATCATATAAAATTAGGGTAGAGTTTAACTTACAGATGAAATGGCATTTTTCCCTAGAATTTAGGGATTCAGTTTAGAACATGATTATGATTTTTTTGTTTAAAATATATTTTTGAATGTATAAATAGGTTCAAACCCTGGGACACTATAATTTTACATATTAAACAACTTAAACTCAAGATTTTAAAGACATTTACCAAATTTTAGTTAAAATTAACCAAAAAAATGTGAACAAATCATTTTTGTCTATTAATTATACTACACATTAAATTAGTATTGAAAATAGGTAAAATAAATAATTTAAAAATGGGTGAAATATAACATAATATTGAAAAACTTTTGATTTTCAATTAAAACAAAATAGAACTTAAAAGAGTAATTCTACTGCTAATGAAGACTATCAATTATATTGAATGTGTTAAGATAGAAATACAAGAATATAATGATCAGTGCTTCTCTGGTAACCTTGTAATACTAGCATACCCCTGAAACAGGGAAGGAAACACCAAATTTAGTCATACTTTCTTAAATCATAGGTTAATTCCACAAATTACAATACTTTAACAAACAAGAAATAGTTAAATTTTCATTGAAAATTATGTATTTAACTTAAAAGAATGTTTCACCTACTATACAAAGCATTTTTTTATATCTATATTTATTTTCAAATAACTTTAAATTAATATTAAATAAATAGTTAGTATAAATCAAACTTTGATTAACCTATTGGAAAAAAAAATTATCCAGATAAAAAATCTTATAGGCAAAATTATAAACCGAGTTTAAAATTTTGTAGAAAAATATGAGCTTTTTTTTATCCCATTATATGTAACATTAAATTAATATTTCATATATTCTTTTTTATGTATAAATATTTTTAAAATGTTATGTATTTTTTTTAAAAAGCTAAATTTTTTTAATCTCAAATATCTATTTTCTAACTAAATATTTACAAAAATGTTTACTAAAGGAGATTTGATTATGCAAAGTATTGTGCTATAACATTCATAAATTTGAAATTTCAAGGGAAGTAGAAAAACCATGATTTTACCAAAACCATGAAGAGAATGTGGAAATATCAATAGTTCTTGGAATGACTAAATTGACTGTAAGTGTAGAATTTGGATTTTGCATAAACCTTTCTTTAGGTTCTTCTACCTAACCAGCATAGATCCATCTTAAGTAGGGATCTAACATGACCCAAGAAAGATCAAATTTATAGAAATTTGAAGAGAGGTAGAGACGATGGTTGCACACAACAACTACACACTGTTGTTTTATTAATCACAATAGTTACAATATATAGTACATAGAACACTGAATTCGACAAATGATGACATTCATAATATAGAAATCAACAACTTATAGATTGACACCTTGGGACTCACAACGACACTTACATATGACATGGAAGCATTACTTCCAACACAAATTTCTTCACCTACATATGATATGGAAGCATTTCTTCACATGCAAACTTTTTAGAGTGGAAAATACAATGTGTTATTTTTCATTGTTTAAATTGTATTTTTGAATACTAAATAGAGTATATATAGGACCAAATAAAAATTTTACCCATGAAAACATATTTTTTTCTTCTATATAGAAATATATGAAGTTGATATCTACATAAATTAGTTAACATAAATCTTTAAATAGTTTATTTAAATCTTTTGTTAAAACCTTTTTGAAAAATATAAGATTTAAACATCTCATTCTCACATTTTTTTACTTTTAATTACTTTAGAGTATATTCAATTTTTTTTAATTATAGTGTACATTAATTTTCTATTTAAAACATAATTTAAGAAAATAATTGTTATTATAAAAATATATAAATGTAATATTTTTTTAAAGTTTTAGAGTAGGCTATACAAAACAATTTAAGAAAATAATTGTTATTATAACAATATATAAATATAATATTTTTTTAAAATTTTAAAATAAAATACCATAACAATTAAAACTATAAAGTTTAATTATTTTAAAAAGTCAAACAAACACTTGAAACGTTTTCTATATACTCCTATTAAAATGTAATTTCAAATTATTAACAATAATTCAAATTTTCTTAACCTTTTACTTATATTAAAAACTAAAAATTTCAAAACACCTATTTGAATTTTCAATCAAATTTTATTTCAATAAACATTTATCATAATTATTATATCATCCGCAATTCTCTATATTTAATTAGAAAAAAAACTTTACATTTCCACTTCAACTAAAATAAAATAAGATATATATTATTAAAAAATATATCATTTGAACGCATCATCGAAATTGAGGGCAGAAAAAACGCTCTAATTAGAAACGGAAACAGTGGAGGAACGCACACCTAATTGCTGACGATAGCAGAAGGCAGAGGACCAGAAAGGGCCTGCGCCAAGATTAGTAAAGTACTTATTCTTACCGAATATCAAAGATTACACCTTAAATTCAAATTCAACCGTCAACATTCAAAATTTAAATTTAAGAAAACCCAACTGGTTTGAACCAGATGACGTGGATGTGGAAAAAGAATTTCTTGAAAAGCATCTCAAGCTTTTTTTTTGGTTATAGACGTTGTGGTGGTAAGCTGTGATCCGCTCCTTTTAACGGTCCATCAAGCTTTTTGTTTAGTAAATATGTATATATATATAGGAGAGAGAGGCGTAGAGAGAGAAAGAGCGGGGGAGTGAGAGAGAGAGAGAAGGGTAGGGAGGGGACAGAGAGAGAGAGATATAGGGAGGGGAGAGAGAGAGAGAGAGTGGGGGGTGGGAGGGAAAGGGAGAGACCGGGGGAGTAATATATAAAGGGGGGGAGGGAGAGAGAAAGAGAGGGAGGGAGGGGGAGGGGGTAGAGTGGGAGGGAGGGAGAGAGAGAGAGAGGGGGCGGCGGGGGGCGGGAGACAGAAAGTGGGTGGACCGAGATAGAGAGAGAGAGAGATATGGAGAGAGAGCGAGAGAGAGAAAGAGAGGGGAGAGGTAGCGAAAGAGACAGTGTTTGTGAGAGAGAGAGGTGGGAGAGAGAGAGAGAGAGAGAGAGTCAGTGAGGGTGGGGGGGGGAAGAGTGAGGGTGGGGGGGAGAGAGAGAGAGAGCGGGGGTGGGATAGAGAGAGAGAACAAGGGTGGAGGGAGAGAGAAAGGGAAGGGCGGAGAGATATAAAGAGAGAGGGAGAGAGAGAGAGAGAGAGAGAAAGGGGGGAGAGGGGGAGAGATATACAGAGAGAGAGATAGAGATTTGGGGGGCAAGAGAGAGAGAGATGTGTAGGGGAGAGGAAGAGAGTGGGGACGAGAGAGATAGAGAGAGAGAGAGAGAGTGGGAGAGAGAGAGAGAGAGGGAGAGAGAGATGCGGAGGGGAGAGAAAGAGAGTGGGGACGAGAGAGAGAGAGAGAGAGAGAGAGAGAGAGAGAGAGAGAGAGAGAGAGAGAGATTAGGAGGGTGGGAGATAGAGGGAGGGATAGGGAGAGATAGAGGGAGAGAGAGAGAGAGAGAGGGAGGGAGAGTGTGTGTGTGTGTGTGTGAGAGAGAGAGAGAGAGAGAGAGAGAGAGAGAGAGAGAGAGAGAGGGAGAGACAATGAGAGGGAAAAATCAAGGGTGAGAGAGAGAGAGAGAGGTGGGGTGAGAGAGTGAGGGGGGGGACAAGAAAGAGAGAGATGGAGAGAGAGAGAGAGAGAGAGAGAGAGAGAGAGAGAGAGAGAGAGAGAGAGAGAGAGAGAGAGAGAGAGAGAGAGGGTGGTGAGAGAAAGAGAGGGTAGAGGGAGAGAGAGAGAGAGAGAGAGAGAGAGAGAGAGAGAGAGGAAAATGACCTCCTCATCAGCTTAGAGGAGAAGGAAACATGGAAGGAAGAAAATGATCTAGAAAAAGACCTATTTTTCTAGGGTAATGCTCACATTCTCCAAAAATTCCTTGGAGAGGAACTGGGACCAGTTTTAGTTGATCCCATTCTAACATTATACCGCCAGGCAATTACATGCATGGGGACTATCTTTGGTCGACATTTCCTCATCAATGTGCAACCTAGTGCCAAGGTTCCTAGGTACACAGCTGGGTCCAAAATTGTCTGGACCAGGAATCCTCTCTTATCCTACTCAACCTTGAAATATTTATTGACTTTCATTGCAACCTTCTGCTCGTTGCTTTTCCCATATATCTTCATGGGATGAGGCCCCTTCTTGGGCAGGCTGGTGATCCGGTGGATCAGCGCGACGTCGATGGGTATGCGACCCTGGATCCACATGCACCCTTCATGAATCAATGCCAGCAGCTGGCACATGCAGATGGAAGTGATAGCCTACTGACAAAAATACAGAATTCTTAGCAGGTTCAAAATTCCAAAGTTGCTTAGCCCACGTGCCCACGGCATCGGATCAACTTTTAATACATCATCGTAGAGGATCATTTGCAAGTAATTACCCGGCACTAACTTAGGGAATGTTTCTTCATTCGCCAAGTTGTGGTCATCAAACTTGACACTCGGTAGCTTGCCAAACACATCTTCAGTAAAAGGAACATCCTGTGGGACTTGATGTGTCTGAGGGTAGTCCCTTACTAGGACAACATTCTTTGGGGAACACGTAGAGGGCTTGCGCGGATTGACATATGGTGGTCGCCATGAAATGGAATCGACATATGTGGCCTCCTCAACGACGCTCATTGGTCTCTTTGAGGGGTCACTGATGGGCGACCTATCCTTAGTGGCTAGATGAGGGGATGCCACATTCCTTAGGGAGGTTTGTAGCTTCGAGGTGGATCACTTCGATATCTTTGCTTTTCCTTTAGCTGCTGTCAACACAGCTTCTTCGACCATGGGGAATTAATTCATGGACATCGTCTGAGCCCAGCTTAGTTGAAGTTATGAGAGGTACAGAGTACTCCTCAGTAGGTGCGATCTCCAAATTAGTGGCCATCATTCTTGGGTGCAAGATAAACTCATAATTTCTCACATCATATGGGGTCTCTCAACTAGACATACAGTACTTTCAGTCATATGTATAACACAAATCATGGATAATATCAGGGCGCAAAGTATTCAGAAAGCAAAGGAACCAATTGTGACTCGCGCCCTTTCTTTTATAAGAAATCTAAGGTAAAAACGATCGGATCTTCATTAAATGCAACTTACCTCTGAAAAAACAGTAAAAAAGCCCTTAATATTGCCTCATTAAATGCATGAAGCCTGGTCCGTCCAATGGTAAAATTACCTTTTCACCCAGTTTCATTATTCCAATGGCTAGTTTCTTCTCTTGCACATTACCCCTGTGCTTTTGTCACATCTGTCTGCACCTTCCCTCTATGATTTTCACAGACCCTTTGATTCTTATGCTCTAGCCATATAGTCATTTGGTCAACACCAGATTGTCTCTATATGGCTTCAAATGTCTTCCATTGAAATACCTGGGAAAATTTTTACTGCACAGAGTGGCCAAGTGCACCACACCTCCATCAGTGATTTCCTCTACAATTTATGGCACCAGCCAATGTTTCCTGAAATTCCTCGGGTAGTGAACAAACTGACTTTCATACAACAAGACCAAATCTTCCTCCTTAAATATTTTTTTCCTGATGTGCCTATCATGCCAGGCCTTTTTGCGTGCCTTCTGCACTTGTTGATGGAAGTTAGCAATGAACTTATCTTCTTCTAACGCAACCAATTACTCCAATCCTTCCTCCATAATATTAGGCTCGACCATATTAGTGAAACCTGTGATGCGTAGGCTTGGGACGATATATTCCATTGGCATGATTTCTTCTTCCTCGTAGACCATCTTGAAAGGTCTCTTCCCTGTCAACTTATTGCATGTGGTCCTATAAGCCCATAACACAGAAGGGATGTGCACATCTCAGTCATTCCAATTGGCATTACATATCTTTGTGACCGTGTTCTCCAATATTTTGTTGAAATCTTGTACTGCACCATTTTCTTGTGGGTGATAAGGTGTACTATTTTGGTGATGGATCTCAAATTCTTTCGTCAGTGCTTCAATTGTTTCATTAACGAAGTGTGTACCTCTATCACTCATCAGTATCTTTGGCATCATAATCTGTTCAAAATATGTTAAAAAATGAAGTGTGCAACAGTATCTGCAGTATAGTCCTTAACTACCTTAGCTTCTACCCATCTGATTACATAATGTTAGGTCCGCGTAATTTTGGTAGATTTGCAATGAATAAAAATAAAAGGGTATCATCAAACTATTCTTTGGAGTCCTAGGACCTAGCCTTCCTGGACTCAGAGAGGGCTCTCTCTATGTTTTTGTAAAGGATTAAAACTTGTTTGATTTTAGGGTTTTTGATTTTAGGCTACTTATAGGGATTAGGGTTTGCTTTTTTTTTTGTTTGGTTGGATAGGTTGTTTAAGAAAAATATGTAGAGTCAGACATAATCAATCCATTGGGCTATGGAGTCTACAAGGGTCTTGAAAAGTGAAAAGGTAGGTTAAGGGTGTTTCATATGGAAATTTAATAAGGAAAAATGGATCTAAGTAGGTCTAGTGAGAGTGAAATAAACATGGAGTTGTGAATATAGTAGGTTAATGGGAAATCAAGGATCTTTTAACATACTAGGAAACAAGAAAAGCTTATAAGATGATAGCATAGTAAAAAATTTAAGTTCAATGAAGGATTATTTAATTCAACTATACTAAGCAGACCTTAAAAACAATAGAAAAGTAAACTCAGAGAGAAGTTAAGGATTCTCTAAAATTTATTTTCAAACAAATATAATTTTAACATAACATCCTAGTAACACTAAAGAGCATTTAAAGAGTCTTTATCAAAACCTTGAGGATGAAAACATAGAAATCGAAGGAAGTAGGCAGAAGTAGGGTGCCAAGAAAGAAAATCCTATTCTATATTTATGTCGTATGATTAAGTGAACCATAAACATAATGAAAAACTAAAGAAAACAAAGAAAAAAGTGGAATACTTCACCATGTAACAAAGCTTATGAATCCTAAGAATGTGCTTAATCCACAGATGCATAGTCCAAAGCCATCACAAGACACCAAATCCAATTTCACCAATAAACTCAGAGTCTATTTGGTATTATGCTCAATAAGCGACCAAAAAAAAGAAATAAGCCCTCCATGCTCTATTTAACTTTCATTTGAGGGTCAAAACCCTAACCATGGTTTTTGAAACAATTAGCTACTCATAAATGTCATTTATGTCCAAAGAGACCATGCAAGGCCCAAGGCACATAATATCTAAGCTAATAAATGAAAAATAACTTCAAACATAAATTCTCAGCTAACTCTGAACTGATTTGCCAAAAAATCCTAAAAATATCTTTTTTCCATCAATTGGTGTCTTTTGTTGACTTTGCGGGCAAGGGTGCAGCACAGAGGTCCAAGGGCGCAATGCCTGCACCGGAAAAATAACATGTCTTGTGACCAAGTTTTGGAGACCTTCTAGGTGTCCAAATGAGCTCTCTGATAACTCATTGGAAAGCTTGTCAAGTCTACATTCCAAAAATTCCCTTTTTTCTGATTGGACTTCATTCACTAGTTGAAAAAATCAATTTCTCAAGGCTTCTCAAGGAGCAGCACCATCTCTGAAAATAGGGAACAATGGTGAAGTTTTGCATATTTTTGACCGTTTTGGAGGACCAAATCAACTCTTGTGGATGTTTTACTTGGAAAGAGGAATCAAAAAATTTAAACGCCTCCTCAAAAGAGTGCCCCAAAAAAGTGCACAACGCTAGTGGCGCTACGCCCTTGGCCCTCAAAATCAGTCAAAAAAGAAATTTATCAAAAGTTACCAAAATTTTGAATTTTCCTTGCTTATGGTGTTTGGGATGTTTGTAGGGAAGCATCGACAAGGAATTCAAGGTTTTCTTGGCCTCTTTCCTCCTTAAGAACTTGAATTTCAATAAGGGCTCTTTTCAGCTTGGCCCTTGCTATTTTGTTCCTCAAGGCATAATGTTTGGCCATCTTATTTTGGAGTTCAAGGTCCCTCTTAGTGTTCTCCAATTGACCCTCTAAGTATGTGTTTTCCCTCTCTAGCCAGGGTTCATGATCATAATATATCTCCATGGAAATAAACTCACTTGGAGTGAGCTGCTCTGCCAATGATGTCTCTTGCTCCCTCTCTCGGACTGGCCTTCTTTCATCTTCACTCTCTTCAAAGACTCCCATGAACTCATCTATCCTTACCTAGGTCCTTTCAGCTTCTTTCCAGGCTCTGATTTCCCTAATCTCATAAATAGCTTTTTGTGCCTCCAACTGTTTATTTTCAATCTCATAATAGTGAATCACATTCCTAGACCTAGCTAGATTGGTTTGCAAGTCTTTAATTTGGGCATCTTTGCTTCGAAGCAGCATGCTTGTGATTTTTTCCTCATTTTCCTCATCACTGTCCACATGAATGAGTTCAAATTCCTTTTCAATCTCATGGTTGTATTCTTCCTCTTCACCAATGACTTTTTCTTTGCCTCTATCAATTTGCTTAGTTGATGCAGAAGGCATGGACCCTTGCCTATTGAGGGCAGCAAACACATGTCTTTTTCCTCTTTAATAGGTCCAAGGAAAATGTTCAATTTTGGTCATTTCAATGTCTTTACCAGTGATGCCATCATGCCTGCTCTCAACATGGGTATCCTCACTTTCCTCATGGTTTTCATTAGCACTACTGCTTTCTGTCTTATTTCTCTCTGATTCAATGACTTGTGTCTGATCAGAATTTGTTTTACTATCTTATGTTTCCATGCTTTCTGCACTGCCTTCATCCTCTTCTTCATTGGTTTCTGCATCCTCACTGACATCAGACCCAATGTCATTTTCTTCACTAAAATTTTCTACCTCATCTATGCCAAGATTATCATTTTCATTAGCTTCACTACCATCTTGGTTATTTGAGCCATTATCACTATCATCATCATCATTACTTCTATTATCTGCACTATTGATGTGGGCTTAAATGCTCTCTATTTTATCACTGCCAATATTATCAATGTCATTGGCCTCACTGATCTCATTGACATCATGGTCACCATATCCTTCTTCTTCATTTACATCCTCCATGCTGACATCACCGCTCTTTCCTTTACTATTTTCTGTACTGCCTTCATCCTCTTCACTATTTTCTTCACTGCCATGAGCCTCATCCTTTCCAACATCATCACTACATGTTTCCATGCTCTCTTCCTTACTACTAACCTCTGCCTCCTCATTGTCTTCTTCTTCACTGCTTGTTTCATTATTTCCCTCTTCCTCATTATCATCTGATGGCTCATTATCACTTCCCTCACTTTGTGATGCATTCTGAGAGGGTGATGAAGGAGTTTTGTCTTGAGGTGAAATAATATGTGTGGATGGTGAAACATGATGAGCAAGAGATGATAGAGGAGTAGGGATAGGTGGATGAGATGATGATGGCATATTTTGGTGAGGATGAGCTTGTGGATTGGTGAACACCTCAAGGGAAATAAAAACTTCCCATGGAATTCTCTTATGCTGCAATTGATGTATAAAAACCATTTTTATCAGTGAGTGGTGGAAGAGGATTTGCATCTGCAAGGGATAGTATCTATTTTATACAATATAGAACATATTATCAATGATTTTATATTGGTAGTAGGGCAGGTGCATCATCCTTACCCCAGTAAAATGCATAAGCAGTCTAATGTGATAGGAGTAAAGCCTAGAGAACCTTCCCTCACATGTAAAATATTTCATTATAACTCTCATCAAAGGTGCATATCTCTCCAGAAAATTTGGGAAATGAAAGATGGATTTGCAGTTGTCTTGGTATCTAGGCTTTAGAGAGGGTTCATAATAGCTTAAGTCAATATTGGCCGTCTTGAACCATTTCTCCCCTACACTAGGTATTCCTGTGGCATTGGCAACAACATCTAAGAATAGCTCAAAGGTCACCCCGGAAAAGTTAGCTTGTTTTTCATGAAAGTTGAGGATGAATAGCCTAGTTAGCTCAGGGTGAATTTGTACCTGTTGTACTTTTTCACCAAAATGAAGACATTCCACATTTTGGAAACAGGTAACTATCATGGGAGAGGCCACCATCTCATCTGTGTTTGAAGGTTCAAACCTATTTATTTTTCCACCTTTGTGTTGATGCCTCCTTGGAATTTGGCCTTCCTCTTCACTAGCACTGCCTTCTTCTCTTGAAATTTTGACTACTACTGCTTTTGAAACCCTAGCTCTGCTTATGAAACTGATATGAAGAGGGTAATGGAATGGTGATGAAAAAGGGTATTTTTTTACAAGTGGGGAATGAATGAGTGAGGGTAAAGGTATATGACTATGAGTGAGAGGAAAAACTCAAGGACAACCTCAGTTGTTTGTTAAAATTTTGCTTTGACAACACCTTTCACTTATGTTAATTTTGAAATGAAAGAGGGCAATGTAAGGTCAAATTGTATTGCAATGTAAGGGATTGAGTATTTAAGCTTTGATGGATGACCAATTTCAAACCAAATGCAACGACCTCAACTTACCCCTGTTTGAATGATATTTCTTTATAGGCATATGAGGGAGGCTCAATAAGTGTTTTTAAGCATGAAATTTAGGATTTCACCTTAGGGTTTCCAATTTGTCTTAATTTCAAACCATCAAATTCTTTGAGGATGGTAAGGAATCCACTTACCATTTAGTTTTTTTTCTTGAAAATCCTTGGTGGCTGCTTGAAAGTGTTTTGAGCTTATTTGAGGGTCTACAGGATGTAGGAGGCCCTCCTAGCCAAGTGCGCAATGCCTAGGTGAATGAGGTGTCGGGTCGGGAAAATGTGCAGTGCATTGTGCCAAGAGCACAGCACCAATGTTATTTAACGGGCCTGTCGGGAAAAACTGATAGGCACGCAGTGCCAAAGAAATTTGAATGAGGGAAACGACCAAGGGTGTAGTGCCCAACTCCAGGCGTGCAGCGCTGACCTGAATGCGCAACACCGAGAAAACTTGTCTAATTTCGCCCAGAAATTTCACTAGTCTCTCTCTCGTTAACTGATTTTGATATTTGCAAGTGAACAATGAGTTATATGAAGAAAAACATGACCCTTTATAGTCTAGGAAATTAAATTTAATCTCTGAAACCCCACTTTCCTAATTTTTTTAATCTTTTAACTTTATTTCACTAATGCTCCTTTGACCTTTTTGCTGTAGGTGACAAAAATATTGACTTGGTTTTTTTCTCTTTCTTTGTGAGGCATGGTGACTTCTCCTTTGATAGTCTCAGGGTGTTTTTAGAGAGTGGCTACATCATTAAAAATTTTGTGGCTTCCATTTCAATACTGGACTTATCCATTTCACCCTCTCTTACTAACAATTTTTTATTGTTTTCTCTGTAGGTGACTGAAGTGAGAAAACATACTATCTTTTGTTTCCTTGAGGCATGAAAGTTCATTTCGACACTTTGGTGATTTAGACATACAAAAATTTCTTCAAATTGATGTGAAATCCCCTTTATGAAAACTCAACTTAACCTTTTCACCTTTTTACAAACCCTTTTCATTGTTTGTATGTAGGTTGATAAGATGATGAGCTTGAACTTCTTTAACCTTGGAGGCTTGTTATGTTTGCTTTTGACACCTTTGAGATTGAAACACAAGGCAACACCTTCACAACACTCCTTTGCATGAATCATAGAGTTCAAATTATGCCCTTTACTTTCTTTGGCAACTTCTGATTTGCAGGTGCCTGAAAACACTGAGCTCACCTCCTTTACTCATACTCTTTATACCTTTTCCCTTCGAGGAAATGGGACATTTACCTTGGAAATATTTTTGGGATGCTTTTATACAACAACTCCTTCAAAATATTCCTTCTGCTTTCATCATGGAGGTTTAAAAATCATCATTTCACCTTCTCTAATACTTTCCTCTCAAAACCCTAGGTGTCTGGAATGCTTGAAAAAAATTATTAGTGTTGTCATCTAAGTTATATATAGTCCTTTCAATTTCATTCATTTTTGTCCAATTCACCTCATCTTTTTCCCTTTTTCTTCTATAATCTTTGAAAGAATTCTCTTCATGTTTGGTTTTTTGGTGTACCTCCTCAATGGTCATCTGGCAGTTTGTCACTGCTTGGTGCACTGTTGGACCTTCAATCTCAAGAAACATTATTCTCTATTAGAACAAGTGCTTTCCTGTCTTCCTTGATGCAATATGTCTTCCTTTAGGACCATACCATTTACCTTATCAGTTTCTTCTGTTGATGAGACTCTTAACACTCCTGCAGAAGTGCCAAGCTACCTTTACCTTTTGCAAAAATTGAATTTGACAACGGAGTCTTCTTTGGATACTTTCATATCTTCTTTGAGTAACGATGTATCAATATTTAAATACCTCTAAACCAGATCCTAACAATGAAAGAAAGTGCTTGAAACACCAATGATTAACCCTAGAACACATGAAACCCTAATTGACCTAGTGGAAGCATTCTTTGACCTGGTCTTTGACTGAAATTTGTGTTGGAGTCTTTAAAGTGTAAAATCAAACTATTGAAAAAGTTATGTATTGAAGATCCAAAATCCAACGTACTTGATTTATCTAAAGAGCCTACAGATATAATTTTGAGACCATCAAATGCTTGAGGAATCCTGGTGAACATGGGAAGGAATAGCTTTAGGTAACCCTAGGTGCAAAGTGGGGTTATGGGAAAGGGAAAAGCAGACTGAAGAGGTCATAGGTATAAAAAATGATGGAGATGAGTGACACAAGTCCACGAGGAGTCCTCTAGGAATGGAAGGGTGACCATGAAAAGGCAGGGTTGATAGAATAGTGAAAAAATTCCTATAAGGATAATGAAGGCAGTGAGATTTCTAAAACTCACAATATCCAGGGAATTTGTTTTTAGAAATCTAGAAACATCTATAGTCATCTATAGAAAGAAAAAATTTACTAATGACTAACACATAATCAGTGGAAATGATGATATAGCGTGCTCCTGTCTTCTTCCCTGGAGGGTTGATTGGTCCAACAAAATATATAGCCCATTTATCAAAGGCCTAGAGGGCCATATATGGTTGGAGGGGCATTTCATACCTGCGCAATGGCTTCCCTATTCTCTGACATGCATCACAGGCTTGGAATTATCCATGTGCATCACTATGTAGTGTGGGCCACCATAACTCAGCACGCAACACCTTCTGCAGAGTGGATTTTCTAGCATAGTGGCATCCTACCACCCCTCAATGAGCCTCAACAAAGATATATTTCCTTTCATGTTCCAACACATATATCCTCAACACTTCATCTACTCCCAACTTATACAATTGACCCACAATCAAGGTAAAACCAGTTGCGTGTGCAACCAACTCCTTCTATTGATGTACTCAATATTTAGCAGGCGCACTTCTAATGGTTAGGAAGTGAATAATATCAGCAAGTGCTCATCGACCAGCTTGATAGAAAATATTTGCGCATCGAGTAACCCCTCCTCCGGACTGGTTGGTTCTTCCCCATTTTCGATCCGTGACAAATGATCAGGTCCGGAATTTAATCTTTCAGGTTTCACAATAATTTGAAAATCATAATCCTAAAAGAGTAGCAAGCATCTGCAGATCTTTCCCCCCAACACAGGCTTATTGACCAAGTATTTTAAAGCAGAGTGGTCAATGAAAATTTTGAAATACTCTCCTAGCAGATAGTGCCTGTATTTTTTCAGAGCATACACCATGGCTAATCCTTCCATTTCTGTGGTTGAGTAGTTGCGCTTTACGCTGGAGAGCTTCCTACTCGAAAAGGAAACAGTGTGATCAATGTCTCCTTCTCCTGGTTGCACTAAAACAACCCCGGGTGCTATACCAAATGCGTCAACATTAACATGAAAAACCTTAGACTAGTCTGGGAATATCAATATAGGTGTAGTGACCATTTTCTTCTTCAGAAAATCAAATCTCTTCTGACATTCTTCATCCAATAAAAATGATACATCCTTCTTTAGCAACTTCTCCATCAGCACAATGATCAGAGCATACCCTTTAATGAACTTCCTGTAATGACCAATGTGTCCTAGGATGGAGCGCAACTATTTATCATTAGTAGGAACTTCTAGGTTGATGTTAACTGCGATCTTGGCGGGGTCTACCATAAATCCTTGATGGCATATTATACGTACTAAAAAAATTCCAAAAGGAACATAGAATATACATTTCTTTTGGTTAAGAGAAATCTGGTGCTTTCTACAAGTGTCAGGAATCATGCGCAGGTTTGTCACATGTTTCTTGAACAATCCAAATATTGTCCAGTCATCAAAATATACCTCCAAGAATTTATGCATGAATTCTTTGAACACAGCCATGACCACGTGTGAGAGTATCACAAGTGCATTTTTCAATCCGAGTAGCATGATAGTGTATTGGAAATAACACCACTCTGTTGTGAAGGTTGTCTTCAGGCGCAATTCTGATCTGATGATACCCTGAAAATCCATCAATAAATGAATAAGCTTCTTAGCTCCCACATTATAGTATTTCTTTATAAAACAGTGTATGGAAGTGGTCATGCACACAGACATCATTCAGCTTGCACAAATCTAAACAAATCCTTATCTCTCCTTTGGTCTTCTTTTCCTGAACCACCATTGGGCTTACCCAATCAGACTATTATATAGGGTAAATGATGCCTGCAGCCACCATATTTTCTAGTTCCTCTTTCACTTCCTCCTTATATCTAGGATTCAATTGGTATGGTCACTGCTTGACAGGGCATGCATCTGGTTTCAACGTGATCTTCATAACACCTAGGTCTCCCACAATTCCCTTGACTTCAGAAAACTTAGTAGGAAACAGATCTTGATACTTTGTCAATATCTCCATAACCTTCCCTATTGTATCATCATCCTAGTAATTCCCAATTTTATCCAACTAAGGCTGCTCTTCTGTCCCAATGTTGACTTCCTTCAACTTCAAAGGTTTAGTTACATCCACCATCCCCAATTAGGGCCTTGCAACTACGTGCTCCCCTTCAGATTTCAGGATGTTGATATTTCTTGGATCATCTTCATTATCCTCTACTGATAAGTTCCTGCGGTTAACAATGTCTTGCATCCGTGTATCCTATGATAGCGCAACACATTCCTTTTGGGGTGAGAATTCGTCAAAGATAAGGGCATCTATGTCCTGTAGGGCTTCATCCAAGTTCTCTGAGCCCCCAACGAAGCCAAAGGTTGCGAGGAAATCCTCAGTCATCATAGTCTAGTGGCAAGTGCTTTGGTGTAGCTCTGCTTCTAGATACCTTGTGGTGGGTACTGGCCCCAACGAATCAATAAACCTATGAACCCACTCATTCCAAGTCTTTTCATCCCATACCTCCATCCACATGGCCAGGTGCTTGCACAAATCTCCCCGACCATAAAAAGCTAAGGTTTTAGGGTAGCTGGAAGTTTAAAGTGCAATGTCATCATTTTACTACATTCCTCCGAGTCCTAAAAAGATCCCTTGTGTGTCTCCCACCAACACTCTAGAGTTGTGCGCATAGCCAAATCAAGCACCCTAAACCTTTGTTCCTCTAGGAAGACCTTTTCCAATGCTTCCAGAAATACTTTGACACTACCAAAACCATAAAGTTAGGGTATTTATTTTAACTCTGAGGAGACGCACTGAAATTTCTTTATGATCGTGAGGCAACGCAGCTCAAAAACATCATGCAACCGATTATGCCAATTCTCCATCTCGCCATCCTATTATGAGAAACACAAACTATCTTTCTCCCAATTCAACATCCCATCAGCTGTAGGGTTAGTCCAATCTTCGTCCCACACATTCAGCTTATAAATATGGTCGAAATCATCCCCTTCATGTATTATCTCTGTATATCGTTCCCCTTCTGCTGGATCCAGTGGGTCTATCACCCGCGTATCCTCATTCTCGAAGATCATGATTCTACGCTTCGGGTTGATGATGCCTCCAATATCAATGGAATAATCCAATCCTAACAGTGCAGGGTAGCAGTCTGCATCATCCACAATTTGTATTACTTTGAATCCCAACAATGTCAACCAGGACTTGTGGATGTATTCCAAGTGGAATGATCTTTTGTTGATTAGTTTTGGTGTGAATTTTAATCGCAAGCATACGAAAAAATCCCACTTTAGCTGTGCATAAAAAACAACCCTAACATCAAAGATGGTTGCCAATTTCATTATATCTATAGTTAGTTGACCAAGATAAATGCTACAAAATCGAGATCTATGCAATAAAAGACATTAAATAGCAAATAAAAGCAAGAGTTTCTCTGTGCATCCAATAGACAAGACAATAATATTTTCAAATAATTTTGTATTTATGACACCTAGGAAGGGAACATAGAAATATGTTACCAATCCCCATCAATGGGATGGGTTCTTGTATGTCCTCCGCACTTCAGATCTAATATTTCTCTCTCTTAATGGTGTAGAAAATATAGACAAAAGGTGGAACTCTAGGGGAGTTCACAAGCAAAAAGATAGAAAAATATGACAATGATGGAGGATCAAAGTCAGACCAAAAGTATAGATCCAGAAGTGATCTTTAGGCAACAAAAGTTAGTGAATGAATGGAAAAGCCCTTCTATTTATAAAAAATATTGAGTTATTCTAGATATTGGTGCATAATTAAAATGTTATTAACCAAATCTAGATCCAACTTTTATGGAATATTTTATTATATTTGTTGGAGGGAAAAAGAATTTGAATTTGGTCAAATCCCTTTATTTGTAAATAATAAATAAATAAATGATTTATTTATTATTTTAACAGTGTGGTTGCATAATAATTAAATAAATAGTGATTTATTCCATTATTTATAAATTATTTAGTCAAATTTAACGAGGAATATTATTTAAATAATGTTTAAATAATTATTCGTAGAAAATAATAAGATAAATAGTGATTTATCTAATTAATTTTCCTATTTTGGCTTAAATATGATGAGGAATATTAATGAAAATTTTGTTTAACTAATTATCCCTTGAGGAAAATCAAACAAATAAGGATTTATTCAATTATTCCTCATGGGGTTTCCTATTTAGACCATAAACAACTTAATAAATTATGGATTAATAAGTTATTTTTCATAGTGAAAGCAATTTTACTTAGGGAAAAATTGGTCTTACATGGTGTACTTGGTCCATATAATAGTAACAGGTTATATAACAAAAAATTGGTGTAACGAATTCCCCCCCAGCGTGCGAGCGTTAGGAGCTAATCGTATGACTGAAGTACATTGTAAGAACTCAATCACCAAACACCGAAGGGGGAGCCAGAGAGAGAGAAATATAACGTAGACTAAAGCACTAGAGGAAAAGACCCTGAGGAGGCGGGAATTACAGGTGTGTCAAGTCTCTTTTATGAGTGAGTACCTATTCTGCAAGAGGCAAGGGAGGCATACCTATGCCTGCTGAGATAGAAAAGTACAAAGAATAATGCATCCAGTAAACAAGGGACTGAACTATATAGTACATACTGGCATAAAAATGGGCTAGATAAAAATATGATAATGGATCCCACATACATACTCTGCCTTGGATAACATCTAGAACTTATACAATAATATCTTAGTACATGAGATCTAAGTACAACCAAAGAGGCCCTGTAAAATAGGAAAAGGCTTTGAGAATCTGAATGATGCATGAAAAATAAAAGGCACTGCAAGAGGTTGAGGTCAGAACCATAAAATATATGGAGCTACATTGAAGGTTGTAATAGAGAATTCATTCGGGTATGTGGGGTGCTACCTGAAAGGCCACCCCCTCATGACGTCTGAAACATCTCACACACACCCAAGAATCATCGATACAATCTGCTGCATCGCTGAACCATCAAGTATATAGATCTCAATCATGCTATAAGGAGCTGGAGCTGAGGAACAATCAAGTCAAAGGGAAATAAAGGGTCCCTTTTCCTGATTCGAGGCACCGAACAAGAGTGGAAGCTGGAACCAAGGTACACTGCCCTCTAGAATTGTCTTCTGGAATGAATGAGTTGATGTCTACAGAAGGAGATCCGCCATAGGTGAGGAAATAAGGGATCCTAAACTAAGGAACGAGAGATAATAGTAGAGTAAGAGACATATTGGCACTAGTGATGATGATGGAATGGGGGGTACTGAGTAGCAGGCTGATGGCTTCCCTTGTTAGAGTATGAAAGGGACGGATGACATGGCACCAACTGACACAATATCAAAAGGGGATAGGGGACAGTATGACCGAAGGCCACAATGTATGACACAAGAGAGGAACCAAGTAA
This sequence comes from Pinus albicaulis, assembly GCA_034641835.2. Taxonomy (NCBI): domain Eukaryota; kingdom Viridiplantae; phylum Streptophyta; class Pinopsida; order Pinales; family Pinaceae; genus Pinus; species Pinus albicaulis. Next base: position 433,563,080 of record CM076582.1, on the reverse strand, counting down.
TCAAGGATGGAGGAATATAGCTAGATACAAAGGTACTTGGGATAGACTCCATGGATGCGATGATGACTCAACTCGGATGCTCTAAACAAGGGCGACTCAATGATGCTGCCACATAGAATAGGCCCAGTGGGGACCATAAAAACATGAGTAAAAGATGGTTACTCATGAAGAAAATCGACACGAGTATGGACACGTATGGAGGCAAAGTGCTGCCCCAAGTATGAGTGTTTGCAAGTGAATAAATTCAATTTTAAGGATGGGTGAAGTGACACTTCTTGGAAAAAATGTGTCCAGGTGAAGTATCAAATCACAAAAAACTAAAGGATACCCTTTTGAGAGCTCGGTCAGAGATATCCAACGGTGCCAACGGTTTTTCAAACCGGGCTACGGTTTTGTCGCAGCTAGCGAAAGAAAAATATGGGGTTTCTCTTTTAAGAAGGCATTTTCCCTCCAATTTGATTCATTTGCAGTGAAGCTGTGGTGAATGTAGAGAGGAGAAAAGGCCCTAAATCTTAAGTCGATCATAGTATACAAACTTACCATTGGAATCGAGATCCGTCAGCTGCAGGTAAGAGGCCTAACCATACTCTTTCAATTTAGGGGATTAACATTTCAGATTAGGTACCCAGAGCCCAGGAACAGGCTAGGTCGCATTTTTTGGGGTTTGTTCTGTGACCTTAGTAGCAGGTACTGGGAAGAAAAATACGACCTATTCTAGGAAATTACTTGAAAAGTGCGACCTATCATAGAAAGGGGGTTTCAGTGTTGTTTTTCACTGAGATCTGAGATTTTTATGGTTGAGAGGCATAGGTTCCCCAAAGCATGTTATGGTAATGCCAAAATGTATTTAGAAAAGGGGAATCTAAACACATTTTGATGATGTGGTGAGCCATTTTTTTTCATTATGGTTATGCAGTTCGAGAAATGGAATGGAGGATTACCAACCTCTTTTGGTACTACATATATGAAGCAAACAGACTAAGTTTCTGGGTTGGCATACATGGTGTCACTATCCCAAAGAGTGGATTTGGAGATAATGAACAGGTGCTCTCCTAGAAAACCCATAGGTTCATCAACAACAATGTTTAGGGGACTGGGTTGTTGATGTAAGAGGAATGAATGACAAGGGATATTATCCCTAGAGTGATCTGAGGTGATATGGGACTTTATAGGTTCTAATAAACGGGGAAGAATGATGGTACTAGATTTGACACGACCAAATGCACTATGAGGGTTGTGGAGAATTGATTCTCCTGGACTGTCAAATATGGGTGCCCCATTACCAAAACATTGTGTGTTAATGTAATGACCACAAGGTGTATGTGGTTCGAATGTATGGTTTCGATGTAATGGGGGAGAGATAAAGTCAGGGGTGGTGATTTCTTCCATAATGTCATCATAGTAGTAGATGATGGGGTGACTGGTGGAAGAAACAACACCTGACATAGCGCAGCTACCTGACTCATTATCACAAGAAGAGAGGTTCACATTCACATCGTCACGAAGGGTGACCGAAGAGTAAGCTGATAAAGGTTCTATCGATGTTGAGCCCAGGGTGATCGTTGAAGGGAGATGAGGTAAAACATGAGGGGAAGTTCCAGAATGGTCTTCCACCATGGGTCTCATGGATGATTACAGGTATAGAATAGCGGCCGAAGACTCCGTCATCTCGAAATCAGAAGGAGGAATGTCAATGGGAGAAGAGGTATCCTCAGGATGGATTGAAGTATACTACGCGAGGAAGAGAGAGGCAGACTTGTTCTGTTCAGTCTCGTACTCTCGAACTACCTCCAAAGAGGAGTGGTAATGTGTGAGGTGGGGAAAACGGTGGGTATAATGGCCATGGATATCAGACAAAGCATAGGGCTAGTTGGTGTGAATAGTCTTGGGGTTCTTGGATGCAATCGAGGAAGGGACAGAGGTTTTTGGGACTATAGAATCATGGAACGTGACATTAACCATGGGCTTCATGCAAGGAAATTCATGACAATGATGGGTGGAATGACCGACAACACCACACAAAGCACACAAGGGGTACTCTTTGGAGGCTGAGGAGAAGAAAAGTTTTTTGGAGTGGTCTTGTCTTTAGTCGCCTTCTTGTGAGCTTTTCCCCTCTCTCTCAAAGCTGTCACAATAGGAGTGGGTTCCTATTGAGGTGGCTGAGGCACGAAAGCAAGGGGAGGTGTCATGTGGACCGCGTGAACTGGGGTCAAAGGTAGGTAAGGTTTGGGCTAACCAGGTGGGATACCAGCTGGCGGATCAATGTACCAAAGTGGGATCCCTAGGGTTAGGTTAGGAAGGGATAAGGTGGACATAACATGTACCGAAAATACTCCACGGGGGTGCTATAGGAATGGTATACGACCGGAGGGGTAATGGCCAGGCGGGATAGCTTCGAGATGGTTAAGGCTAGGAGGAACCATGCTAGGAGGGTAGAGAGGCTCATGGATACCAGCTGCAGATGAAGGGCCTTGAGGAGGGGGTCCTGAAGGCTGACTCAAGGTGCTAGGAGAAGGCTACATAGAGTGGGGTTGCTGACTAGTCGAAGTGGGACGTTTAAGGTTAGACTGGGACGATTGCATCATACAAATGTTTGACGAGATGGGATTAGAGATAGGAGGAAAAAGACCATGGAATGACCCAAAAAAAGAGGAATCTTTGTAGACTCCAGGTGAAACACTGGTCAAAGGTTTGACTGTTTGTTTATTGGCCACCGAAGAGATGATGGACTTAGGGGAGGTCGAAGAATTCGTTTCGTAATATGTCAACTGTTCGATGGTGACCCATTGGGAGGAAAGCACATATTACAGTGAACCGCAGATGGGACATTAGACACCGCATAGGTGTAGCTACGACCCAATAGAATATTGCAATCCAAGGGGTCATCTATGACTTCTACGTCAACACAAATAGTCTTACCTACAAGGGTAATAGGAAAATTGCGGAATAGGCCTATGGGCTAGGAAGAGTGGCCATCCCACGCTCAGAGAGTGATTGTAGAAGGGGCCAACTTAGGAGATCTGAGTTTCTTCCAAACCAAAGTTGACATCACACAGGTGGATGTCCCCTCATCAATGATACAACGGGAGACGTTGGCATTCCAGACCTTGACAGGGATTTGGAAGGCGATGAAAGTAGGAAGGGGAGGATGCTCTGACTGGGAAACATCGAAGATGATCAAACAATCATCTGAAGGATCCAAAATTCCCATAGAAGTTAGTATATATTTTCATTGTGAAGGGCACAACTAGAGAAGTTCCAAAATTGAGAAGGCAACAAGGGATTGCGCCAAATCATCTACTATACTATACGAATGTGAAGCTTTAACAGAAGCAACGTTTTGACGTAATGGTCCCTTGGGGATCTTGGTATGAACCTCAACCTTAGGTTGAGGGATTAGTAAAGGACCATTGGTTGTCGAAATAGGCTCAGTGGAACCTTAAGAAGGGGGCTCAGGGGCATATGTAGCGGGAGGCTTGTTGTACTGATGGGACCAAGTATGAAGGTTGAGGTCAACAATAATGGGTTGGTCAGAGTTCATCATGAGAATCTGGTAATCAGAGGTACCTGATGGAGGAGGTTGACAGGCCGTCTGACCTTCAAGTGGTTGGGTAGCCATGAATCCTTATTGGGGGAAAGGATTGGTAAACACAACTGGCTGGATAGGTGTAGCATTAGAAGGAACCGAAGGGGAGGCTTTCGGTCCTCAGGATGCTGCTTCAGCTTCTTACATCGATCACATCTGAGGTAAAATAGGAAAATTGTGGGTGTAGTGACCATAGAAACTGCAACAAGAACAAGTCTTGTTCATGCGAACAGGCATGTCCTGCTTGGGATGAGGGCCCTATTGCTGGTTAGCAGTGTTAGGTGTATACCCTTGGGGATTGGGTCCTGGCTTACCTGGGGCAGATTGGTTTTGATTTCCTTTCCTCTTTTTTTTGTAAGTAGAAGGATTTGTCATGCCCTGCTATGCATACACTTGCCCCTAGGGGGTGGTGGCTATTGTTGCGGGGGTTGAGAAGTAAAGGGATGCTCAGGTGCTAATGTTGGAGGAGTTGGAGCACCAGACTGTAGATACGGATAATAAGAAGGTTGGGAAGCATTGTGGTAAATAATTTGGGCAAAAGGAGGAGGCATGTTGTATCCTAGATACATGCTATTGGGAGGGGAAAAGGTGCTGGAGGAGTTGCCCCCCCCCCCCCCTTAGGGAAATCATAACCCATGGCGAGATGAGTCTATGGATGAGAAAGGGCTCCAATGATACTTTCGGGAAAATGGGATTCCCCCGGTGTGTTGGCACCACCGGGTCTAGGGAGATCAGGTAAGATGGCATAAACATAACCAGACTGTGCATAGATTAGGTCATATTTCAACGAAATCTAGAGAGAAGCTTCTTTAGTCTGAGGGAAATGAGATGCAACATCTTTGCCAATAGCAGGCAAAAGGGATCTAAGGAACCAGTCCATGTAGACATGATCTTCGAAGGTAGGGGCTTGACATAGGCTCTTTCTTCTCTGCCATTCTTGGACATGATCGAATAGGCAGGTCATAAACGTTTGACGAAAAGAGGTCAAAAGTTCGGTACCAGTGTCATAACAAAGGGGAGGCTAGAAGTAAGACAGAAAAGCCCTGGAAAGAGTTGCAAACGTAGTATGAGAGAAGGAGGCCTGGTCAACATACCCCTTAGAAGCTTCTCCAGTAAGCGTACATTGGAACAACCGAAGACAGACAGAGTCATCAGTGATGGAATTAGATGAACACCACATGTGGAAAGATCTAACATGGTTGGTAGGATCTTCTCCAACAAGACCTTAAAACTTGGGGATGTCGGAAGAGAGCTTTGTTAGCATAGCAGGCCAACCAGGGTCATGGTGTATGGGGTCATTGATCAAATAGTTAAAATCGGGAAGACTATGACCTACCATATAAGGGAGCAAGGGAGTAGTTGGGATAGTGCCTATTGTAGTCCCACTAGTAGTATTCCCAGTATTAGGGCCGAGGCTACCACCAATGTTAGGTCCTGAACTAGACATGGTGAAGGTGACAGGAGGAGAATCAGAGATAGAACTAGTAGGGGAACCTGATGAACTAGAAGCAGAGTCGAAATGGGGATGCGGTGGAGGACTAACTCGAATCCTATGCGGAGGAGTAAGTCTTCCTGGCAGAAACTGAGGGTGAAGGCCAAGAAGTCTCTGGGATAAATACGTTGGGGGCACAATGATGGAAGAACAAACACGGATCACAAAAGGAAGAGAGACCAACAAGGACAAGGAGGTGCAAGATCAAATGATGACAATGTCGAAACAAGGGTAGAGCGGGGCAATATCAAATGATTACAATGTTATAGTCTTGGTCTGGCGATGTTAACCAGGTACTCTTCACTTAGGGTATGTGTGTTAAGTGTTTTAATTTTAATTTTTAAACCCAAACATGTGTAGAGAAAAAAGAAAAAGTGTGTTGTATAACTGTAAATAAATCTACAAATAACAGTAAAGTAAACTGAATATAACAGAAAATAACTAGCTAAATATGCATCAATCTAAACCCAAGGAGGCAGCCTTCCCAACAACTAGTCTATGAGTGGGCAAAAATCTAGTTAAAATACACAAAAATAGCCAATGGATCTAAATTCGGGAGGGACAATGATCTAAAGGTCAGATATGCTAGGAAAAGGTGCAGATAATAGCAAAAAACCAGAGGGAAAAGTGCTGCAAACGAGGTGGAGAAAGGATACAACCTGAAGGGAAATGGAGGGGACCCTAGAGGAGGACCCAAAAAAAACTAAAAAGAGGTTTTTTGGATGGATGAATAACCAATCTGAAATGGATCTGAAGGTATAGGATCAAATCTGAAAAATGGCTGAACATACTGAAATTTCAGACGACCTTCTTTAGTTAAACTCCTCTAAGAAATATGGAAGCGTAATGAAGCCCTAGGGAGCTAGGTTCTGACTTCAACGAGTGAAACAGAGCAAGTACAGGTCCAAAACAGGTGGAGATGGAGGTTGGAAAACCTTGAACAGTAGCCCAGACAAACCCAGAAAAATCACAGAAAAATTCCCATAGAAAGTATAGGTCGTAGTTTCTGACCTGTTTTCTACAGATGTCATAGTTTTGAGGTTGCTATCTGCATCCTGAAGGTTGAGGTCGCAAGTTTTGGCCCAAAAAGTGTGACCTGCACTTCCAACACTCTCAGGAGCAGATTTTAGAAAAAAGTGTCGTCTTTGTTGTGGCTGATGCCTGTCACCTGCGCAATAGGTCTAGAAACACACGGAAGTTAGAATTTTTACTGTTTTAGGGATTTAAAGTTTAAAAACAACATCAAGAAAAGAAAAACAAGAATCTGAAGAGAAACCCTAGGGATTGAAGCAGCTGATCATGCAGGGATCTGAAAAATGACAATGGTCGTAATTATAAACCCTTGTGGAGTCACCATTGTTAGTTTGAATTTTAATTGCAAGCGTACGAAAAAATCCCACTTTAGCTGTACATAAAAAACAACCGTAAAATCAAATATGGCTACCAATTTCTTTAGATCTGCAGATAGTTGTCCAAGATAAATGCTACAAGATCCAGATCTATGCAATAAAATACATTAAACAGCAAATAAAAGCAAGAGTTGCTCCATGCATCCAATACACAAGGCAAGAATATTTTTAAAGAATTTTGTATTTATGACGCCTCGGAAGGGAACATAGAAAGATGTTACTAGTCCCCCTCAATGGTATGGGTTCTTGTATGTCCTTGGCACTTCATATCTAAGATCTCTCTCTCCTGATGGTGTAGTGAACCTAGACAAAAAATTGAACTCTAGGGGAGTTCACAAGCAAAAAGAGAGAAAAATATGACAATGATGGAGGTTCAAATTCAGACCAAAAGTATAAATCTAGAGTGATCTTTAGGCAACAAAATGTATTTAATGAATGGAAAAACCCCTCTAGTTATAACAAAATATTGAGTTAGTCTAGATATTGGTGCATAGTTAAAATATTATTAACCAAATTTAGATCCAACTTTTATGGAATATTTTATTATATTTGTTGGAGGGAAAAAGAATTTGAATTTGGTCAAATCCCTTTATTTGTAAATAATAAATAAATAAATGATTTATTTATTATTTCAAGAGTGTGGTTGAGTAATAATTAAATAAATAGTGATTTATTCAATTATTTATAAATGATTTAGTCAAATTTAACAAGGAATATTATTTAAATAATATTTAAATAATTATTCCTAGAAAATAATAAGATAAATAGTGATTTATCTAATTAATTTTCCTATTTTGGGTTAAATATGATGAGGAATATTAATTAAACTGTTTTTTAACTAATTATCCCTTGAGGAAAATCAAACAAATAAGGATTTATTCAATTATTCCTCATGGGGTTTCCTGTTTAGACCATAAACAACTTAATAAATTATGGATTACTAAGTTATTTTTCATAGTGAAAGCAATTTTTTCTTAGGGTAAAATTGGTCTTACATGGTTTACTTTGGTCCATATAATAGTAATAGGTTATATTACCAAAAATTGGAGTAACAATTAGCCATACATAACTAAATGGTGGAGCATTCCAACTTTGGTTCTCCCATCTTCTGCTAGGTCTGCTTAGGTAGGACCATTTCATCATACCCTAGATCCAAGATGACTTGATCCATCTCATACTCTCCAATATGCATAGTCACATGCATCTCCTGACCAGTTCTCTCCTTGTTTTTATAAATCTTGTTCACGACCTTAGTCTCTATTTGAGGTACTTCGTTTTCCATGCAGCTGTTTATAAGGGTCTAGAGATTATCTACCACCTTCTGATTGCGTAGTAGCTTAATATGGGCTTGTAAGAATGGTTTTACTTCATCATCAGCCTTTGATTCTGTGATAGACTTTGATGTGGATGCTCCTGGAGCAGAAAAATCCTTCCTGGCTTCAATGGAAGTCTCATTTTCCTTCTACGGGTTGAGTCCTTTCTTCTTGTAACACGCCTTTCTAATCAGTGGTTCATCATCAACCTTTTCATCATTTCCTTCGGTGGAAACACCACTGCGTGTAATTATATTTACACTTGGGCAATCATCACGCAGTTCATACTAAACCATTTGTATGTTTTGCATGGTGTTTGCTGCTTTTCGTGCATTTTAGCCATTAACACAGGACAATCTTCAATCACATGATAAAATTTCCTACAGTACCTGTAGGATTGTCATGCAGGGTTCACGCAATCATGTGCATAGTATCCAACATCTCCACAGTTATATAAAATTAATTTCCCTCTTCCCTGGCCTGCGACTCCACCTCTCCCCCATCCCCTTCCTCTTGCTAGGGATCCTCCATATCCAGAGGAACATGCTGGTGATGAAGGGTCAACCTGCACTCTGCAAAGGTTCATGTTGTCAATCATTTGGTCAAACATCTAGAAATGGTGCTCATCGTGACCAACTGAAGAGAAAAATATGCACCATTGTTACTTCAGTTTTGGCACATAGGCTCCTAACTGCCGGCAATGGTTTTTATCATGTCTTCCAACTACCCTACAATCAGTGCACCATAGTGTGGGGGTACTAGGCCTAGCAGCATCCCTGGGGCACAGTGGATTTGGTCCCCCAGCTTACAGGTAATCCGAAAATAGAGGGTACTAATCTTTGGTGTGGCAAACACCCTTGCAGCATATGCACCAGAAATATGCACCAATTTCTTTATCCCAGTCTCTGCGTAATTTTTCAATTTCTAAATGCATAGCTTCTAGTTCACTTTGAATTTGTAATGCTCCAAATTGAGCATCTTCTCTAGACACAACTTATTATTTCATAACAACTTCCAGGGATTCGTCTTGAAAATCAATATTCTGCTAACTCATAGGCCCGTGCAGATGTGGGAAAAACATGGCAATGAACCATTCCTTATGCTTCTTATCATCATAAGAAAATCCTACATCGTTGATGGTTTGCTTCAGCCATTGGTCAGCTTCCCAAACCGATTCCTTTAGCCGTTGCTTGATACATTTTAGTTCTATTACACACTGTGAATAGGACTTAGACTTCTGGAATTGATGCTTTAGTGCATCCTTAGTTTGTGCAAGAGTGCGATCTACGTTTTGAGAAGGGTATCCCATGAACCAATCTAAAGCGTGACCTTCAAATTCCATAGCCAACTGTACTCTCTTGACAACATCGGTATTAACATTTTGTGCAATCCACACTACATTAGCAATGAACCAAAACTGATCCCTATCCTCATCCCCCGCACCCTTAAAGGTGGGTAGCTTCATGTGCATGACCATATCTTTCGTAGGTGGGGGTGGTGGTGGAGTATGAGATGTCTTACCCCTGCACGAGTTTGACGGTGACGTAGCAGGAGGGCTACCTTCAGTGTGAGTAGCCTCGCTACCTTCTATATAATGTGAGTTTCTTAGAGGGTTGTATACAGACCTTTCCCCTCTCTAATTGATCCAATAATATATTCTGCTGCACGTAGTGCTTTGGATATGATAAGGGGTCATTCACTCAGTGTTGCTGCAAAAATCACCCTTTTCACACAATAGCATGTTAATCATCAGAGGCAAAGTCCGTAAGAATTTACCTCTCAATCCCTTGAAAACATCCTTTCATCTTTAGAATATGACACAAACTGATCTACTGCAAATTCTATCATAAACCCACCCAAGAAGCTATCAACCGAGTGATCGACAGTCGAGGTGATGAAATTCTCAGTCTTTTCTAATTGTTGGATCAATTCAAGGGTCCACTGTGTGACCTTGTCGTCCTTCCAACAAGTTGGGAATCTTGCTAATATTGAAAACCACTCTTGCAATTCATGTTCATAGGTCATGAAGAAGATCTCGTGCACCTCTATAAAAATATACTTGTTCTTCCACTCTTCAGTAGACAACTTCTTACTTCCGTTTTCTTTTAGGGAAAATTCATGAATATATTTTTCAAACCAGTCTTCTAATTTCAGCTTTAATGGCTACCACTAACCTTTCCACATCAACCAACCTCTCTCAAAATGATACTGGTCCTGACGATGGAACAATTTTTTGGCTTGAGGGATCTTGACCCAGGTTTGGAGTTGAGGTTAACCAAAAAAACCCTCTTAATACTGGCCCTTTCGGCAGTGACCTACTTGCACAAGTTAAAGTCTCACCTGAAGCAGTATGGGGGTTGTTGGAACCAGGTTTCCACACCATGAGAGAGATATAAATGATGTGGGTGCCCTTAGATCTAACACACTCATGAACAGACCTCCGAAACAGAAGCCCTAACTAGGAAACCCTTAACAGATAGATTCGGGTAAATTATCCAAAATATCTTGTGCACAGGTTAAAACCAAGTCCACAATCCATGTAATAACTCTTAACAGATAGTATTAGAACCCAATAGCACTAGATCCCTTCAATAACCATTCATATAAATACAAAATTAGTTGTGCAATTGATCTAAACAAAGATAACATAGGAATCAGAAATAAAATGCAAAAATGATCATAAAGTAATTAACAGGTGGATTTTAGACTTAGATATCAGCAGCAACAGTTCTTCATTCATTCATAGTTCAGATATCATTTACAAAACCTTCATTTCACCTGCACACACACCGAATAGGTTCCACACACAGCAGGACTAAGGTCTCCGTGCACACAGTTAGAAGTAGCATTTTACCCAGAAAAAATTTCTAGAGTCTCAAATTACATTCAGAACTATCATCAATCATTTACTTCTATCTCCTATCGACTCGATCTAGACTCCTATTTATACTTTTGGCCCGTGCTAATATAAGTTCCACAAACCATGGTTTGTTGCCCCTACTTCTACCCTTTTTACCCATTACAACTCATGAGGGGCTTTGACCCGCCCCAAAGTCCCTTGAATTATGCTATGCATGACTAAAATTACAAAATATTTTACAAAAATATATAAAAAATGTCTCCAATTTCGGTCCTAGGGGACCTTGCTCCAACACCACTACATTATTTCCTCCCTAAAAAAAGCATTGAAATTTGAATTTTGAATGGACACACACTTGACAAGTGGTGGAAGCTCCATGATAATAGCCTCAAACATAGATGAAGTGATCTTATCATCATAAGCAACAACTAGATGATTTAGAGTTCCTAATTAAATACATGAAAACTCAATTTAATCACCATATGCAATAGCTAGGTAATTCAGAGTCAAGTTTGCCTTAATGCACATGACAGTGGAACCCAAATAGGAGAGATAGAAATAATAGAAAATATCTAACACAATGATAAATAATGAATAGTTATTAAGTATGCTTATGAAATCCCAAAAGAAAATATCTAACACAAGTAAGTATGTTTATGAAATCCCAAAATTTGGGATTTCAACATTTTTACTTCTTATTCTTATCATATTGCAAGTGATTGTGATCATGAAATGAAAATAAAACCAAAATTGGTTTTAGGATGCAGTAACATTATTCTTGGGATACACATTAAGAAGGAATCATGTAGAAGTGTATTTTAGCATAAACTAAACTCTTCTTATTAATTTGTGTGCTTTTATATTTAGTGTCTAATGCCTAACAATGCAATCTAAGATATTTCTATATATTTTGTAACTAGAGATGTAAAAAATATAATTGAGCATTTTCTCTTATTGTTTAAATCATGTCTACAAATGACTATGGTCACATATGGCAATTATGTAGTCATATATGTCAATTATGTTTCCTTAAGCGAGTTAAATTGCATTGTTTCCTATTGCATTATATCAAATATGATGAATTAAAAATGAAATGAGTTATAGATGTTATGTCAAAAATTATAAGGGGATGCCCTAAATGCAATAAGTTGGGGTTTTCAATTACATTGAAAGTATTGAGGAGATTCCCTATAGATTAGAGTTGTTGAAAATAATAGTTTTTAATTAATTTCTACTAAAGGAGGAATAAAATGTAGAGTGAGGTCATAAAGGAGAGAAGTTATGCCCTAAATGGTAATGACATGTGTAGCATGCAAATATATTTGTATGTGCCAAGGACATGATCAGTAGGAATCATATTCTAAATGGAATAATGCACTAGAAAAAATTATAGTTGTTTGTAAAATACAAAGATGCAATTTTGGAAATTGGTTTCTTCTAAGGAATACATTATTTTAACTATGAATTTTCTCAACCTCTAGGATCATTTTTTTGATAAAATGTTAGCCATTAGATATTGTATCAAAAAATAAAATAAAAATTGATGCAGGAGCGTCATACCACCCTTAATAAAAATTGAAATTCAAAGCTGGGGAAGGAGAGACATGGAAAACCATTTGAAAAGGGGGCTACTTTCCATGAAATTTGGTTAGAATGATAATTTTTTTTATCTCAAAGGTGGAATGGATGCATCTAGAAGATATCATTTCTTTTAAAAATATGCCATGTAATTAAATTGAGTGATTATAGAGATTAGTTAAGCAAGTTGTGAGAGGAAATCGTGGATCCTAGATGATCCACTCATTTGTAATTTCTTTAAAATGCAAAGACTATGTTGTATGAGGGGGCAACACAATGTAACCTCGGGGAAAATTTGTGATTCAGGCCCATAGTGGCCTTAGCCCATAACTCGAGCTCGAGATAATAATGGAATTCGTGTGTTTCATGCATCCAAGAATAATCTAGATTTTGTGTTATCTACGTGTTTATTTAATTTCAATCTTGTTAAATGATAGGTTATATGAATATGAGTAGTGAATGAAGTTCCTATGAAATTTGCTATAAATCAAAGTATGGCAGAACAAGAGTTTATTAAGATGTGATTCTATCGATAGATATCATTGCGCAAGTGGGATAGATGGTTTTCATCAAGTCGCATAAATGACAACGAGAGAATGAATGATCCAGATTGCATCGCATCTGACCATGAGATTGTTAGTGCACATCGCAATCGGTGATTTATATCTTTATTGTTAAGTCATCATAAGTTAATTTTTTTAAGTTACGATGTGATAAGAAGTGGGTATTGCAATGCGATGTGATCGTATATTGTATATGATAAGAGGAAATTTATTATTCCTATTTGTTAAAATGTGCGACATTTGATAACTTATTCGTTGTGATTTGTGAAATCGCAAAATTGAAAACATTGTGATATGGTTAAACTTATGATATTGTGATGGATCGATTGGCGATGATTTAAAATGTGCGATGTGTGATGAGGCTAAATTTTAAAACTCCAATATTTCGACATCATCTTGGATCTAAGTGTTGCGATCCACTATGCGTTTTTGGAAACTTTTTGTGGGCCCGTAACCCAAAGTTCTGTGTATTGTGAAAATATGTAGCTTTGCTACATCAAGTGGTATCAGAGGAGGGAAATATTTCCTCCAAAGAAAGTAGCGTGCAATGCATGGAGCTACAAATATGTCGAATGTTAATAAGCGTGTGGTATTTATATAACGTGCAGGTAATAGCGAAGGAAGGTGAGAATATTGCAACAGCCTAGAGCCAGGAGTGCTCATACAGTTGCAGATGAGAACCGGAGAGATGCTGAAAGACTAAGCTGAGAGGAGAGAATCTTAGTGAGGTATCGTGTAGCAAGGAGGAGACCTATTGTTGTAGAGGTTTTGTTGCAACTCACGAGTGATGTTATGGAAAGATCATAAATGAAATTCAATAGAAGTGTGGGTAGAATTTCTAAGAGAAAGAAAAGGATACCAAGAAGAGGACTTGGTACTGATAAAAAGTAGCAGACTTGTTATATAGATGATGAAGGCATATGACCAGGAGGTCATAAGATTTTTGTACCTCGGGAGTCTCATGCAGGAGCATCAGACCACCCTTAAACTTGCGATATTGCAATGGGCCGATTGTCGATGAGTTAAAATGTGTGATGCACGATGAGGATAAAGTTTAAAACTCGGATATTGCGACATCGTCTTGGTTCTGAGTATTGCAATCTGCCATGAATGCTTGGAAATATTTTGTGGGCCCATAGCTCACAGGTCTACGTATTGTGAAAATATGCAGCCTTGTTGCATCAAAAATGGACAAAATATATCTAAAATTAGAAGAAAATAGTAGAAAGTTATTTAAAACCACACAAATTATTTAAAAAAAACTTTATAAATATATAAATTAGGAATATAAGAATTAAAAGGAGTATACTTCCAATGTAAATTTATAAATTAAGTTTGGCCTTATGTTTACCTTGAATTCAAAATCATATTAAATTAGGGTAGAGTTTAAGTTATAGATGCAATGGCATTTTCATTAGAATTTGGGAATTCAGTTTCGAACAAGATTATGATTTTTTTTCTATTTAAAATATATTTTTTAATGTATAAATAGATTCAAACCCTCAAACACTAGAATTTGACATATTAAACAACTTAAACTCAAACTTTTAAAAATCTTTACCAAATTTTAGTTAAAATTAATCAAAAACAATGTGAACAAATATTTTGGTCTATTAATTACTACACATGAAATTAGTATTGAAAATAGGTAAAATAACTAATTTAAAAATGGGTAAAATATAACATCATATTGAAAAACTTATGATTTTCTACTAAAACAAAATAAAACTTAAAAAAATAATTTTACTTATATTAAATGTGTTAAGATAGAAATAAAGAAATATAATGATTCGTGCTTTTTTGGTAACCTTGTAATACTAACATACCCCTGAAGGGAACATATAAGAGGAAGAGGTTAAATTTTGATTATGGTTAAACTATTGATTATATGTAAATGTCTTGAATGTAAAATTAAAAATTCATTTAAAAAAAGTGTTGCAATGCACCTTAGGCCTCGCTCTGAAGTTAGAAATTATGCTTTAAAAAAATTAGCATAAAACATTATAACTTGCACTAATCAATGCTAAGTTAATAGTTCTTAATATGCAAATCCAATTCTATAGCCTTGATATGCAATAAACTAATAAATTGAGATGGATAAACATTTACAAATTTTACTCGTACATAAATAATGGTGAGAAGTAACTCCTAGTATGTATATTTATTTACATATTATTCCTATCTTTTTTTTATGCAAAGGATTGCTTAAATTATGGTGGGAAGTAAGTGACTGCTTAAGTTATGTGGCCACACTTGTAACAAAACATTGCAAGGCATTTTTTTAAATAGATTTATAATGTATTTTCTTGTTTCATTCCTTAATGTGGACAAAAAGACTCTATGAGAGCTATTACAATTGCAGTAGCAAAGTATCATAGCTGATATTCTCTATAGTACCATGTTTGGAAGCCCAACTATATTTAGATGACACTTTATCTCCATACATGGTCTAGATCGTGGAGGTATACTTGCCATTTCCAATTTGGATTTTCTGGCACTTCGACATAATGTGTTGATGACTCTCCCATGTTTTTATATAAAAATTACTACATTAAACTTAAGAGATTAAATTAAATTAAATTCTCAATTTTCTTGTCCTTCCTCGTCAAAGCCCATGACCCACCATACCAATCTCTCATTTCTGCAATTGACTTTCCCCTCACCCCGTTTTGACGTGATTTCCCCTCACCTGTCCTGTCATGTTTTTATACCTCTGGATTAGTGATTGGATCTGGACATGAGTTCATCTCTGAAGTCTCTATTCTCTATAGTACCATGTTTGGAAGCCCAACTATATTTAGATGACACTTTATCTCCATACATGGTCTAGATCGTGGAGGTATACTTGCCATTTTCAATTTGGATGTTCTGGCACTGTATGTTGATGACTCTTCCATGTTTTTATATAAAAATTACTACATTAAACTTAACACATTAAATTAAATTAAATTCTCAATTTTCTTGTCCTTCCTCGTCAAAGCCCATGACCCACCATACCAATCTCTCATTTCTCCAATTGACTTTCCCCTCACCCTGTTTTGACGTGATTTCCCCTCACCTGTCCTGTCATGTTTTTATACCTCTGGATTAGTGATTGGATCTGGACGTGAGTTCATCTCTGAAGTCTCCTTCTATAGTATCTGCCTAGCCTAATCAAACAAAATCATATTTGATATCTGATATTCGTACGTTGAATCGTATTTGGTATCTTGTTGTTTAATGGGAAAAATGTATTTTGTTGTTCAATGGTAAAAATTCGTACGTTGAATCATATTTGGTATTTTGTTGTTCAATGGGAAAAATGTATTTTGTTGTTCAATGGTAAAAATTCCTACGGTGAATCATATTTGGTATTTTGTTGTTCAATAGGAAAAATGTATTTTGTTGCTCAATGGTAAAAATTCGTACGTTGAATAGGATATTTTCCTCAATTGGAAAAGTATGTTGTCTTTCACGTTTATCTTTCTTGCCGTACACCTACTTTTTCATGATTTTATTTTATATATTTAAATATTTAATTTATTGGATTTGTTCAAACACTTAACCTATAAGTAACACTGTTATATTTATTTTATATTCATGTTTTATTCTTTGGTTTTGTTTCCATGTATTATTGGAATAAAATTCCTTAATGTATCTCATCCATGTTTTGGTATTTGTCTAGCCTTAAGATATAATGTTTTTAAATTTTTATGTTTTAATTTTTTATATTTTTAATTTTACTATGTCTTCTCCTTAGGTACTTGTCACATTTAAGTCACAGTGTTTTTAGATTTCTATGCTCTATTCTTAGTCTATAATTTAAATGTCAGATCTAAGTCATAGTGTTTTTAGATTTCTATGTTCTATTCTTAGTTCATAATCTAAATCTATATTCCTAGTTATAATATCTATGTGTTTTTGTATAGTGTATTTTCTGCATACTTTTAAATGAAAGTATTTTTTGTTTGTTTTTGTCATATCATGGTGTTCTTATGCTAATTAGATGAAATAATTGTAGTGAAACATAATATAATGTTGAAATATTTTGCATGTCTAATGTGTATGTGTTTATGTCTGTATTTTTTTCTTTTGTATATTTTAAATGATAATAATGAGTTTATTGTTTCTTTGATGATATAATGATTGTGTCTTTTTAGATAATATGATGAATTTTTATTTTTAATTGATAATGTGTTTTTGTTTGCTACATGATGTGGATTGTACATGTGAAATGATACAATAATCGTTTAATGATAATGATAATAATGACAGAGAGAGGGAGAGAGAGAGTGTGTGCGTGTGCGTGTGTATGAGAGAGAGAGAGAGGGAGAGAGGGAGTGTCTGTGAATGATACAATAATCATTTAATGATAATGATAATAAATAGGGGATGATAATGATAATAATGACAGAGAGAGGGAGAGAGAGAATGTGTGTGTGCATGTGTGTGAGAGAGAGGGAGGGAGTGTGTGTGTGTGTGTGTGTGTGAGAGAGAGAGAGAGAGAGGGTGGATGGGGGGGAGAGAGAGAGAGAGGGTGGATGGGGGGGAGAGAGGGGTAGAGAGAGACGGGGAGGATGAGAGAGAGAGAGAGGGGGAGAGAGAGAGAGGGTGGTGAGAGAAATATAGATAGAGAGAGAGAGAAGGAGAGAGAGGGGGGAGAGGGGGAGAGAGAGGGAGAGAGAGCGGGGATGGAGAAAGAGATATGGGGTGAGAGAGAGAGAGAGAGCGGGGATGGTGAAAGAGATATGGGCTGAGAGAGAGAGAGAGATGGAGAGGGGGGAAGAAAAAGAGAGAGGGAAGAGAGAGTGCGCGCGAGAGAGAGAGGGAGAGAGAGGGGGGGAGAGAGAGATATGGTGGGTGAGAGAGAGAGATGGAGAGGGGGGACGAGAGAGAGAGAGGGAAGAGAGAGTCCACAAGAGAGAGAGAGAGAGAGGGTGGGGGAGAAAGAGAGAGAGAGAGCACGAGGGTGAGAGAGAGAGAGAGGAGGAGGAGGGGACAAAGAGACGGGAAGGAGGGGAAAAAGAGAGGGGGAGAGAGAGTCTATGTGTGAGAAAGAGAGAGAGATGAGAGACAGAGACAGAGAGAAGGAGAGAGGGAGAAAGAGAGAGAGAGAGAGAGGGGGGGATAGAGAGAGAGAGAGATGGGGGGAGAGAGATAGAAAGAGAGAGTGGGGGGACAGGGCGAAAGAGGGAGTGTGTGTGAGATAAGGGGGGTGAGAGAGGGAGTGTGTATGTGAGAGAGAGAGAGAGAGGGAGGGCAGGGGAAAGAAAGAGAGGGATAGTGGGAGGTGAGATAGAGAGGGAGAGAGGGAGTGTGTGTGAGAGAGAGAGAGAGATGGGGGGAGAGAGAGAGAAAGAGAGAGTGGGGGGACGGGGCGAAAGAGGGAGTGTGTGTGAGATAAGGGGGGTGAGAGAGGGAGTGTGTATGTGAGAGAGAGAGAGAGAGGGAGGGAAGGGGAAAGAAAGAGAGGGAGAGTGGGAGGCGAGATAGAGAGGGAGAGAGGGAGTGTGAGAGAGAGAGAGAGAGAGTGGGGAGGTGGGGGGTGGGAAGAGAGAGAGAGTGGGGAGGTGGGAGAGGGGGGAGAGAGAGAGGGCATGGGAGAGAGAGGGGGGGAGAGAGGGAGAGAGAGAGAGAGGAAAAGAAAGAGAGAGAGAGAGAGAGAGAGAGAGAGAGAGAGAGGGGGGGGTGGATAGAGAGAGAGAGGGTGATGGAGAGAGAGAGGGGAGGGAGGGAGAGGGAGAGAGAGAGGGGGGGTTGGGGGAGAGAGAGAGATAGGGAGGGAGAGGGGGAGAGAGGGAGAGAGAGAGAGAGCGGGGGGGAGAGAGTAGGGGTGAGAGAGGGAGAGAGAGAGAGAGTGGGGGAGGGAGAGAGAGAGAGAGAGAGAGAGAGAGGGAGAGAGATAGAGAGATAGATAGAGAGAGAGGGATGGGAGGGGGATAGAGAGGGAGAGAGAGAAAGAGGGGGGGGGGGGGGGGAGAGAGAGAGAGAGAGAGAGCACAATAGTGAGGGTCGGAGAGAGACAGAGAGAGAGAGAGGGAGAGAGGGAGTTAGTGTGTGTGAGAGAGAGAGAGAGAGGGGGAGAGAGAGAGCTATAGAGAGAGAGGGAGGGGCGAAGGGGGAGCAGAGAGAGAGGGGGTGGGGAGAGAGAGAGAGGGATAGATAGAGGAGGGAGAGGGAGAGAGAGAGCACGAGAGAGGGTGTGTGTGTGTGTGTGTGAGAGAGAGAGAGAGATAGGGGGCCATGGAGAGAGAGAGAGAGGCGAATGAGGTGAGAGAGAGGTTTGGAGAGAGAGAGAGAGGGAGGCAAGAGGGGAGAGAAAGAGTAAGTGTGTATGTGTGTGAAAGACGGAGAGAGGAGAGAAATAGACAGAGAGAGGGATAGAGGAAGGGGAGAGAGAGAGCAGGGATGGGAGAGAGAGAGATAGAGAGGGAGGGAGAGAGAGAGGAGAGAGAGAGAGAGAGAGAGAGAGAGAGAGAGGTAGATGGGGAGAGAGAGAGAGAGGTAGATGGAGAGAGAGAGAGAGAGAGAGAGAGGAGAGAGAGGGGGGTGAGAGTGAGAGAAAGAGCGAGGGGTAGAGAGAGAGAGGGGGGGGAGAGAGAGAGAGGAGAGGGGGAGAGACAGAGAGTGGGAGGAGGGAGAGGGAGGGGAGAGAGAGAGAGAGAAAGGGAGAGAGACAGAGAGGCAGACAGAGAGGGGGAACAGAGAGAGAGAGAGAGAGAGAGAGAAAGAGAGAGAGAGAGCGAGGAAGGCAGACAGACAGAGAGAGAGAGAGAGAGAGAGAGAGAGAGAGAGAGAGAGAGAGAGAGAGAGAGAGAGCGAGGGAATGAGAGAGAGAGAGAGAGAGAGAGAGAGAGAGGGCGGGGGAGAG
This sequence comes from Pinus albicaulis, assembly GCA_034641835.2. NCBI lineage: Eukaryota > Viridiplantae > Streptophyta > Pinopsida > Pinales > Pinaceae > Pinus > Pinus albicaulis. The sequence goes on along the minus strand of CM076582.1, from coordinate 433,543,429 downwards.
AGAGAGAGAGCGAGACAGTGAGGGTTGGAGGGAGAGAGAGAGAGAGGGGAGATGAGAGAAGGAGAGAGTGTGTGTGTGAGAGAGAAAGGGAGTGCGTGTGTGTTTGTGAGAGAGAGAGAGAGAGAGATGGAGTTTGTGTAACTGAGAGAAGGGTGGGGTGAGAGAGGGAGAAAGGTTGTGTGTGTGTGTGTGTGAAAAAGAGAGAGAGAGGGGGTGTGTGTGTGAGAGAGAGAGGGGGGGTGGAGGTAGTGAGAGAGAGAGAGGAGGGGGGGGAGAGAGAGAGGAGGGGTGGGGAGAGAGAGCGAGAGAGATAGAGAGAGGGGGGGTGGGGGAGAGAGAGTGAGAGAGAGATAGAGGGAGAAGGAGAGAGAGAGGTGGAGGAGTGAAAGGGACAAGAGAGAGAGGAAGGGAGAGAGAAAAAGAGTGAGGGGGAGACAGAGAGAGAGATGGGAGAGATAAGGGAGATGGAGAGAGAGAGAGAGAGAGAGAGAGAGAGAGAGCGAGACAGTGAGGGTTGGAGGGAGAGAGAGAGAGAGGGGAGGTGAGAGAAGGAGAGTGTGTGTGTGTTTGTGTGTGAGAGGGAGAGATGGAGTTTTTGTGACTGAGAGAAAGGTGGGGTGAGAGAGGGAGAAAGGGTGTTTATGTGTGTGAAAGAGAGAGAGAGAGGGAGTGTGTGTGTGTGAGAGAGAGAGAGGGGGGGGCGAGGTAGTGAGACAGAGGGAGGGAGTTTGTCTGCGAGGGAGAGAGAGGGGAGAGAGAGAGTGAGAGCGAGAGAGAGAGAGAGAGGGTGTGGGGGAGAGAGAGTGAGAGAGAGAGAGATCAGGGCAGAGAGAGAGAGGGAGAAGGATAGAGAGAGGTGGAGGAGAGAAAGGGGCAAGAGAGAGAGAGGGGTGAAGAGAGAGGAAGGGAGAGAGAAAGAGAGTGAGGGGGAGATATAGAGAGGGAGAGAGAGAGATGGGAGAGATAGGGGAGATGGAGAGAGAGAGAGAGAGGGGGGGGCCCGAGAGAGAGAGGGAGAGAGAGAGGGCCGAGGGAGAGAGAGAGAGAGAGAGAGAGAGAGAGAGAGAGAGGGAGGGAGGGATGGAGGGGGAGAGAGAAGAGAGAGAGGGGGATGTAAAGAGAGGGGGGGAGGGAGGGGCAGAGAGATGAGACAAAGGGGGATGGAGAGAGAGAGGGAGGGAGGGAGAGAGGGAGAGGAAGAGAGAAAAGTGGGGAGAGAGAGAGAGAGAGAGAGAGAGAGAGAGAGAGACGGACAGACAGAGGGAGGGTGGTGGTGGGAGGGAGATTTCAGGAGAGGGAGAGAGGAGAGAGAGAAAGAGAGAGAGGAGGGGGGATGAGAGAGAGAGGGGGGTAGAGATAGAGAGATAGAAAGGGAGGGGGAGAGACACGGGGAGAGATAGAGTAAGATATATAGGGAGAGAAAGTTATTCAGTGAGGGAGAGGGAGAGCAAGAGAGAAAGAGAGCGAGGGGGGGTTATATATATATATATATATATATATATATATATATATATATATATATATAGAGAGAGAGAGAGAGAGAGAGAGAGAGAGAGAGAGAGAGAGAGGAATTGAGTGTGAGAAAGATAGGGAGGGATTGAGATAGATCGGGAGTGAAAGAGAGAGAAATAGTGAGAGATGGAGTGAGTGCGCAAGAGAGAGAAAGAGATTGAGGGAGAGTGAGGAAGAGAGAGAAGGGGGGAGAGAGAGAGTGATAGGGATATAAAGATGGTGTGAGAGGGAGGGAGGGAGATAAAGAGAAAGAGAGAGTGAGGGGGAGAGAGAGAGATTGAAAGAGAGAGGGGAGAGAGAGAGATAAATATAGAGGAGAGAGAGGGGAAGAGGGATGGAGGGAGAGTGAGGGTGAGAGAGAGAGGGAGAGAGAGAGTGGGGGGTAGCTATAAAGAGAGAGAGAAGGGGGAGAGAGAGTGAGAGTGAGCTTAGGGGTGAGAGAGAGTGGGGGAGAGGGAGAGAGAGAGGGGGGGAGAGATAAAGGGGTAGAAGGAGATGGAAAGAGAGAGATAGGGTGGGGAGAGAGAGAGAGAGAGAGAGAGAGAGTCGGGGGGATGGAGAAAGAGAGAGCGAGTGGGGGAGGGAGAGTGCGGGAGAGGGACAGAGGAGAGAGAGAAAGAGAGAGAGAGAGAGGAGGGGGGAGGAGAGAGAGAGGGGGGGGAGAGGTAGAGAGAGATAAAGCGTAGAAGAGAGAGTAAGAGAGATAAAGAGAGAGAGATTGAGAAAGAGAGAAAGAGAGAGCAAGGGTGGGGGAGCAAGAGAGAGAGAGAGTGCGAGGGTGAGAGAGAGAGAGAGGAGGGGACAGAGAGAGGGGAAGGAGGGCAAAAAGAGAGTGGGAGAGAGAGTGTGTGTGTGAGAAAGAGAGAGAGAGGAGAGCCAGAGACGAAGAGAAGGAGAGAGGGAGAAAGAGAGAGAGAGAGAGAGAGAGAGAGAGAGAGAGAGCGGGGGGGCAAGAGAGGGAGTGTGTGTGTTTGTGTGTGTGAGATAGGGGGTTGAGAGAGGGGGAGAGAGAGAGATTGAAAGAGAGAGGGGAGAGAGAGAGATAAATATAGAGGAGAGAGAGGGAGGGTGGGAGGTAAGAAAGAGATGGAGAAATGGAGTGTGTGTGTGTGTGTGAGAGAGAGAGAGGGTGTGTGAGAGCGGGGGGGGGGGGTTGGAGGGCGAGAGAGAGAGTGTGTGTGAGGTTGGTGGAGAGAGAGAGAGAGAGAGATAGAGAGAGGGAGGGAGGGGAGAGAGGTTGGGGAGAGAGGGGAGGGAGAGAGGGGGGAGAGAGAGAGAGATAGTGAGGGAGAGGGGGTGAGAGAGTTGGGGTGAGAGAGGGAGAGAGAGAGAGAGCTGGGCAAAGAGAGAGAGAGAGAGAGAGGAGGGGGGGGCGAGAGATAGAGAGAGAGAGAGAGAGAGAGAGATGGCAGGAGGAGAGAGAGGGAGAGAGAGAAAGAGGGGGGGGGGAGAGAGAGAGAGAAGGGGGGGGGAGAGAGAGAGAGAGAGCTCAAGGGTGGGGGGAGAGAGAGCACGAGAGCAAGGGTCAGATAGAGAGAGCTAGAGGAAGGGGGCGGGAGAGAGGGAGGGGAGAAGCGAGAGAGAGGGTGTGTGTGTGAGAGAGAGATAGAGAGAGAGAGGGGGGAGAGAGGTGAGATATACGGGAGAGAGAGAGAGAGAGGAGGCGAGGGAGAGAGGGGAAGAGAGTGTTTATGTGTGTTAAAGAGAGAGAGAGAGAGAGAGAGAGAGGCGAGAGGGGAGAGAAAGAGTATGTGTGTGTGTGTGTGAAAGAGAGAGAGAGGAGAGAAAGAGATAGAGAGGGGGAGAGAGGAAGGGGAGAGAGAGAGAGAGAGAGAGAGAGAGAGGGAGTGAGAGACAGAGAGGTAGAGAAAGGGGGGGTGAGAGGGAGAGAAAGAGTGAGAGGTAGAGAGAGAGAGAGAAGGGGGGCACACACAAAGAGGGTGGGGGGAGAGAGAGAGAGAAGGGGGGCACAGAGAGAGAGAGGGGGGGAAGAGAGAGAGAGAGAGAGATAGTGGGGGGAGAGAGATAGATAGAAAGAGATAGGGGGCAAGAGAGAGATATGGGGAGGCAAGAGAAAGAGAGGGGGGGATGAGAGAGAGAGAGAGAGGGAGAGAGAGAGAGAGAGAGAGAGAGAGGGTGGGGGAGAGAGAGAGAGTGCGAGGGTGGGGGCGAGAGAGAGAGAGTGAGGGCGGGGGAGGGAGGGAGAGAGAGCGAAGGTGGGGAGAGAGAGAGAGAGTGAGGAGGGGAGAGAGAGAGAGAGAGAGAGAGAGAGAGAGAGTGTGTGTGTGTGTGAAATGGACTATGTGTTTGTTTGTGTGTGAGAGAGAGAGATGGAGTGTGTGTGACGGAGAGAAGGGTGGGGTGAGAGAGGGAGAACGGGTGTGTGTGTGTGTGTGTGAAAGAGAGAGAGAGAGAGGGATTTTGTATGTGTGTGAGAGAGAGAGGGAGGGAGGGAGGGAGGGAGGGGATAGTGAGATAGAGAGAGTGTAAGTGTGTATGCGAGGGAGAGAGAGGCGAGAGAGATAGAGAGAGAGAGAGAGAGAGAGAGTGAGAGAGAGAGGGGGGAGAGAGAGAGAGTAGGGGAGAGAGAGACAAGGGGGAAGAGAGAGGGAGGGAGAGAGATAGGGGGAGATAAGGAGAGAGAAAAACAGTGAGGGGGGAGAGAGAGAGATGGGAGAGATAGGGGAGAGAGAGAGAGAGAGAGAGAGAGAGAGAGAGAGAGGGGGAGTGTGAGAGAGGGCTGTCTGAGAGAGAGAGAGAGAGAGAGAGAGAGAGGGAGAGATGGAGAGAGGGCGGTCTGAGAGAGAGAGAGAGAGAGAGAGAGAGAGGGAGAGATGGAGAGGGAGAGAGAAGCAGAGAGGGGGATGTAGAGAGAGGGGGGAGGGAGGGGGAGAGAGATGAGACAGTGGGGGGTGGAGAGAGAGAGAGGGAGAGAGGGAGAGGAAGAGAGAGAGAGGGGAGGGGGGAGAGAGATAGATAGAGAGAGAGTGTGTATGAGAGAGAGAGAGAGAGAAAAAGAGAGATAGAGAGAGAGAGTGTATGAGAGAGAGAGAAAGGGAGGGTGGTGGTGGGGAGGGAGAGTGCAGGAGAGAGAGAGAGAGAGAGAGAGAGAGAGGTAGAGATAGAGAGATAGAAAGGGCAGGAAAGAGATATGGGGGGAGAGAGAATAAGATATATAGAAATAGAAATATATTGAGCGAGGAAGGAAGAGAGGGAGAGAAAGGGAGAGAGAGAGCGAGGGGGGGTTATAGAGAGAGAGAGAGAGACAAAGTGGGGGAGAGAGAGAACGGGAGAGAGTGTGAGAGAGATAGATATAGGGAGTGAGTGTGTGAGAGAGATAGATAGAGGGAGTGAGTGTGAGAGAGATAGGGAGGGATTGAGAGAGAGCAGGAGTGAGAGAGAGAGAAATAGCGAGAGAGGGTGAGAGAGGAGTGAGTGTGCAAGATAGAAAAAGAGAGTGAGGGAGAGTGAGGAAGAGAGAGAAGGGGGGAGAGAGAGAGATAGGGATAGAAACAGGGGGAGAGAGAGAGGGAGGTAGAGAAAGAGAAAGAGAGAGTGAGGGGGAGAGAGCGAGAGAGGGGGAGAGAGAGAGAGTGAAAGAAAGAGGAGAGAGATGTTGGGTGTGGAGCCATATTATTTTGTTTATTGTGTATCACAGCATTGGACCCTTGTACCTTAAATGGGGCGGCGAATCTGCCCGTAATTAAACGCTGCCTGGAGGGTCCACGGGGGGTGCGGCTGTGACTTTATGGAGCCCCCCCCTGGTGGGTGGTCCAGGGAGCAGCGCCCCCAAGGCTAAAAATAGATGTAAAATTGCCTTGTAAAATTATAGTAATTTCTAGTCAATCTGGGCCGTTCATTAGGCAAATGATCTGACGGTAGAAGTTCTATTTAGTTTAGGGTTTTTTTCCCTAGAAGGAAACCCCTCTCTTTGTATGAGGGTATTGTATTGCGGCTGTGTATTGTATGTGTATTCTTAGAGCGAGAAACAGATAGGGAGATAGTGAGAGAGAACAGAGAATATTACAACAGATATGTTGTAGGTTGTGTCTCTTCATTTTTCTAGATAATAGAAAGGAAGGATTGGTTGTTCGGGGTGGAAGTAGCTGAAACTGGGTGAACCACATATATCTGTGTCTCTATGGTTTTATTTGTTTTTTGTGCTTGTATTTTCCACATATTTTTTGTGTTGTATTGCTCTGTAATATATAATTTTCTAACAACTGGTATTGGAGCCGAAGGTCTATTTGGATGATAAACTCGCAAGAAAGAAGGGTTCCTGGCTCGAGTGGGAGTAATGGTGGAAGATGGTAAGTTTAGGGTCGAGAAATTTAATGGCCAAAACTTCCCGCTGTGGAAGATGTAGATTTAATATTATCTATATCAAAAAGATCTGTACCTACCATTGAGCGGAAAAACAAAGAAGCCGACGGCTATGACAGACGCAGAATGGGACATTCTCGATAGAAAGGCACTTCAAACAGTACCGTTGTGTCTCGCGACGTCGGTCGCCTTCAATATTTCGAAGGAAACAACAACAGAGGGTTTGATTCAGGCATTGCAGAAACTATATGAAAAACCCCTGGCCTCAAACAAGGTATTTCTTATGAAATGCTTATTTAATATGAATATGTCAGAAGGTGGATTTGTTGGAGACCATTTAAATTATTTTAATACAATTACTAGTCAGATAAGTTCTGTAGGGGTAAAATTTGATGATGAAGTTTGAGCTCTGTTATTCTTATGCTCATTTCTAGAAAGTTGGAATGATTTAGTAATGGCCATTAGTAACTCTGTCTCTAGATCTAGTACTTTAAAGTTTGATGATGTTGTTGGTGCTATCCTTAGCGAGGAAATGCGACGGAAAAGCTCCGATGAGACATCGGGTAATGCTTTGAGTGCAGAGTCTAGGGGAAGAAGAATGGAAAGAGGAAAGAGCTCAAGATATCGCAGTAAATGAAGGAAATGCAGATCCAAGTCCATATCGGGGATAGTGTGCTGGAAATGCGGAAAGAAAGGACATTTAAAGAAAGATTGTAGATCTCAGAAGGGAAAAGAAGGAGACACACAACAAGAAAACAATCATGAAGAAAATGTGAGAGGTGATGTGTTACAAGATGCTTTAATTCTTTCTTTCAAAAATTTACTGATTCCTGGGTAGTAGATTCAGGGGCCTCATTCCATGCCACACCTGATAAGAAATATTTTCATGACTATGTTCAAGGAGATTTTGGACAAGTTCGTTTGGGTGATGATAAACCCTGTAAAATTGTTGGAATGGGTAAGGTTCTTGTAAAATAGCAGAATGGAAACCAATGGATACTAAAGGAGGTAAGGCATGTTCCAGATCTGAAGAAAAATCTGATTTCAACAGGGCAGTTAGGCGGTGAAGGTTGTGTGACAACTTTCACAGATAAAACTTGGAAGGTGACCAAAGGAGCCCTGGTAATAGAAAAAGGCGTTATGCAATGGTATATCTAACTCTGTTAATGCTTTAAATTCCAAAGGAGCAGATGCAACATTATGGCATCATAGGCTCAGACACATGAGTGAGAAGGGGATGAAGATTCTTCACTCAAGAAAATTTTTGTCAGGTTTGAAGAATGTTGATTTGGAATTCTGTGAGAATTGCATTTATGGAAAATAGAAGAGATTCATATTTCTCAGAGTTTGGAAAGAAAAGAAAAGCGAAAAATTAGAGCTTGTGCATATAGATGTATGGGGACCTGCTCAGGTATCATATCTCAGTGGCTCTTGTTATTATGTTACTTTTATTGATGATGTAACTATAAAAAAATTTGATTTATTGTATTCATAATAAATATGATGTATTTGATACTTTCAAGAAATGGAAATCTTTGGTTGAGATTGAGACAAGAAAGAAATTGAAGTGTCTCAGATCAGACAATGGAGGTGAATATTGCAGCAAAGAGTTTGATAGGTACTTTTCAGAGCATGGAATTCACAGAGAGAAGACATTTCCAAGAACACCACAAGAAAATGGTGTGTTAGAAAGGATGAACAGAACAATCATGGAGCATGCAAGGTGCGTGAGATTGCATGCAGGATTTCCTTTACAATTTTGAGCAGATGCGGTAGATGCTGTTGTTTATCTAATAAACAGAGGGCCTTCAAGTTCCTTAGATGGTGGTATTCCAGAGGAAGCATGGACAGGTAAAAAGGTAAACTACTCTTTTTTAAAGCCTTTCGATTTTGAGGCCTTTGTCCATATTAATAAATAAAATAGAACAAAGCTTGATGAAAAAGCAAAGAAATGTACCTTTATTGGATATGGTGTTAATGATTTTGGTTATCGTTTATATGATTATGAAAATCACAAAATCATTAGGAGCAGAGATGTAATATTCGATGAAAAGGTCTTAAATAAGAATTAGTTGCAGGAAAATAAACAAGAAAAAGAAAACAAGGAATACACAGTTCTTAATGAAATCACTGAAAAATTAAAGGTGCCTGAAAATAATAATAATCAACAACCGCAACAACAACAACCACCACAACGGCAACAGGCACCTCAAACACCTGAAAGTGGTTTTAGAAGATCTACCAGGATAAGCATACCCCCTGAATTATACTCTCCTTCATTATATTATTTATTGCTGACTGATTCTGGTGAATCCGAATGTTATGAAGAAGAAATGTAAGTTGAAAGCAGGAAGAAGTGGGAGCTAGCAATGGAAGAAGAGATGGACTCCTTAATGCATAACCAGACTTGGGACTTAGTCAAGTTGCCTGTAGGTAAACTACATTGCAGAATAAATGGGTTTACAGGCTGAAGGAAGAATATGGAGGAAAACATAGGTACAAAGCTAGACTTTGGGTGAAGGGGTTTGCATAGAAGAAAGATATTGAAATATTTTCTCCTGTTGTTAAGATGACTTCAATCAGAACTATTTTAAGTCTTGTAGCAGCTGGAGATTTATATCTTGAATAGTTATATGTAAAGACAACATTTCTCCATGGAGATTTGGAGGAAGAGATCTATATGCAACAACTAGAAGGATATGAGGTCAAAGGGAAGGAAAAATTAGTGTGCAGGTTAAAGAAGAGCTTTTATGGCTTAAAACAGGCTCCAAAGCAGTGGTATCTAAAATTTGACAAGTTTATGTCTGAACAAGGTTATACTCGATGTCACTCTGATCATTGTATTGATCTGAAAAAGAAAGATGATGGTAGCTATATTATATTGTTATTGTATGTAGATGACATGCTTGTTGCAGGGTCTAACATGTAGGAAATAAATGTGCTCAAAAGAAAATTGGAAAATTCATTTGCAATGAAGGATTTGGGAGCTACAAAACAAATCCTTTCTATGAGAATAACTAGAGATAGGAAAAATCGCAAATTAACACTATCTCAGAGTGAGTACATACAAAAGGTGTTGAAAAGATTTAATATGCACAATGCAAAACTAGTTAGTACACCTTTTGCTAGCCATTTCAAACTTGGTAAGGAGATGTGCCCAAAGACCCAAGAAGACATGGATTATATGTCTAAAGTTCCATATGCATCAACAATTGAAAGCTTAATGTATGCAATGGTCTGAACAAGGCCTGATATTGCACATGCAGTGGGATTTGTAAGCAGGTACATGAACAATCCAGGAAAATAACGTTGGATGGTAGTGAAATGGATTCTCAGATATTTGAGAGGTACCAAAAATCAAGCAATATGCTTTGGTGGTTCAAACATTGCTTTATAGAGATATGTTGATGCAGATATGGCAAGTGACAGAGATAACAAGAGGACAACTAGAGGATATGTATTTACTATAGGTGGAACAACTGTCAGTTGGGTTTCAAAAATCCAAAGTGTTGTTGCACTTTCAACAACAGAAGCATGGTATGTTGCTGCTATAGAGGCTAGTAAAGAAATGATTTGGTTACAAAGGTTTATGGATGAATTGGGTTAGAAGCATGATATGGGCACGCTATACAATGATAGCCAAAGTTCCATTCATCTTGCAAAGAACTCAACATTTCATTCTAGGACTAAACACATACAGTTCAAGTACCATTTCGTATAGTCAGTATTGGAAGATGGAGAGTTGAAGCTGGAAAAGATAGACACTAGCCAGAATCCTGCTGATATCAAACAAAAGTTGTAACCAGGGAGAAACTAAGAATATGCTCAGTTTCAATTGGTCTTCAAGAGTGATGATGAAGATGAGAAATAGACAGGTCCAAAGAGGAGTCATTTTCCAACAAATGAAGCAGGGGTGGAGTTGCTACAATAAGTCTCCAAGTGGGAGATTGTTGAGTGTGGAGCCTAATTATCTTGTTTATTTTGTATCACAGCATTGGACCCCTGCACCTTAGTCCAGGGGGGGCGGCTGCAACTTAATGGAGCCCCCCCCCCCTAGCAGGGGGTTTTGAGGGCAGTGCCCCCGAAGCTAAAAAAAGATGTAAAATTGCCTTGTAGAAGTATAGTAATTTCTAGTCAATCTAGGCCGTTCATTAGGCGGATGATCTGACGGTAGAAGTTATGTTTAGTTTAGGGTTTTTTTCCCTAGAAAGCAACCCCTCTCTTTATATGAGGGTACTGTATTGCGGCTGTGTATTGTATGTGTATACTTAGAGCAGGAAACAGATAGGGAGACAGTGAGAGAGAATAGAGGATATTATAGCGGATCTGTTGTAGGTTGTGTCTCTTCATTTTGTTGGATAATAGAAAGGAAGGACTGGATGTTCGGGTGAACGTAGCCCAAACTGGGTGAACCACGTATATCTGTGTCTCTCTAGTTTTATGTGTTTTTTGTGCTTGTATTTTCCGCATATTTTATGTGTTTCATTTCTCAGTAATATATAATTTTCTAACAAGAGAGAGAGTTAAATATAGAAGAGAGAGAGAGGGGAAGAGGGATGGAGAGAGAGTGAGGGGGAGACAAAGAGGAAGAGAGAGGGGGGGAGTAGCTACAAAGAGAGAGAAGGGGGAGAGAGAGAGAGAGTGAGCTTAGGGGTGAGAGAGAGTGGGGGAGAGATAAAGGGGTGGAGGGAGAGGGAGAGAGAGAGATAGGGTGGGGAGAAAGAGAGAGAGAGAGAGAGCAGTGCAAAGAGAGAGAGAGGGGAGGGGAGAGAGAGAGAGCCGGGGGGATGGAGAAAGAGAGAGAGAGAGTGGGGGGAGGGAGAGTGTGGGAGAAGGAGAGAGGAGAGAGATAAAGAGAGAGAGAGAGGAGGGGGGAGAAGAGAGAGAGAGAGGGGGGGAGAGGTAGAGAGGGATAAAGGGCAGAAGAGATATTAAGAGAGATAAAGAGAGAGACATTGATCGAGGGAGAGAGAGATATAGGGAGAGCAAGAGAGAGAGAGAGAGAGAGAGGGGGGGGGTGATAAAGAGAGGGGGGGGGGAGAGATATGGGGGGATAAATAGAGAGATAGGGGGCAGAGAGAGAGAGAGAGAGAGCAAGGGAAAGAGAGAAAAAGGGAGGGAGTGTGATAGGGATAGATAGGGAATGTGAGAGAGAGAGAGAGGTAGAGAGAGTTAGAGAGGGAGTGAGTGCACAAGAGAGAGAAAGAGAGAGATGGAGAGTGAGGAAGAGATAGAAGGGGAGAGAGAGAGAGAGAGAGGGTGGGGGATAGAGAGACAAAGAGAGATAGTGATAAAAAGAGGGGGATAGAGAGAGAGGGAGGGAGATATAGAGAAAGAGAGAGTGAGGGGGTAGAGTGCAAGATGGGGGGAGAGAGAGAGAGTGAGAGAGAGGGGAGAGAGAGAGAAAGAGGAGAGAGAGAGGGAAAGAGGGATGGAGAGAGAGAGGGGGGAGGAGAAAAAGAGTAAGAGAGAGAGAGAGAGAGAGAGGGGAAGAGGGATGGAGTGAGATAGAGAGAGAGCGGGAGACAAAGAGGGAGAGAGAGAGGGGGGCACTACAAAGAGAGAGAAGTGGGAGAGAGAGAGAGATAGAGAGTGAGAAGGGGGTGAGAGAGAGGGGGGGATAGGGAGAGAGAGAGAGGGGGAGAGATAAAGGGAGAGAGAGAGAGAGAGAGAGAGGGGGGGGGAGTGATGCAGGGGGAGAGAGAGAGAGAGCAGGAATAATTATTTTCAACCCTGAGCAACCGGTAGGGAATATGCCCTATTGTACAGAGTTCCCTGAACCCCAGGAGCCCTCTATCTCAATTTCTCATTCTGGGAGCTCAAACAGAGAGGAAGAGTTGGGTCAATGTACTCGATCAACACTGCTATCATTTGGTATCTAATGATTCCTATACCTATAGGAAATCAAATCAAGTGTTATGTTATACCATACATAATCATGGAAATCATAGCAAGATACCAATAATAACGAGATACCATAACCATCCTCCCTCTCATGGAGGTGTGAAACATGCATGGATACTAGAATCATCCTCCCTCTCACGGAAGTGTTAATCACAAGCCTTAGCTTGTCTCGAACAACTGCACTATCTCAATAAATGGATAAAATAAAAACACAACTATACAAATTTAGGATTCTCTCTCATCATAATGTATCCATGTCTTATGCAGATCATGCTCAATAAGCTCTCTAAGGAGATTATACATCATGCCTCACAGCTAGCCTTGGTAGCAGCATTATACCCGACCTTGTTCATGCAATGGACCTCTCATCCATGATATCATGGCGCATCTCATACTCAGGAAACAACCAAATGTGCTTATCAATACTAATCCCGAACATCATCAGTTCATTCATGCAGCTACATATCATAGGACAAATATCTCAACCTTTAAGAGTAGAACAAATAAAATATGTTTGGTGGAAATTATCAGTGAAGTGGCTCAATCATGAATTAAATCATGTTCTATACACATCATATATGAATGAATGTTCAAAACACAACATCAATTCTTCAATCAACTAAAAATTTCCATATTGTGATATTCTAAATCGAAAAAGGACAGTAATAGAAAGAAAATAAAAACAATAATGTCCGAATATCAAAACACCTTGAATACAACCAGAAATAGCTGAGCCATTTTATTAATAAGGAAGTGGAATACAAGTACAAAAGTGCTCAAGAATGATAGCACTCAAGTCGACAGAGATGGAAAAAATTACCCTCAAGTTCCCCCACGAAGAACACTGGGTAACTGTTGCTCTGATGAAGATGCTCACTGTGTTTCCCCTACTGGAAATGCTGGAAATGTTGCTGCTAGCTGAAAATGGGTGCTTATATGAGTCTGTTTTGGTGCTCATAAAATGTTGGGATTTGGACACTAGCTTCTACTCACAAACCCCGAAAAATCGAGAAAGGATTTCCGGATTGGTAAATCCTGAAAAATCACCCTCCTAGAGCATGAAAACACACTACTGTTGGGTATGCAGTGATATGAGCTGAACTAACAAATAAAATGCCCCAAAAAATCCTCCATAGCTCAATTGTTGGAGGGTTTATCCCCTCACTGGATTCCAAGCGACAATTATATGGAATGTTACCCTCCTTTGGATCTCTTTATTGTTGCAGTGCGTAAGTCACTGGGTGACTGTGCTACTCAAGAGGGTAGCAAATGGACAAATTCCAGAATATTGAAATCTACTCACAAGATATAAGGAATCCTCTCCTGAGCAAGCACTCAAAGTCCCCTGAGGACGAGGTTGGGATTTCCATTTAACAATCTTTTGTTATTCTGGAAAACTTCACACTCCCTAACATGTCAGAGTACGTCCTACTTGAGGCCTCTCCATGAGAACCTCTCTCTGATGGCCTGGTATATTTTGGTGAATCCCTAATGGCCTAAAAGTGGTGAATCATGTGTTGTGTGAAAAATATTCTCCTTGAGCCGAGAGGTTCTAGTAATATATGACCTCATCCATCACCTGATACTTGTGATTGGTGAGCTTCCCATCTAGTATCTCATATGCACAATGGTACTTATAATACTCTACTAACATTTGTGCCCTCTAATCTGTATCAATGCTCACCTGGGATAGTGTTTTTCGTCTCTTTGATAAGGCATCCGCTACCACATTGTTCTTCCCTTTGACATAATTGATGTCAAAGTCATAAGCCTGAATTTTGCTAACCCACTTTTGTTGCCTCTCCTGCAACTACTTCTTCTCAAAGAGAAACCAGAGACTGTCCTGGTCAGTCCCAACCCGAAATCTGTTGCCCACCAAATATTTTTGGAGCTTGGCCAACACATGCATGATGGCTGACATCTCTTTCTTGTATATCGAATAAAACCTCTCATGTGGCAAGAGCTTCCGACTCTCGAAAGCTATAGGGTGACCTCCTTGATTCAACAGTGCACCAACTCCCTCAACTGAAGCATCACACTCTAGCACAAAGAGCTGCATGAAATCTGGTAATGGAAACACTGGACAACTACTCATTACCTCCTTTAGAATTTCAAAGGCCCTTTGCACAGTGTCTGTCTATCCTAAGTCTCCTTTATTGGTGAGATCCGTGTGGGGTGTTGCTTGCTAAGAAAACCCCTTGACAAACTTGTTATCAACAAATTCAGTCTTGTTGGGCTGCTTTAATGGTCAACTTGGAGTAACTATTTCAAACCAACTTGTACCTGGAAATTAGCCTTTCTAGTCCTAGAGGGCTCTCTCAAAAGGATAAAGGATATTCAATAAGTAATCTTGAAAGCATATGTCTAACTCTGAATTGGATTGAATGTGTTGTTTTTGTGTAGGTGAAATATGTAAAGCATTTAATACTATTTGGCTTATGAAGTCAATATGAAAACTAAGTCACAATTCAACTTATCTCATGGAAGTTGAGGCAATTATATTCTTATTAAACCAAACATGATGGAAAAAACAACAAGATATATGTATACAGGAAGTTGGAGAATGTCACCATGAATTCCAAGTGTTTATACATAAGCAAACTAATAAAAAATGAAGGAACAACAGACTAGGTGTATAAATGAAGTTGGAGCATGTAATCATGAATTCCAAGTGATTATACAACTATAAAACTGGAGAGAAAGTAAAATACTGGTATAAGAAACATACATAAGAATACATACAAGAATCTCAGGTCTGAAATAGGCTGCTGCAACCGTATATTACTCATAGACAAAAATTACAAGAGTAGTGCTTACATAACATCTCTCCCTTTGGTCTCATTCAATATTTTGGCTATCAATATACCTTTGTTGAATTCATAGGGTCTGTCTAGCTAGCTAGATAATCGAACTATGACCTTGACACCTATCATAACTGTAAACCACTTTCTTGGATTTGAGAAATATAGCTAGTCTCTAAAAGACATACTTCTATGTAATGATCCTTTTCAGGATTCTCCAGATTCTATTTCAGAGATGGACTACAGAGGAATTTACTGGATATTTCACCTTTCAAATAAAGGATGAGATCTAGAGGCTACCTGGCCAACTGTAGACTCTGTCTATAGAACTTGGAATAACCCCTTTTTAGGAATTTTAACAAGGTGTTCAAGGAAAATGATGTATAATTAAAACTGTGAAAAAATAACGTAGATAAGGGCTTGGTTCCCCTCATTAATGTTGTATGTCACTTATATATGGAATTTCATTAGAAAAAAATCAGTTTAGGCACATTAAACAGATCTCCCAAAAAGTAGACTAGCTAAAAAGCACCCAAAGGGGAAGGCTGCAGTCAAATGCAAGCACTGCTTCAAGAATTGCGCAGTTTTAGCTAATGTTCAGTGGATATCAGCAAGAGAACTGATATATCAGTATTAAAATAGCAAATAATCATTATGATAAATCCTTTTCATTATATAGTAGAAAGCATGAGCCAATACAACAATAAATCTTCAGAAAAGAGAGCAGGAGCACATGTATATTTGCAAAAATGCTTCAAGAGAGTTATTTTTTAGGAGGTTCAGTAGATGTAAGTTACAACTTAGATTAGAGTAGATCTATGGACAAAATATCATATCTATATCAGATCTGGAAACTCTATAGTTCTCTCTACAAGATCCACTTGGAATTTTGACAAAAGCATGCATGAATAAGAGTAGATCTAAGAAACAAGATGTAGATCTGGAAACTACTGCAGTAAATTTTTGAATATATCATTTCATTACAATGGATCAGATCTAAAAAGAACATATATCAGAAAGCCAATCCATGGATCACCAAGTGAAAGGTAACTCCCAACAAAAGAGATCTCTGATCTAAACTATGAGCAAGACAACCTACAAATGCTCATACATAAATAACGCAGTTTTCGCAGTGGGATAGCGTTGTATCTCAAAAGACACAGAAAACTACTGAATAATTGTAGATCTGAAGTACAAGAAATGATACACTCTTCTAGGAGGTCAAAGGACCCACTCCATGGAGAGAGGCTCTCAAAATACACTAGATCTTTGTAGATATAGACCACCACTTGCTGCAGCTTGCAGAGACAACAAAACCTTCAATGGATCAACACTGCCAATGTAGGTAGGAGCTTGGCCTCAAGCCTAATAGTGGTTCATTTCAGCAAAATTTCCTCCTTGAATCATCAAAGGAAGAGGTGAAACTCCTACATAGGAATTCCAAATACAATCCTCCACTCAATAGCAGAGAATGGTATTTGTCTAAGTAGACGAATACTCAACAATATAATATATCAAAAACCTTATCTTTCTGCCCTCCTTGTCCTTCTATAAGATGAGAAATATCTTGAAAACCCTAAACGAGCTTGATGAGTTAGCCCCTTTCAAATTAGAGGCTCCCTTCTAGAACTGCACTATCCCTTTTGGAGATGCAATGAGCCTAGACAGTGTTGTTCATTTGGTCAAGGTTGACCCAGTCTGTAGCCCAAACCTCTTTCACGCCTGCAAGTGATTATTTACATAGCCCTGATTTGTCTTTTTTCACATGGGCGTTGATTTATTCAGACATTTTAGGAGTTTTACATGTCCTCCTTTATTCAATTATTCATGAAACATAAATTAAAACAAAATTGAATGTTCCTCTTAGCTAAGGCTAAGTGGGAACATTACAGTCCTCCCCTCCAAAATGTTTCTTGTCCTCAAGCAACTGACAGGGTAAGATTTGTAGTCCTTATCCTTCTCCATTTATGGAACCATCAAGGATCAAGCTTTCCTCATGGACTAAGTGCTCATCAAGCCAATACATCAGAAACTGCTCCTCCAATGCTAACACGATAGGGGCATATTCTATCCCTTCAGGAGTGTAAAACTCAACAGAAATAAACATGGGTGAAGCAATGTCACATCTAAAACATGTATCATGAAGTACAGGATAAAGTTCCATCCCATGTGGTAAATATGCACTGCCCACGTTTTGCCCATATAAAACCATAAACAATACCAATATATCATCTATGTATGCAACCAAAATCACATATATGCAAACTGAAATTTTCACTTGAGGAGGTGGGTCACAACCCCACATAAGGTACCAACGCAGTGCAATCCTTGTTTTGAGTAGATCTGAGTGTGGTAGCTGGCACTCCCACCACATCTTTGCTGCATGGGTCGCTTTGACATGGTTGAAGGTGAGGCCCAAGTTAGGTGCCTTTGGGAAGCACCCATCATGATAGGGAATCTTCCTTGGCACTTCAAGGGAGTGGCCAAATTTAGAATTCTTATTGGCCTCATCAATGCCATGAGATCTGCATTTAATATCACTCCTTGTAGGAGCCATGTCCTGCATGAATATGGTAAGAGAATGTGTCAAATCATAAAAATAAACATGTTCCATACGATCATATTCTTTACATGTAAGTCTCCCACACACATAGAGTTAGGCATGGGCATTCCTCCTCTTTTAAGAGAAGGAGGATATGGTTGAATTATCTCCTGCATAGAGTCTGTTGGCTGCCCCATCTCTTCATAACTATTGCACTCTTGTAAGTGTTGATGTAGTTCCTCCCAATCATAGTGCTGATGTAGCTCTTCCTTCATACCCTCCCAATCAAAACTCCTCATGATCAGGGAGTAAATCTTTGCTGACTGCATATAGCTGGAAAGGAACTCTTTATGTGCTCTTTGTAACATTTCTTTCTTAAGCTTGGAATCTTGAGACAATAATACTTTACCAAAATTATAGATGACCCCTTCATGGACCAAATAGCCCCCTCCTTGCTTCATGCCATCTAATATCATCCAGGTGTGCAGATGTTTGGAGTACTTCACAAGAAGTTGAGATCTCCAATAAGGATAGACACAACCCAACATGGACAACACTGTTGATGCATATATGGTTGTGCTTGCCTTGTTGCTAATAGTTTCTTTGACATTATACATGCCAAATTGTTTGTGTGAAGGCTGATCCCCCCCCTTTCGTCCTCCCACAGCATTATGGATTTCTCCTCCATTGTTCCAGCACTTGCTGAGGCTTCCTCCACATGATCATAATGTAATGGCATTCCAGGTGGCTTGCCATGATGTAGGAATGTTCCTTGCAGCGTTCTCATAAACATGAGAGAAGGAATTGTGAGGCCCTTGCCCCCACTGCGCAATTCCATCTTTGTTGTTTGGGTGGAAAAATCATGTGTAGGATAGGTGTGCATGCCTTGAATGATTTGTTGTTTCCCACTCTTCATATCCACCAACTCCATCTACAAGGCCTTCCATTCAGTGGTGACTTTTCCCAAGGTAATCAACCAATGGACACCCAAGATGATGTTCGTGTCTGGTATGTCAACTACAAGGAAATGGTCCACCAAGGTGTAGGTTCCCATATTCACAGAAAGTGATTGAACATACTTCATGGATTGGATAGTTCTATCTCCCGAAACCAAAATAGAGAACCCATAAAAAGTATCAGTGGGGATCCCTCTCTTTTGCACAAGGTCAGCATCATTAAAGTTGTGGGTTGCCCCACTGTCAATTAGAATATACACTCTTTGGTTCATAGTTGAACCCTACATTCTGAGGGTCAAGTACTTGGGCGCTCCTCCCAAAGAAGCAAGAGTCCCACTTGTTGGAGCAAAGGCTCCTTCTTCCTCTCTGGATGGTGATTGATCCTCCTCCTCATCATCACTAGCGCTGTGACCTCTCCTATGTCCATCATTTCCCTCTTCCTCCTCAAAATCAGAGAAGACTTCAATATAGTGTGCTCTTCCAGTAGCACATCTATGTATTGGTACCCATGACTCTTAAAAAGTGGAACATAATCACTTTTTCCTCAACTCCCTCTAGAGATCAATGTCAAGAGATTTCTTCAGTGATATCTCCTTGGGTGGAGTATCTTTCCCTCCTTTCCCCTTAGAAGAGTGAGGGGTTCTGCTTTGGAAAGTTTCCCTTGATCTTGGCAAGGCATCTTGGAGATACCTAGCTCTCTCAATGGCATCATGCAAAGTGATGGGCTTGGTAGACTTAACCAACCCATGCAAAGGTTCCTCCAGGCCATCAATGAACATGCAGACTCTCCTTGCTACCGATAGATCAGGGACCATTATAGACAACCTCATGAGTTCAGAGATATAAGCCTCTGCATCTCCTATCTGCTTAAGCTTTTCCAAGCTTATGAAAGGGGCCTGTGGATCTTTTCGATCAAATCTCTCCACTAGTCTCCTAGTGAACTCCACATATGTAGACACATTGCTGTGTCCCAATGTAGATAGACCATGAAACCACCAGTTGTGGGCTTCTACCTCAAAATTCAAGGCAACAATCTTGATGACTTCTACTTCGAGAACTTTATTCAATTGGAAATAGATGTCCAACTTTTCCACCCATGCTTTGGCAGAACAAGAGGGTGATCCATCGAACTTAGGCAAGAAGAACATACCCATAATGTGGTTTCTCGCATGAGGGAAACCTCCATATTTGTACTGCTTCCATGGCCTCTTCTGGTCCTTGAGATGGCAGAAGTCTTGAAAGCTCAAGTTATCCTTGAACCTCTGACTTTGTGAGTCATATTCTACAAAGTAACCTTCCAAGGAGGTTGGATCTTGCATTCATTTATTCTCTACAGCCAAGAAGGTAGGCATTGTAGAGCATTGTGAGGCTTGTAGAGCTTGTGGCAAGCTCACAGGTTGACTAGTCCCAAATTGAGACATATTAGAACTTTCTCCTTGATGGAATATCCCAAGGGATTCCCTCATTCTCTCTATCCTCATCTCCTTTATCTCCTTGGACATATCTTGCATAGCCTCCAAGAGATTTTTTTCAAACTCCTCAGCTTCCTTGTCTTTATCATTCACAGATTCAGGGGCTTTCCCCCATCTTGACCCTTATCAAGGTCAACATTAGTATATTCATAATTTTTATGACTTCTATTCTGATATCTCCTCTCCCTCTCAAAAAGAGGATCTTCATCTTCGGAATGCAGCATGACTGGTGCTCCAATGCTAGCACAGGCTGTGCCAAGAGTGGAGCTCTGATACCACTGTAATGATCCTTTTTAAGATTCACAAGATTCTATTTTAGAGATGGAATACAGAGGCATTTACTGGATATGTCACCTTTCAAAGAAAGGATGAGATCCAGAGGTTACCTGGCCAACTATAGACTCTGTCTATAGAACTTGGAATGACCCCTTTTCAGGAATTTTAACAAGGTGTTCAAGGAAAATGTTGTATAAGTAAAATTGTGCAAAAATAACGTAGATCAAGGCTTGGTTCCCCTCATTTATGCTCTATTTGAATTTTATATGGAATTTCATTAGAAACAAATCAGTTTAGGCACATTAAATAGATCTCCAAAAAAAGTAGACTAGCTAAAAAGCACCCAAAGGGGAAGGCTGCAGTCAAATGCAAGCACTGCTTCAAGAATTGCGTAGTTTTAGCTAATGTTCAGTGGAGATCAGCAAGAGAAATTATATCTCAGAATTACAAAAATAAATAGTCATTATGATAAATCCCTTTCATTATACAGTAGAAAGCATGAGCCAATACAACAATAAATCTTCAGAAAAGAGAGTAGGAGCAGATGTATATTTGCAGAAATTCTTCAACAACGTTATTTTCTAGGAGGTTCAGTAGATGTAAGTTACAAATTAGATCTAGAGCATATATATGGACAAAATATCACATCTATATCAGATCTTGAAACTCTATAGTTATCTCTACAAGATCCACTTGGGATTTTGACCAAATCATGCATGAATAAGGGTAGATCTGAGAAACAAGTTGCAAATCTGGAAACTGCTGCAATAAATTTCTGAATATATAATTTTGTTACAATGGATTATATCTGAATAGAACATAGATCAGCAAGACAATCCATGGATCACCAAGTGGAAGGTAAAGCCCAACACAAGAGATCTTTGATCTAAACTATGAGCAAGACAACCTGCAAACCCTCATACATAAATAACGGAGTTTTACCAGTGGGAAAACACTGTAGATCAAAAGACATAGAAAAATACTGAATGATTGCATATCTGAAGTACAAGATATGATACACTCTTCCAGGGGTTCAAAGGACCCACTCCATGGAGAGAGACTCTAAAAATACACTAGATGTATGCAGATCTAGATCACCACTTGCTGCAGTTTGTAGAGACAGCAAAACCCTCAATGGATCAGCGTTGCCAATGTAAGTAGGAGATTGGCCTCAAGCCTAATAGTGGTTCATTTTAGAAAAATTTCCTCCTTGAATCATCAAAGGAAGAGGTGAAACTCCTGCACAGGAATTCCAAATACAATCCTCCACTCAACAGCAGAGAATGGTATTTGTCTAAGCAGACAAATACTCAGCAATATAATCTATCAAAAACATTCTCTTACTGCCCTCCTTGTCCTTTTCTAAGATGAGAAATATCTTACAAACCCTAAACCACCTTGATGATTTAGCCCTTTTCACATTAGAGGCTCCCTTATAGAACTGCGTTGTCCCTTTTGGAGATGCAATGAACGTAGACATCATTGTTGATTTGGTCAAGGTTGACCCAGTCTTTAGCTCAAACCTCTTTCACACCTACAAGTGATTATTTACATAGCCCTAATTTGTCTTTGTTCACATAGGCATTGATTTATTCAGACTTTTTAGGAGTTTTACATGTCCTCCTTTATTCAATTATTCATGAAACATAAATTAAAACAAAATTGAATGTTCCTCTTAGCTAAGGATAAGTGGGAGCATTACAATCCTCCCCTCCAAAATGTTGCTTGTCCTCAAGCAAATGACAGGGTAAAGGTTGTAGTCTTTCTCCTTATCCATTGATGGCACCATCAAGGATCAAGCTTTCCTCATGGACTAAGTGCTCATCAAGCCAATACATCAGAAACTGCTCCTCCAATGTTAGCATGATAGGGGCATAGTCTATCCCTTCAGGAGTGTAAAACTCAACAGAAGCAAACATAGGTGAAGCAATGTCACATCTAAAACATGTATCATGAAGTACAGGATAAAGTTTCATCCCATATGGTACATATACACTGCCCACTTTTTGCCCATATAAACCCATAAACAATACCAATATATCATCTATGTATGGAAGCAAAATCACATATATGCAAACTAAAATTTGCACTTGAGGAGGTGGGTCACAACCCCACATAAGTTACCAATGCAGTGCTCTCCTTGTTTTGAGTAGATCTGAGTGTGGTAGGTGGTACTCCCACCACATCTTTGCTGCATGGGTCACTTTGACATGGCTGAAGGTGAGGCCCAAGTTAGGTGCCTTTGGGAAGCACCCATCATGATAGGGAATCTTCCTTGGCACTTCAAGGGAGTGGCCAGATTTAGAATTCTTATTGGCCTCATCAATGCTATGAGATCTGCGTGTAATTTCACTCCTTGTAGGAGCCATGTCCTGCATACATATGGTAAGAGAATGTGTCAAATCAGAAAAATAAACATGCTCCATAAGATCAGATTCTTTACCATGTAAGTCTCCCACACACATAGATTTAGGCATGGGCATTCCTCCTCTTTTAAGAGAAGGAGGAGATGGTTGAATTATCTCCTGCATAGAGTCTGTTGGCTACCCTATCTCTTCATAACTATTTCACTCTTGTAAGTGTTGATGTAGTTCCTCCCAATCATAGCGCTGATGTAGCTCTTCCTTCATACCCTCCCAATAAAAACTCCTTATGATCAGGGAGTAAATCTTTGCTGACTGCATATAGCTGGAAAGAAACTCTTTATGTGCTCTTTGTAACATTTCTTTCTTAAGCATGGAAGCTTGAGACAAGAATACTTTACCAAAATGATAGATGACCCCTTCATTGATCAAAAAGCCCCTTCCTTGCTTCATGCCATATAATATCATCCTGGTGTGCAGATCTTTGGAGTACTCCACAAGGAGTTGAGATATCTAATAATGATCTACACAGCTCAACAAGGACAGCGCTATTAATGCATTTATGGTGGTGCTTGCCTTGTTGCTGATAGTTTCTTTGAAATTATACATGCCAAAATTGTTTGTGGGAAGGCTGATCCCCCCCCTTGCTTCCTCCCACAGCGTTGTGGCTTTCTCTTCCATTGTTCCAGCACTTGGTGAGGCTTCCTCCACATGATCAGAATCTAATGGCATTTTAGGTGGCTTGCCATGATGTAGGAAAGTTCCCTGCAGCATTCTCATAAACATGAGAGAAGGAACTGTGAGGTCCTTGCCCCCAATGCGCAATTCCATATTTGTTGTTTGGGTGGAAACATCATGTGTAGGATAGGTGTCAATGCCTTGAATGATTTACTGTTTCCCACTATTCAAATCCACCCACTCCATCTACAAGGCCTTCCAATCAGTGGTGACTTTTTCCAAGGTAATCAACCATTGGACACCCAACATGATGTTGGTGTCTGGTATGTCAACTACAAATAAATGGTCCACCAAGGTATAGGTTCCCATAGTCATAGAAAGTGATGGACCATACTCCATGCATTGCATAGTTATATCTCCTGGAACCAAAACAGAGAACCCATCAAAAGTATCAGTGGGGATCCCTCTCTTATGCAAAAAGTGAGCATAAATAAAGTTTTGGGTTGCCCCATTGTCAATCAGAATAGACACTCTTTGGTTCATAACTGAAACTTGCACTCTGAGGGTCAAGTACTTGGGCACTCCTCTCAAAGAAGCAAGAGTCCCACTTGTTGGAGCAAAGGATCCTTCCTCCTCTCTGGATGGTGATTGATCCTCCTCATCATCATCACCAGTGCTGTGACCTCTCCTAGGTCCATCATTTCCCTCTTCCTCCTCAAAATTAGAGAATAATTCAATATAGTGTGCTCTTCCAGTAGCACATCTATGTCCCGGTACCCATGGCTCTTGACAAGTGAAAAATAATCTGTTTTTCCTCAACTCCCTCTGGAGATCAATGTCAAGAGGTTTCTTCAGTGACCTCTCCTTGGGTGGAGTAGCTTTCCCTTCTTTCCCCTTAGAAGAGTAAGGGGTTCTGCTTTGGAAAGTTTCCTTTGCTCTTGGCAAGGCATGTTCAAGATCCCTAGCTCTCTCAATGGCATCATGCAAAGTGATGGGATTGGTAGACTTAACCAACCCATGCAAAGTTTCCTCCAGGCCATCAATGAACATGTAGACTCTCCTTGCTACTCATAGATCAGGGACCATTACAGAAAACCTCAGGAATTCAGAGATATAGGCCTCTGTGTCTCCTGTCTGGTTAAGCTTTTCCAAGCTTATGAAAGGGGCCTCTAGATCTTTTCGATCAAATATCTCCACTATTCGCCTAGTGAAATCAGCGTATTTAGACACATTTCTGTGTCCCAATGTAGATAGACCATGAAACCACTAGTTGTGGACTTCTCCCTCAAAATGCAAGGCAACAATCTTGATGGCTTCTACATCAGGAACTTTATTCAACTTGAAATAGATGTCCAACTTTTCCACCCATGCTTTGGCATAACAAGATGGTGATCCGTTGAACTTAGGCAAGAAGAACCTGCCCATAGTGTGGTGTCTCCCATGAAGGAAACATCCATCTCTGTACTGCTACCATGGCCTCCTTCAGTCCTTGAGATGGCAGAAGTATTAAAAGCTCAAGTTATCCTTGAACCTCTCACTTTGTGAGTCATATTATACAAATTAACCTTCCAAGGTGGTTTCATATTGTAGCTCTTCATTCTCTACAGCCAAGAAGGTAGGCATTGTAGAGCGTTGTGAGGCCTGTGGAGCTTGTGGCAAGCTCACAGGTTGACTAGTCCCAATTTGAGACATATCAGAACTTTCTCCTTGATGGAATCTCCCAAGGGATTCCCTTATTATATCTATCCTCATCTCCTTTATCTCCTTGGACAGATATTGCATAGCCTCCAAGAGAGTTTTTGCAAACTCCTTAGCTTCCTTATCTTTATCATTCACAGATTTAGGGGCTTTCCCCTTGCCTTGACCCTTGTCAGGGTCAAAAGTAGTACAATCATACTTTTTATGAATTATATTCTGATATCTCCTCTCCCTCTCAGAAAGAGGATCTTCATCTTCGAAATGCAGTATGACTGGTGCTCCAATGCTAGCACAGGCTGTGCCAAGAGTGGAGCTCTGATACCATTGTAATGATCCTTTTTCAGGATTCTCAAGATTCTATTTCAGAGATGGACTACAGAGGAATTTTCTGGATATGTCACCTTTCAAAGAAAGGATGATATCTAGAGGCTACCTGGCCAACTGTAGACTCTGTCTATAGAACTTGGAATAACTGCTTTTTAGGAATTTTAAGAAGGTGTTCAAGGAAAACGCTATATAAGTAAAATTGTGCAAAAATAATGCTGAAAAGGGCTTGGTTCCCCTAATTTATTTTTTATGTGACTTATATATGGAATTTCATCAAAAAAAATCATTTTAGGCACATTAAAAAGATCTCCCAAAAAGTAGACTAGCTAAAAAGCACCCAAAGGGGAAGGCTGTAGTCAAATGCAAGCACTGCTTTAGGAATTGCATAGTTTTAGCTAATGTTCAGTGGAGATAAGAAAGAGAAATTATATCTCATTATTAAAATAGCAAGTAATCATTATGATAAAGCCCTTTCATTATACAGTAGAAAGCATGAGCCAATACAACAATAAATCTTCAGAAAAGAGAGTAGGAGCACATGTATATTTGCAGAAATGCTTCAATAGCGTTATTTTCCAGGAGGTTCAGTAGATGTAAGTTACAACTTAGATCTAGAGCAGATCTATGGACAAAATATCAGATCTATATCAGATCTGGAAACTCTATAGGTCTCTCTACAAGATCCACTTGGAATTTTGACAAAAGCATGCATGAATAAGAGTAGATCTGAGAAACAAGTTTTAAATCTGGAAATTGCTGTAGTAAATTTCTGAATATATCATTTCGTTACAATGGATCAGATGTGAAAATAACATAGATCAGCAAGCCAATACATAGATCACCAAGTGGAAGGTAAAGCCCAACACAAGAGATCTCTAATCTAAACTATGAGCGAGACAACCTGCAAACCCTCATACATAAATAGCTTAGTTTTCCCAGTGGGACAGTGCTGTAGATCAAAAGACACAGAAAACTAATGAATAATTTCATATCTGAAGTACAAGAAATGACACACTCTTCCAGGAGGTCAAAGGACCCACTCCATGGAGAGAGGCTGTCAAAATACACCAGATCTCTGCAGATCTAGATCACCACTTGCTACAAATTGCAGAGATAGAAAAACCCTCAATGGATCAGTGCTACCAATGTAAGTAGGAGCTTGGTCTCAAAACTAATAGTGGTTCATTTCAGAAAACTTTCCTCCTTCAATCATCAAATGAAGAGGTGAAACTCCACAAGAATTCCAAATACAATCCTCCACTCAACAGCAGAGAATGGTATTTGTCTAAGCAGAAAAATACTCAGCAATATAATCTATCAACAACCTTCTCTTTCTGCCCTCCTTGTCCTTTTATAAGATGAGAAAGCTCTTGCAAACCCTAAACCACCTTGATGAGTTAGCCCTTTTCACATTAGAGGCTCCCTTCGAGAACTATGTTGTTCCTTTTGGAGATGCAATGAACCTAGACAACGCTGTTGATTTGGTCAAGGTTGACCAAGTCTTTAGCTCAAACCTCTTTCACACCTGCAAGTGATTATTTACATAGCCCTGATTTGTCTTTGCTCACATGGGCATTGATTTATTCAGAATTTTTAGGAGTTTTACATGTCCTCCTTTATTTAATTATTCATGAAACATAAATTAAAACAAAATTAAATGTTCCTCTTAGCTAAGGCTAAGTGGGAACATTACATTCTAATAGGACTTTGTTTTATTTATTAAAACTAATAACTGAAGAAGTGCATAATTAAATCAAAAGTAATTAGGTGCTCGAAGGACACCATCCACCACCAAAGAGTAAATGCCCTTAATGAACTACAAAATGGTCATCCTATTTTGAGGAAATGATGACATGGAATTTGCTCACTATTGAGCTGAATCAACGCTTTTTCCTTGTGTTGTGCTATTTCTAATATGTTGATGTAGTAGGGAAGTTTAGTATGTGGACCTAAATTCGCTGATATGCTGGTAGATGAGCTAAGAGCTGTGCAGGAAGATCTGATGTATGAATTGAACACTTTATTTTTCCTGACTCAAACTTTCTGTCTTGTTTTCACCCGAAATCCTTTTGCCATGTTAAAACCCCTTTTGTTAATAAAACAACATGGAAAAACACAAAATACCAGACTTTAAACCTTTTAAAATTTAATTCTGGAATGCATCACATCCGCGCACTTCGCGACCTTTAAATTTTAAGTTATGAAGAAAAAATAATCGATGCGATGTGATGGGGAGGTGACATGGAGGATCAATGGGTCCGGACGACAGTGCATATTGCAACTCTTAGCCTTTAGTTATAAGCATGGAGGATATAAAATTTAAACATTGCGAAGTGCGATGCATGGGGGCGGAGCTACTGAGGTGGGGTCGACTTACCGCATCCTAAACTAAATAAAATAGATTTTGGGTGCTCATCAGGTAAAAAAAATGCGATGCGATATCGAAAAATCAACGATCACATTATTTACAGTTTAGTTCCAATGCCAAATACTTAAAGTCTATGTAATGTGATGAGGGACCCACTTTTATCATGATGGGGGAATGAAAAGCAATGAAAGAGTAAAGGTGGAATGGTAAAGAGGAAAGGGAGAAAAGTTAGGTTAATGTATATTTCAATGGAAAATGAAATGGAAGGGAAGTGTGGTGGAGAATGGGTCCCACTTCATATCGCATCTGCGATTTATAATTTCAACATTTGATTGTTGTAACAAAACTTTCCAATGACGATATGCGGTAAGGCATAAGGGGTCCTACCAATGGTTTAAATGGCCCTTTTTTATATATATAATATGCAATATATATAACGAAAATTTTATGTAACATGGTTGTTTGATGGGTGGCGGAGCTTATAACATGAAGTCTGAAACTTTATAATAAATGGGCTTATAAAGTAATAAGCCCCGAAAGGTTATATATGTGGCTTTTGAACTTAGGATAAACATGATTTTGAAAATTTTGAGTGTGATAACAGTGGCTCCACTAGGGATGGTGTGCCCCTGTAGTACAACAAAGAAATTGTAGTTCCAATGCCTCTCTCTTGAAAAATTGAATTTTTTTTGAAATTGAAGAAGACTTTGCCAAGCTCTTATGGCTTTTTGGCACCGTTGCTGGGGACATGAAGGTGAAAATTTTCTCCAAGAAGAATGACAACGTTCAAATTTGACTTCTGATGGTCAAAAAAATCCAAACACACGAAGGTTGTACCATTCACTTGGTGACTCCATTTTTCAAGATCTTGAGATTAAAAGTTCAGAGGGGCTTCACTGGGAAGAATCCAGATTTTAGAACATTCATGGTGATCCAAGATGACAGGGTATGTGGCAAAGCCTTTATATGATGAAATGTTACAAAGTGTAAGGGATGACTTAGCATAATTTTAGATAGATGGAAAATTTTCAACAATAGTATTCTGTTGTTTGAAATCGAGTCGACTCACACCTGAAAATAATTTTTTTTTCTCGGTTTAGCTGCTGAAAATTTAGAGAATGAAATTGAACTATTAGATTGTAAAATTGGGTCATGTGATTTCCAAGATCCTCAACAGTTTTTGGATAGTCTTCCTTCTGCAAAAAAGGAGGAAATCGTTATATCATTTGACTTGCATATAAAGGAGGAATGTAGTTATGAGCTTGATATTGCAGAGTTGGAATCAAGGTTCAGACTTGATGAAGAAAATGAAAAGGATATCCAAGATCAATTTGTCATTGAGAGCTTAAAAGGGATATCAATAAATTATGCCTTCTATGATCCCATAGCTAATTACATGGAAGAGTTCTATAGTCCAACTTTTCAAATAATTTTTCACTATGAAAAACAGACCCATTTTCTCTTACCTTTATCATTTCATAATGGAGTTTACTTTTGGTTCAAGTGTAATCAAGTGGTTCAAGTATCAAATCATCTCATTGACTGGATTTATTGGAGGTTTCATGTCGCTTGAATCAAACTTGAAGATTGCAGCTGTTAGGGTAGGAAGGAGTGTGTGTGAATAAGCTCAAGTAGTCTGAGCAACTTTTAATCATGTACAAATTTGGTTTTTTAGTAGTTATCATCAAGCTTGAGCCAGAGGAGAAGGCCATAAGGGTTTGAAGAAAGCCTGTTGAATTTTAGAAGTTTTATTTTCAAGAAGGATGGTATTGGAAACTGCGAGTTCTTTGTTGTACCACAGGGGTACATCATCCCTAGTGGAGCCACTCTTATCACACTCAAAATTTTTAAAATCATGTTTATCATAAGCTCAAAACCCATGTATATAACTTTTCAAGGCTTACTACTTTATAAACCCATTTATTATAAAGTCTAGGACTTTATGTTATAAGCTCTGCTACCGATCGAACAGTCGTGTTATATATAACTTACCATTATATATAATACATATCATATATATAACAAGAGCAGCTCAAACCATTGGTGAGACCCCTTGTGCCTCATCGCATTTCGCCATCGCAAAAGTTTTCTTACAACAATCCAATGCCAAACTTAAAAATTTCCGATGCGACATGAGGTGGGACCCATTCTCAACCACACTTCCCTTTAATTTAATTTTCATTGAAAATCATTTAACTTACCCTTTTTCCGCCTTTTCTATTTACCCTTCCACCTTTACAGTCTCATTAATTTTCATTCCCAGATCGTTTCATTTACCGCATCGCATCGCATTGGATTTACTTTTTTGAGCGCCTGCAACATAGTTATTTTAACTGCGATGCTTTAAGTCAAGCCCCACCTCAGCAGTTCTGCCCCCGCTTTACAGCCATTGCAATACTTTGATATATCATGATATCACATAAATTACATAAAACTTACTACTTTAAACCTTCCGCTGATTCATAAAACTCTGCCATATTCCAGTAGGTCCCTCTTCCCCGCACATTGCAAATTATAAAATTTAAACCCCACAGCTTATAACTAAAAGCTAAAATCTGCGATCTATGTTGTGGTATGGTCCCACTTCTTCCATACCACATCACTCATCCCCTCCCCCACGTGTTGCACTTCAAAGTGTTTAAAATTTATATCCTCTGTGCTTATAACTAAAGGCTGAGAGTTGTGATATCCGCTGCAGTCGGGTCCACTTACCCTCCACGTCGTCTACCTTCCACGTCACTTCCCCTTTGCATCGCATTGCAGGTTGTATTCTTTATAAACTAAAATATAAAGGTTACGAAGTGCGTGGATGCGATGCTGTTTAGAATTAAAGTTTATTTCAAGTCTGGTATTTTGGGTTTTTCACACTATTTTTTTTATAAAAGTGTTTTAACACAACAAGATGATTTCGGATAGTAAAACAACAGAAAGGTCGAGTTAGGTAGCCAAAAGCGTTCAACGCTCCAT
>CM076582.1:433363242-433508242 GCA_034641835.2 Pinus albicaulis | reverse complement strand
ACCTAGAGTAACTATTTCAAACCTACTTCTAGCTAAAAATTAGTCTTTTCATCCTGAGAGGGATCTCTCAAGGATATAAAATGATATTATATAAATGAAGTTCAATATATGGCTAACTCTGAAATTGTCTTTTAAGTGTGTTTTTATGTAGGTGAAATATATGGACAAATCACTACCATTGGGCATATGGAGTTAGTGTAAAGAACTCAATGGCATGTGAAACTCCTCTCATGGAAGCTGAGGCATATAGAAATTCTGATGAAAATATAACATTCACAGTAGACTAAATGTTTGAAGGAAGTTAGAGCATGTAAGCCATGAATTCTAAGTAATCAAACACTAGGATACTGAAGATAAAATTGCAGAATACAAAAGACAAATACTCATGAGAACATCAATGAATCTCAGGTGAAGAGAAGCAAGTTTCCACTGTATATCACTAATGAATTTTTTTACAATAGTAGTATGTCATAAAAATAAATCAACCCTTTATAACTCTAAAACTATTTCATTTATAGAGCGAGGATTCGTACAAATTATTTTCCACCTTGGTAGCTGTTATCACCAAATTTTGTCCTATTGGGCTGCTTCAATGCTCAACTTGGAGTAACTATTTCAATCCACTTTTGACTGAGGATTAGCCTCTCCACCCTGAGAGGGCTCTCTCAACTTATCAAAGGATTTACTCAAATAGGTCTTAAAATATATGACTAACTCTATGAGTTTTTTAGTGTATGTTATTGCAGGTGAAAAATGAGGAATAATCAACTACCATTGGGCTCATGGAGCCAGTAAAAGGAAATCAATGATAAGCATTCCTACATATGGAAGTTGAGGCTTTTTCTGCTTCAATGATAGAACAACACTAACACATGAGAATAATTAGTGAGTCAATGCTAAAACGAAGTCATAGCATATATGATATGAACTCTAAGTAATTTAGAATCAGTACTACTGGAAGCAAGATATAAAAGAGACAAATAAACCCATTGAAACACATCAAGAATATCAGGTAAAGAAAGAAAACTCACTTTCTGTCTATTACTGATATAAAAAATTACAATAGTAGCTCTATAAAAGAATTCTCCAACCCCTTATAACTCTAAAAATCCCTCATTTATTGAGTGAGGACTCATAAAAATTATTTTCCACCTTGCTAGATTTCAATTCCCACCTCATAGACCTATTTCAAACATGATTCCATCACTTGGAGACTTCCTAGGGATATTTCTGTTTTACAGAGTTTGAGTACAAAAGGGACTCTTCTTTCATTAATAGTTCAACAAATACATTTAATAACCCTTATAAAATTCAACCAACTAATTTTATGAGTGTACTGGAGTGTTGATGTGTCATTATGCCACGTGGATGCTGAGTTGGACCTCCTCCAAGTCGAATTTTTCCAATTTTTTCACAAATCTGGTTAGTGAAACTTCTGAAAAATAGGCTTCAAGGATGAGTGTATAATTTTGAAACCCTAATGGAATTACAAAAAATGAGAGAGGTTTTTATAGATGGACTTGTGTTAAAAAAAAACCTCTTTCATCTTTCCAAAATCCTTTTTCATTTGGTTAGAAATCAAACTTGAAATTGACTGCTAAAACATTCGTGTTCAAAAATTTCTTAGCGCTCATTTCGTAGCAAACTCAAAAATCCACCTTTTGTATAACCTTTGACCTTTTTGACTATTGGAGGGTCTTCCTTGGGGCTAATGAGCTAAATAAAAAAATTTCCCTCCTTAGTCCTCTAGAAAACTGAATTTAAAGGCAAAAGAGCATCTTTAGAAAATTCGTAGCGTTTTTTCGGCCTTCAACCCTGGAGCACGCTACGAAACTACCTGATTATGGAGAAAATTCCAAATTCTCCCTTTTTCTTCCGAATTTCACCTTTATGTCTGAAAATTGATATGATGAAGTATGATCATGCAAAGATGCCTCTTACCCTCTTTAAAAAAACATAATTTTCACCTTTAGCAAGTTTATTTATCAATAAAATGATTTTGTTTTTTCTGAAAACATAGGGTTCAGACATGAGCTCTTATCTCTCTATCCTTGATAGACGTTGCAAAAATGAAAGAGAGTTTTGTAGGTCAGTATGTTATGAAGAAAAACCTCTCTTGGTGTTTTGAAAAACATCCCCAGCTGTCCATAATATTCATTCTAAAAACATATATCAAACAAGAAAATTTTGCATTCTAAAAATATAGCCGAAAGACATCTCTCAATCTCCTAGTTTGTAGCACCTTTGAGAAAAGTGAAAGAGGTTAATGTTATTTTGTATGTGCATGAAAATAACCTCTCTTAGATTCTTAAAATAATTCTCTATTTTCCTAGAAATGACCCTTTAATTTGATTGCTCAAAAGTCAAAAAATAGAGAAATCCTCATATTTGCTACAAAATTATTAGGTAGTTTTGTAGCAAAATCTACCTATTTTGCATTGAATTTGCTACAAAACTGTGTTTAACTGGAAAGTGGAAGATTTTTATAATTTAAAAGTGTGGGAATGAAAACTAAAGGACATGAGGTAGATTTGGTTGATATGACAAGGCTCTAGGTGGTTTTAGACTTATGGTAGACATTGCCATATGCAATGCTTTCAAGAATTTCATGAAAATTACTATGAGACAGAATGAACCTAGGTAAATGGCCCTATCCATAAAAAATAAAAAATTTATGTGTGATAATAGTGGCTCCACTTGGGATGGTGTGCCCCTGTGGTACAATAAAGAACTAGTAGTTCCAGTGCCACCTCAATTGGGTTGCTCCCATATTTAAAATGAAAACTTGCAACCTGTTCTGACTTGTAACCTTGGCACTGGAAAAACCAATAGCTACTAAAGAACTAAAAATACAAATGCTGAATTTAAAACTGAAACTAAAAAAATGCTTGATATTCAGGCTTATTTATATACAAATGATCCTACTCTACTTTCTTAACATAAAAGTTGAATCAAGTGATCTCATTGTTCCAATGAAGCCAATCAAGAAGTTGAGTACTGGATTGGAATGGACATTCAACTATTTTGATCATAAAGACATTCTTGAGAGATGACAAGTTGTTCCACCATCTGAATTTGTATACAAAATTGAGAACCATATTGAAATTCATTCCTATAGAAGATTCCAACAGAGCTGCTAAAGATCTTTGAGAATATGCACGAATAATTCTTGTTGATCAACAAGAAAGTGTGAGTAAATATGATCCTTTGATGGTGTTCCTTGTTCAGATTCTTCATCACAACCCTTGTGACCTTTCTCAAATAAAAAAGAAAAAAATATGTTCATCATTATTTTCATTTGAGAGGAAAAAATACTTGGAGTAATCTTGGACACTTTCAAAAGGAACTTCCTCAGCATGTGCCACAAAAATTTCTAAAGGTAACTCTTCATATGATTCAACAAGCATACCCATCTGATTGTCTAAAATTTTCTTTTCAAAATTTTCTTCATTTGATGTAAGTTGATGCAAGGAATGACATGAAGAATAAACTTCTTCCTTTACCTAAGGATTATAGCAATTATCTTCTAGTGTTTCCTCTTTTTGTTTGAAATGATTCTCATATTCCCAATGATCAAAATATTGACAATTTTGCTACAAATTTTCATCAAACTGAGAGGATTTAACATGATTGTCATAAATAAACTCCTGTTGGGTTTGATTTTCATCCAAGAGAGAGGCTATCCTTTCTTCTTGGTGATGAAAGGGATTGTCCTGAAGGGCCTGTAAAATTTCCTCATCCATGAACTCATCATCTTCATAACAATTCTCTAAATATTCAATAAAACTCACACAATGTTTATACGAGTCTTTGACCAGCAATAAAATGCAACATGGAAATTAGCAAGAGAATATAAAGAACCATCTAGCAAGATTTCGTACCAATACCATGATTTTCCTTCTAAAGTGACAATAAACATCTTCATGACACAATCCTCAGATAACTGAACCTTAAGTATGTGTACATGACTATGGAATCTAACCAAATGAAGAGAAACATTGTCTTTCTTTTCATTTTTAAATATGGGAAGATCAGTTAACTAATCGACCTTTGGCATAGGATTTGGAAAACCAGGGATGTGAGAGCAATTCATAGGGGCATACCTGGAATTTATTTTTGCAATGGAACTCATCTTGGAACTTCATAAAGCTACTGATCCTCAAGAAGTGGAGTCACCTTCCAATTGATTATTTGATGTGTGGAGTCGCCAGAGCAAAAATATAGCCAATATGTGCCTAAGTTTCTGTTTCTCTGAGACCTTAGAACTGAAACTTTGTTGTTCTTCAAATGGGAAAATTTACACCTTCCGTCCCCGGAAATGGAGCCAAAATGTTATCACCAAATTTTGTCCTGTTGGGTTGCATCAATGGTCAACTTGGAGTAACTATTTCAAACCACTTTTGAATGAGGACTAGCCTCTTCAGCCTAAAAGGGCTCTCTCAACTTATCAAAGGATTTACTCAATTAGGTCTTAAAATAGATGGCTAACTCTGTGAGTGTTTTATTGTATTTTCTTGCGGGTGAAAAATGAGGAATATTCAACTACCATTAGGCAGTTGAGGCTTTTTCTATTTCAATGATAGAACAACACTAACACATGAGAATAATCAGTGAATCAATGCTAAAAGGAAGTCAAAGAACATATGATATGAATTCTAAGTAATTTAGCATCAGCAATACTAGAAGCAAGATATAAAAGAGACACATAAACCCATTTAATCACATCAAGAATCTCAGGTAAAGCAAGAAAACTCATTGTCTATCTATTACTGATATCATAAATTACAATAGTAGTTGTATCAAAGCATTCTCCAACCCCTTATAACTCTAAAAATCCTTCATTTTTAGAGTGAGGACTCATACAAATGATTTTCCACCTTGCTAGCTTCGAATTCCCACCTCATAGACCTATTTCAAACATGATTCCATCACTTGGAGACTTCCTAGGGATATTTCTATTTTACAGAGTTTGAGTACAAAAAAGACTCTTCTTTCATTAATAGTTCAACAAATCAATTTAATAACCCTTATGAAATTCAACCAACTAATTTTATGAGTGTATTAGATTTCTGATGTGTCATTATGCCACGTGGATGTTGAGTTGGACCTCATCTAAGTCAAATTTTTGCAATTTTTTCACAAATATGGTTACTGAAAATTTTGAAAAATAGGCTTCAAAGATGAGTGTATAATTTCCAAACGTTGATGGATTTGAAGAAAATGAGAGAGGTTTTTGTATATGGAACTGTGCTGAAAAACAAAAACTTTCAGATTTCCAAAATCCTTTTTCATTTGGTGAGTAATCAAACTTGAAGTTGACTGCTAAAACAGTCATGTTCAGAAATTTCGTAGCGCTCATTTCGTAGCAAACTCCAAAATCCACATTTTACATAACCTTTGACCTTTCTGACTGTTGGAGGATCTTTCTTGGGCTAATGAGATAAACAAAAATGTCTTCCCTCCTTATTTTTCCATAAAACTAAGCAAAAGAGCATCTTTAAAAATTTCGTAGCGTTTTTTCGACCTTCAAGCCCGGAACACGCTACAAAACTACCTGATTATGGAGAAAATTCCAATTTCTCCCCTTTTCTTCCAAATTTCACCTGTAGTTCTGAAAATTGATATGATGAAGTACGATCATGCAAACTTGCCTCTTACCCTCTTAAAAAAAACATCATTTTCACCTTTAGAAAGTTTATTTATCAATAAAATGACTTTGTTTTTTCTAAAAACACAGGGTTTAGACATGAGCTCTTATCTCTATATCCTTGATAGTTATTGCAAAACTGAAAGAGGTTTTTGTAGGCCAATGTGCTTTGAAGTAAAACCTCTCTTTGGTTTCTGAAAACTATCTTTAGCTGTCGAGAATCTTTATTCTAAAAAAATGTATAAAATAGGAAAATTATGCATTCTGAAAATAGAGCCGAAAGACATCCCTCAGTATACAAATTTGTAGCACCTTTGAGAAAAGTGAAAGAGATTAATTTTATTTGAAATGTGCTTCACAATAACCTCTCTCATTTTCTTAAAATACTTCTCTATTTTCCCATAAGCAGCCCTTGAAGTTGAGTACTCAAAAGTCAAAAAATAGAGAAATCCTCATATTCGCTACGAAATTATCAAGTAGTTTTGTAGAGATATCTGCCTATTTTGCACTGAATTCGCTACAAAGCTGTGTTTAACTAGAAAGTGGAATATTTTTCTGATTTAAAAGTGTGGGAATGAAAACTAAAGGACATAAGGTAGATTTTATTGATATGAAAAGGCTCTAGGTGGTTTTAGACTTATGGTAGACATCGCCATATGCAATGTTTTTGATAATTTCATGAAAATGAATATGAGACAGCTTGAACCTAGGTAAAGGACCCTATCCATCAAAAATTAAAAATTTATGCGTGATAACACTAGCCTCGAAATCCCACCTCCAGGCTAGCTTAGTTCGTGGACAAACATCATACTAGGCTCTTGACAACTCTTAATGTGGAGAATGATCAGCTGATAGTCGCAGTCCAGCATTCGAATACTCACCCTTTTCCTCTAGGTTCCAAGTATAAGGCCCTAGAAATGATAATCGATCTTGCTTCCATCCCATTGGCTGAGAAGCTAAACCTACACAAGGCTATTAGAGAGATGTTGCATACTGAGGTGTTGAAACACACCCTTGCGATGGAAAAATCTCAGAGTAAATTAACCAAGATGTCAAATACCTTGAAGAGAGAGAGAGAGAGAGAGAGAGAGAGAGAGAGAGAGAGAGAGAAAATCCAAAGGTTCTTTCCAGTTAGTTAGGGGATTACAAGAAGATGATAAGGGGTAAGGGAATTTATCAAAACGCAGAAATGAAAATTTTTCTACTAAAGGCGTAATTGGAGGTGCAAGAGTTGCAAATCAAGTTAAATATTCCCTGTTCATAGATGCACATCCAAACGATGAAGTTGGCTAAGCTTGAAAGAGAAGGAGGCCCTTATAGAGTGTAATATCTCAAACAGGGAATTACACAGCAAGCCTACTGAAATAACACACTCCCAAGAAATATATGCACTGAAATGAGTTTGCAGCTCCTGGATCCCTTAGATCAACTGATCTAAGATCTAAATCCAAAATGAGAGCAAAAAAAAATCAAACTAGGTGGGTTAAACAGATCTCCCACAACCTAGTCTAGCTGAAAAACACCCAAAGAGAGGGGCTGCATCTATATGCACATATTTCTTCAGGGATTGCGTAGTTTAATCAGATAATTATAGGAGACCAAATGGAGGTTCATATTTTAGGTATACATCAGTAAAATGTGTTCATAATGCAGCTAATACAGTCTGTAACAGAAAGAGAAAGAATATACAAGACAAATATCTCAAAATGAGGTGCTACAACCACAAGAAATAGCAAAATAAGCTTGAACAACATTATTTTAATAGCTGAAACATGTAGTAGATTACAACTCAGATCTAGAGAAGATATTTATACAAAATGATAGATCTATTTCAGATCTGTATACAAGAAAGGCTCTTTTATACACTCCCCTTGGGGATCTTAGCAAAACATGAACAACAGTGAGTAGATCTGAGATCTATGTCACAGATCTGTAGAAGTATTCATAAAAATCTGAATCATAACATATGTAGAAAATCATATCTAAACTAACATGGATTGGTTGGCCAATCCACGGATCACCATAGTGAGAGGAATAATCCAATCACTAGATATCTCTCCTCTAGAATTATGCCAAGTCTCCCTACAACTCTACTCCTAAAAATAACACAGATCTGGAAGAGGGTCTGCATTGTAGGCTTTGAGTATGATTTGGCCTGATTCCAAGGTATGGATCTAAAGCTCCAAGGGTCTATAACACACTTTCCAAAGGGATATATGACTTTCCCATTGAAAATGAGTGCTAAAACTGCATAGATTTGAAGAGATCTATCCTCCACTTGCTGCAGCTCACATGGACAAACCAATCCTAAATACGACTGCACTGTAGAAGCACGATGAGGCTTGGCCAAGTGCAAAATAGTGGACTAGACAAGCAAGGCTCCTCCAAGAGCTTCTCAAGGAAGGAGATGGGATTCCCACTCAGGAACACCCAATGCTAAACATAATTACTCTCAGCTAATATACTAGAGAGTGAGGAATGTCTAAACAAGCAATACCTTCAGAAAATAAGAATCATCAACAACCTTTTCCTGCTATTCTCCTCTTCCTTTTATAAGATGAAATCCTTGTCAGACCCTAAACCACTTCAATGAGTTAGCTCCTTTCACATGTGGAGCCTCCATCTAAAACTGCGCTATGCATCCATGAGGTACATTGTATCTAGACTGTGCAGTGGATTTGGTCAAGGTTGACCTAGTCTCATGATTCAAACCCATTCACACTTGCAAGTGTTTATTTACATGGCCCAAATTTGTCTTTGTTTACATAGGCATTTATTTATTCATTGATTTCAGGAGTTTTACATGTCATCCTTTATTCATTTATTCATCCGACAGAAAATAAAACAAAATTTCATATTCCTCTTAGCTTAGGCTAAGTAGGAATATTATAGTCCTCCCGTCCAAAATGTTGCTTGTCCTCAAGCAACTGATAGGGTGAGTGCTACAACACTTCTCCTCCTCCATTGATGATGCCGTCAAATATCAAGCTTTCCTCATAAGCTAGGTGCTCATCAATCCAACCCTCCATGAAATGTTCCTCCAATGTCAATATGAGATGTGTATAATCCATCCCACAAGGAGTAAAGAAATCACATAAAACATATATGGTTGAACCAATAATCTCTCTGAAACATGTAGCATAAGGTACATAGAGAGTCTCCATCCCATGAGGTACATATATGCTTCCCATCCTCCCTCCATACATCCCCATAAATAGTACAATCACATCATCAATGTATGGAAATAAGATTACATATAAATAAACATAAATTTGAGCATGGGGAGGTGGGTCATAATCCCACATATGGTACCAGTGTAGTGCATTTCTTTCCTGCATCAAATCAGGGTTTGGTAAGTGGTTTCCCCACCATTTACTTGCTGCACAAATCATCTCACTATGGCTGAAGATGTGAGATATGTTTGGTGCCTTTGGGAAGCACCCATCATGAAAAAGAATCTCCCTTTGCACAATAAGGGAGTGGCCAAATTAAGAATTTTTAGTGGCCCAAAAAATGCCATGATATCTACATGATTTATCACTCCCTTTAGGAGTCATGGCCTGCAGAAACATGGTAAAAGAATGTGATAAATCAGGAAATGAAACTTGTTTTACATGATCATATTCTTTACCATCTAAGTTACTCATACACATGGAGTTGTGCATGGATGTTTCTCTTCTTTCAAAAGAAGGAAGAGATGGCTGAAATGACTCTTGCATAGATTCCCTTGGCTGCCCCAACTCCACATGGCTCATGCACTCTTGAAAGTGCTAATGTAGTTCCTCCTTCAAGACCTCCCAATCAAAGTTGCTCATGATTAGGCTGTAGATCTTCATAGATTCCATATGGCTAGAATGAAACTCTTTGTGTTCCTCTTGTAGTATCTTCTACTTGAGCTTCGAATATCTAGATAAAAAGACCCTACCATGATGACAGATGACCACCTCATGGACTAAGTTGTCCTCTTTTTATTGCATGTCATCTAGTATCATACCTGTGTGAATATCTTTGGAATACTCTACAAGTAGTTGAGATTTCCAATACAGATCTACAGTGCTCAATAATGACAGCGCTGGTGATACCTCCATAGGAATATATTTCATGTTGTTGATCTTCTCTTTGACATCTCTCAAGCCAAAGGTGTGTGATGGAAGGCTGATCCTTTCATTTTTCTCCTCCCACAGCACAGATTCAGAAATGAGAGTGGGTGATAGTGATAAGGGAAGTGAAACTCCCTCCTTCTTGAGTTGTCCCAAGTCTCCCAGCACTGTAGCTTTCTCTTCCCTTGCTCCAATCCCTCCTAGATCTGAATTTGGAGCAGCACATTGTGAGGTCTCCCCCAGAAGATCTAAATCTGGTAGCCTCCCAAGGGTTTTTCCACTAAATAAGAATGTCCCATGCAGAAATCTCATGAACATCAGAGAAGGGACTGTGAGGTCCTTACTTCCACTGTACAAATCCATCTCTATTTTCTAGGTGGAAGTGTTATGTGAGGGTTAAGTATGCATGCCTTGGATCATTTGAGGTACACCAATCTTCATGTCCACCCATTCCATTTGCAAAGACTTCCAATCAGTGGTGACTTTCCCCAATGTAATCAACCATTGAACAGCAAAAATGATATTGGTGTCTGGTATGTCAACTACAAATAAGTGATCCACCAAAGTGTAGGATCCCATAGTGACTGAAAGTGATGGGACATAATGCATGCATTTCATTTTTCTATCTCCTAGGACCAAAACAGAGAATCCCTCAAAAGTATCAGTGGGTATTGCTCTCCTCTGCACAAGATGAGCATCAATAAAGTTGTGGGTTTCCCCACTGTCAATCAACACAGAAACCCTTTGATTCATGACTGAACCTTGAACTCTTAAGGTCAAGTACTTAGGTACTCCTCTCAAATATGCAAGAGTTCCTCCCGTTGGAGCAAATGCTACACTACCATCTCTGGATGGTGTTGGGTCTCCCTCAACATTGTCAACGCTGTGACCTCCTCTTGGTTCATCATCTTCATCTTCTTCAACATCTGAGAAGACTTCAATATAGTGTTCTTTACCAGCAGCACATCTATGTCCAGGAACCCATGGTTCTTGACAAGTGAAGAAAATATTACTTCTTCTTAGATCTCTCAGGACTTCAATGTCAAGAGGCTTCCTGAATGTGCTTTCCTTAGAAGGAGCAATTTTTTCTCCTTTCCCCTTGGAAAAGAAGGAGGACTTGTTCTGAAATTTTTCCTTTGCTTTTGGCAAGGCGTCTTGAAGATCTCTTGCCCTCTCAATGGCATCATGCAGTGTAGGGGGTTTGGTGGATTTCACCAACCCATGAAGAGGTTCATCCAGAACATCGATGAACATATACATCCTCCTTTCTGTAGACAAGTCAGGAACCATAACAGATAATCTCAGAAATTCAGAAATGTAAGGTTCAGCATTACCTGACTGCTTCAACTTTGTAAGTCTCATTAAAGGTGCCTCTGGATCCTATCTGTCAAATCTTTCCACCACTTTTCTAGTGAACTCAGAATAGGTAGTCACACTGGCATGACCCAATGTTGACAACCCATGGAACCACCAGTCATGTGCTTCACCTTCAAGGTGCAACACTGCAACTTTGATAGCCTCCATCTCAGGGACTTTGTTCAACTAAAAATAGATGTCCAACTTTTCTACCCATGCTTTGGTAGAACTTTAGATGACCCATCAAAATAGGGTAGGAAGAATCTTCCCATAGAGTGATGTCGATCATGATTCTGAGTGAATCCACCTTCTTTATGTTGATACCTTGGTCTTCTTTTGTCCTTCAAGTGACAGAACTCTTGAAAACTCAGATTATCTTTGAATCTCTAATTTTTAGATTCATATTCTACAAATTAGTCTTCAAGGGATGGCTGCTCTTGTAACCCTTCATTTCCCATAGCCAAGAAGGTAAGCATAGTGGAGCGTTGGGAGACTTTTGGCTGGTTCACTAGTTGATCATTCCAGTGTTGAGATATGCTAGAGCTTTCTCCAAGATGAACTCTTCTAGGAGATTATTTGGTTCTATCTAATATCATCTCTTTGATCACTCTATCAAGATATTTCATGGCTTTTAAAATATTTCTTTCAAACTCCTTTCCTTCTTCATCACTTCCATTTCCATCTTTAGGGGTTTTACCCTTGTCTTTGTCTTCATTGGTGTAATCAAACTTCTTTTCTCTTCTTCTCAGATACCTTTTCTCTCTGTTAGTGAGAGGCTCTCCTTATTATTAAGACATATTGGCTCAAATAATTCACAGGATATGCTAAGAAATATGCTCTGATACCACTGTAATATCCCAAACAGGGAATTACACAACAAACCTGCTGTAATAGTTCACTCCTGAGAAATATATGCACTGAAATGAGTTTTTAGCTCCTGGATCCCTTAGATCAGCTAATCTAAGATCTAAATCCAAAAGGAGAGCAAAAAAAAATCAAAATAGGTGGGTTAAACAGATCTCCCACAACCTAGTCTAGCTGAAAAACATCCAAAGAGAGGGGCTGCAACTATATGCACATACTGCTTCAGGGATTGCACAGTTTAATTAGATAATTATAGGAGACCAACATGGAGGTTCTTTTTTCAGATATACATCAGTAAAATGTGTTCATAATGCATCTTATACAGTGTATAACAGAAAGGGAAAGAATATACAAGAAAAATGCCTCAAAATGAGGTGCTACAACAACAAGAAATAGAAGAATAAGCTTGGAAAATGTTATTTTAATGGCTGAATCATGCAGTATATTAAAACTCAGATATAGAGTAGATATGCACACAAAATGATAGATCTATTTCATATCTGTATACAAGAAAGGATCTTTTATACACTCCCCTTGGGGATCTCAGCAAAACATGAACAATAGTGAGTAGATCTGAGATCTAAGTCACAGATCTGCAGAAGTATTTACAAAAATATGAATCATAACATATGTATTAGATCAAATATGAACTAACATGGATTGTTTGGCCAATCCATGGATCACCACAGTGAGAGGAAGAATCCAATCACTAGAGATCTCTCCTCTAGAATGATGCCAAGTCTCCCTGGAACTCTGCTGTTGCAAATAATGAAAATATGGAAGAGGGTGTGCACTGTAGGCTCTGAGTATGCTTTGGCCTGATGCCAAGGTATGGATCTGAAGCTCCAAGGGTCTATAACACACTTACCAAAGGGATAAATGACTTTCCCAGTGAAAAGGAGTGCTAGAACTGCATAGATATGAAGAGATCTATCCTCCACTTGCTGCAGCTCACATGGATAACCCAATCCTAAACAATACTACACTGTAGATGCAAGATGAGGCTTGGCCAAGTGCCACATAGTGGACAAGACAAACAAGGCTCCTCCAAGAGTTGCTCAAGGAAGGAGATGGGATTCCTGCTCAGGAACATCCAATGCTTAATAGCATTACTCCCAGCTAAATAGTGAGAGAGTGAGGAATGTATAAATAGACAATACCTTCAAAAAATAATAATCATCAACAATATTTTCCTATTTTTCTCCTCTTCCTTTTATAAGATGAAAACCTTTTCAAACCCTAAACGACTTCAATGAGTTTTCTCCTTTCACATGTGGAGCCTCCATCTAAAACTGCATTGTGCATCCATGAGGTACACTATATCTAGACTGCGTTGTGGACTTGGTCAAGGTTGACCCAACCTCATGATTCAGACCCATTCACACCTGCAAGTGTTTATCTACATGGCCCATATTTTTCTTTGTTTACATAGACATTTATTTATTAATTGATTTCAGGAGTTTTGCATGTCCTCCTTTATTCATTTATTCATGCAACAGAAAAGAAAAAAAAGCTTCATATTCCTCTTAGCTTAGGCTAAGTAGGAATATTACACATAGATGCTTCTCCAAAAGGATAAGGAGATAAAATAGCTAAATTGGAGAATAACTGAGCTCCAACAGGTTCAAGATAGTCATGGATACCTAGTTCAAGTGCCCATTAATCATCAGAATTCCTTGGAACACCTAACTAAGGCCCTAACAGAGTTGGAGGTTTCAAAAGACAAGACCCGAACCATGTGCAGTTTGTTATATAAAGTAAAGGCTGCCCTCACAGAAAATGAAAATACGATCTCATCTTTGCAAAAATAAATGGATGCCAATCACAGGGAATCTAATGAGCTGAGCAAGTTAATAAAAGAGTTAAAATCACAGCTAAAAGGTAAAATGTCACTAGAAGAGGCCAAAAAAATCATCTGGAATTATATCATGAAAGAGGTGAAGGATCACTGGGATCTTATCACATTGGCAAATGATAAAAATAATGCCATTCGTGATTTCAAAGTGCATTTGGACGCAGGTCACCGAGAGGGAAATGAAAACATGATCATCATGTGTGTATACATTCGATTCATCAATGAAGTCCCCACTGAAGAGTTGGGCATGCGTAGAGTGGTCGACCGTTTCAAGACAATAATGGAAATCATTAAGATGATACACACGGAGGAGGCATGGGTAAAAGAAGTTGGATGTTTGGGAATAGTGGCTAAAGGGGTGAAAGCATTAAATTATGAATGGAATAAGGTGGTAGAAGCAGGGTTTCCATCTTACTGGGACCCCTTAGTTGTACTACTCCATTGGGCCACATATGAGCAATGGATGACTACGATTAAAGTCACGGTTGACTCAAAGTTGGAAAATACCTCCCGTAGTAAGGTTGAAACCTTAGTGGAATCACTGCGGAAGGAATTCCTACTACT
This sequence comes from Pinus albicaulis, assembly GCA_034641835.2. Lineage (NCBI taxonomy): Eukaryota > Viridiplantae > Streptophyta > Pinopsida > Pinales > Pinaceae > Pinus > Pinus albicaulis. Next base: position 433,493,856 of record CM076582.1, on the reverse strand, counting down.
CACTGAGGTCAAGCAGTTCTTCTCTGCCAACCTCGATTACTCTGACTTGACTCACCTACGTGCACTGTTCGATATTTTTAGCTCTGTGCCCTTACCTGTAGATGTTGTATGGTAAATATGTTATGAAAATGTGCACCCTCCATCTGCATCCACTTCACAGTCAATGGTGCCTCCATCATCTCACCACTCTGGATCTTCTTCCACTCCCATACAGCCACGCACCTCGAGACCCACCCCTCGGTGAAATCATTGAAGATATCAAGATTTAGCCCATGCGGCCCATAATTACTTTATTTTATTCTAATTTTGTGTTATGATGTTTAGCTGTTGAAATCATGATTTCACCCTCATTATTTTTATTTTCGTTTAGGAAGAGTGTCGCTCATAGCACACTATAGTTGGACCATATCATTTTGATTTCGTTGTATGTACTGGGAATCAAGAAGGAATATCTTCCTAAAAAAAAATCTGGCTAAGAGCCTATGGAGGAAAGCCTATAAAGGTGAAACTTAGCAAGTAAGAAAGGGTTCTATATTTTTTGGAAGTTTTGGGTCCATACTATGTGGATTTCCATGTAATAATGTTTTGAGCTCTAAATGCATATCTAGGAGAGCTGTTTTTGAAAGTTAATATAAGAATGACCCTGTCTACGGATGGATTCCAATTGGGTTAATGAGAAATATGTATGCATTTTTATCTTGTTTGTTAAAGATTCTTTCCATTTTGTTATTTTTTATTCAAAAAGTCTCATATGTGAAATCTTGGTGGTAAATGATTTAATAAATGAATTTGTATACATCCTCATTGAGGAAAGACGACACCCAGGCATTAAATATCCTCCATATTTAATGTTTCTCACTGCAAGACTTCATCTCCATCAACCTCTCATCCTCCATTTTTCCCCAGATCCTAAGAAGGATGGATTCTTATTGCAGATTAAGCCCATATTTCATGGGGTTTCTCCTGATAATTAGTCTGAATTATTGCCACCTTATACTCCTAGGTTTGTTCATTAGTCCTTTACTTGGTCCATTCAAGGCATCATCGATTCTTACAGTCTCGAATCCATTTTGAGTGATGTTTAGTATGCATGAAGCTTAGTACCAATGTTTTCTACAGCTATCTTGAACCACATTTCCATTAATACTAAATAAAGATACACTCAAAGTAAGCTCCAGATGAACAATCCTCTGATTCTTAAGATGTCCTAGGAACTAGTCTTTTGCGAATCAAGGCTATCTCTAGGAGTGAAAACATATTTTTGGTGTCATTGTCGAGGATCAAATTAGAAAAAATATTTTCACTGGGATACGACATAACTTCCACCCTTCAATCAGGTGAGCACGATGGGTTGGGAGTTTCATAGCCCTCACCTTGGTGACTTCACTACAGTCAAGTCAAAATCAGCAGTAACCCTAGCTTTCATAAGGCCACATACCCGATCAGATGCCTCTCAGTTAAAAACCCCCTTTATTTCTGATCCTGAGAAAATCATATTCAGAAGCATCTTAAAGGAAAAACAACATGGCCAGGCCAACCTACCTCCTTTCTCTCTTGAAAATTCACCCTCCTCATCTCAACAGATAATATCCATGTTCAAAGCTCCATGGCCTGAGTGCTTGAATATCCTCTAGAAGCCTCTCATTTTTTAAAATCCATCCATAAAGCACATTCAGTTGACACCTCTTTTCCTTCTTCTCACCCCACTCTCGAGGCCAAGGAAGTAAAAGAAGTTCCAATGCTCCAAAAAATCTTACAGATTAGTCTCAATTCCTCCACTTATCAGATACCTATTATCCCTCACACCTTTCAGCATCAGGCCCATAACCATAACTTACCACCACCTCCTCAGATGGTTGTGCCCAATTTTCTCCTCAAGAAGTATGCCCCATTGGCCCTTCCCCAGCTTCTAAATTACATGCCTCAATGTTACCTTAAGATTCTACCCCATTTCACAGGGGAAGATAGAACTCTTGTGTAGAGGCATATTAAGAACTTATGCGCCTTTGCTGAGAATGTGAATGTGGAATAAGTCAATGTAGTTTTGAGTTTCGTTTTCTAATCTTTGGATGGTGAGGCTAAAAAATTGTTCAAATCACTAGCCAATAACACGGTACACACTTGGGAGGAGAAGGAGAATCTCTTCACGTTGAAGTGGGGACAGAAAATGGACCATGGCTACATTCTTATTGAGTTCAATGCACTAAAAAGAGACATAATGATTATGTAAAATATCTTATCAAGAGGTTTAATAAACTCTATAACAATGATCCCATAGAGCTAAAACCCCCCCAACCGGCTGCTAAGGTAGTTTACGCGGGCGACTTTGAACCAGAATTCTGGTTCACCTTAGGAGAAAGGAAGTGTGCATCTCTAGATCAGATCCAGAATGATACATTGGAAGTAGAAGAAAACTTTTCCTCTACTGGAAAATTCAAGGGGAAAGCAGATCAAGAAATGAGAAGGAAAAACAAAGAGGAAGCTAGTACCTCAAATCAAGAAAGATAATCACAAGACTACAGGATAGAGGAAATGAACAAATTGATTAAAGAGATTTCAAATAAATTAGTGAAGCTTGAGCTAGAAGCCAAGAGTTCCCTACCTCGGTCTAATAAGATAATTCATAATCAAGGATTCAATCCTTGGTATCAGAAGCCTCTGTTGCAATTACTACAACGTGACAGGAAGGAGCAACAGGATCATATCCAGCCTCCTCTGTACCTAGAAGGTGAAGTGGAAGGGCAGGCAAGAGAAATCATAGACAATCAAGAAAATAAATTCCTCTCTTATTCTGATGACAAAGAAGGTGAAATCACCTTACAAGGAGGGGTAGAGGAGCAGGAACCTCCTCCCGAGGATAAGGATATTGACAATTATTGCAGACAGTTTGTAGATTTTATGCAGGCTCAACTCCATAAGAATTATGATCTCAGGTCCTCTCGTAAGAGAACCTGGGTACACGAACAGAATGAAGAGTCAATATCAAAGACCCAAATTCCTCCTATCTGTTTAGCTAAAGGCAAGAAACCACTAGAAGGATCAATCCCTCAGAAACAAATTGACTCCAAAATGGGAGTAGTGAATGATATCAGGATATTGCCATTCGATAGGGCTTACTCAAGGGATGGAAAAGGGGCAGGAATCCTCTTGATATCCCCTAAAGGTTGCTTGATTCCCCTCTCTTTCACATTGGAATCAGAAGCCACAAATAATGTGGCAGAATCTGAAGTGATGTTTTTAGGATTGCAGGCACCAAGGAATATGAACATACAAAGTCTCAAGGTGTTTGGAGTCTCGGAATTGGTGGTGAGGCAAGTAAGAATTCAATGTCAGAGAAAACACCCTCGTCTCAGAGCCTACAAGAAAAAAGTATTGGATCTGGTTGAGAATTTATTCTTGGCATTCAATATTTAGTTTATACCTTGAGACAAAAACATGATGGCGGATTCACTAGTTGTGGCAGCTATTAATTTTCATCCACCTTAAAACCCATTACTCGTGTATGAAGTGAAGGTGCAGTACCACCCTTCTATTCCAGATAATGTTAAACACTGGAAGGTGTTTGAAGATGAGGAATAGGTTAGGCATCTCATGGAGATGGTGGGAGAATTCTCCAGTTCATTCATTGACCTGGAAGAGGAGGTTGGGGCTGAAGAACCAAAGCCAAGGTGGGAGGAGACTCTTGCCAGACACCAAATTCTCCAATTGAATGGAAACGTTATCCCTAGATGCCTTATCCCATTGGAGAAATTTATTGACAATAATGAAGTTTCGGTTACCCTAATCAAGCCAGCGTTTGATGAGCTAGTTCGAGATTTAAGTATTGGAACAGAGGAAGACCCAAATTTGGTGAATTTTTCGAAATCGGTTTCTGAGGAATATCACAAGAAATACCTGAAGCTATTCAGGTCCTACAAGGACGTCTTTTTCTGTTCATACCAATACTTGAAGGCTTTCGATGTAGATATCATTCGACATAAAATCCCTCTTAAATAAGGCACCAAGCTTCATAAACAAAAGCTAAGGAATATTAACCCACTCCTTCTCCCAACCATTGAGAAAGAGGTCAAGAAGTTGTTACATGAAAAAATCATCGTGCCTCTAAGATATTCAGAGTGGGTAGCGAACCTGGTACCAGTAAGGAAGAAGAATGGTAAGATCGGGCTCTATGATGATTTCTGAATTTTTAATCGAGCTTCACTTAAAAATAATCACCCCCTCCCTGAAATGGATCACACCCTACAGAAGGTGGTGTGATCCTCCTGCATGTCTACGATGGATGGATTTTCCATATATAATCAAGTGGCAGTGCTCCCAGAAGATCAAAAGAAGACGGTGTTCACCACGCCCTGGGGGACCTTTATGTATACCAGGATGCCCTTCGGCCTCATAAATGCTGACGCTACCTATCAGCGTGCAACAGATATTTCTTTCGTAGGGAACCAAGACAAGTTCGTGGTGATTTATTTGAATGAAATCACCGTCTTATCCAAGACCGATGTTGAACATATTGAACACCTGAGGCAGACCTTTGATAAATGTCGCATGTATGGTTTATCCCTGAACCCTAAGAAATCAATGTTTGCCTTGGAATAAGGGAAGTTATTGGGACATATAGTGACGAGAGAAGGGATAAATATTGACCCCAAATGGGTGGAATTGATAAATGGAATCCCATTACCTAGAAATAAGAAAGAATTACAGGTATTTTTCGGGAGAATAAACTTCTTAAGGAGGTTCATACCTAATTATGTCAAGATTGTTAGAAACATCACCAAAACGACGAAGAAAAATAAAAAAGTGAAATGGACTCCTAAACCAAGGGATTCTTTTGACAGGATCAAGCAGGCCTTCCCAGAAGCCCCAGTTTTGGCTAGTCCATATTATAAGAAGTTGTTCTTGATTTTTTCATTTGCATCGCCTCACACAATTTCCGTAGTATTCTTGCAAAAGAATGATGAGGGGCATGATCAACCTATTTCATTTTTCAGTCAAGTCCTTAGAGATGTAGAATTAAAATAAAACATACTGGAGAAGCAGGCATACACTCTAGTTAAGGCCTTAAAAGCATTTCGATCATACGTTTTGAAGTCCACCATAAAAGCTTATGTGCCCACTGCTGCAGTAAAAGACATTCTCATTCAAGGTGACAACAAAGGAAAAAGAGGCAAGTGGATTGCAAAGATCCAAGAATATGAAATGGAGATCAAACCTAATAATATTTTCAAAGGCTAGGGGGTGGCTAAGATTTTTTTGGAATCAAACTATCAAGCTTTGGGAATAAACATATCAATGATAGCAAGTGAGGTGAAAGGTGATACGGGCGCACAACCAGGAATAGAAGTGCACAACCAGGAATAGAATCCTCCATACAGAAAACAAACATCAAGTACCTTCTCTAACTGTGGTACAAAGATATATTTGAATACATTTTGACTCTGAGATTCCCTCCTTATTTCGATAAAATAAAGTACCGCACACTACGGTTGAGGTCTCAAAGGTTTGTAGTAGAAAATGGGCATTTGTACTGGAGAGACCCATTGGGAATACTATTTTTGTGTTTGATATAGCAGGATTGGAAGAATTTATGAATGAGTTTCATGATGGAATATGTGGCAGACACTACAACTTGCGAGCGACGGCCCATAAGATCCTCAAAACAGGGTTCTTTTGTCCCTGGTTATTTGGCGATTTTCAAGCTCGTGTTAGAGCTTGTAAGAAGTGCCAATAATTCATGGAGAATCATAAATTTTCTCCCCTCCTCCCGATCTTGGTTGATGTTTAAGAGTCATTCAAACATTGGGGAATTGAATTCATAGGCGAATTTGTAATATCCCAGATTTAGAATAGCTCAGCAAGCCTGCTGAAATAACGCAATTATGAGAATTTAGTGCATATAATTGAATTTTCAGCCCCCGCATCCCTTATATCAGCTCATCTAAGATCTAAATCCAAAAGGAGAGGAAAAACAAATCATACTAGATGGGTTAAACAGATCCCCCACAAACTAGTCTAGCTGAAAATCACCTAAAGAGAGGTGATGCAGCTATATGCAAAGGACTACTTTAGAAATAACATAGATCCACTGAAGCACATTAGGAGGCTAACATGGAGGTTAAGAAATCAGATATATAACAGCAAATCAGATGTTCTATACAGCCCATACAGTATACAAGAGAAAGAAAGATATTATATAGCAAAAATCATTAGAAATGAGGTGCTACAACCATGAGAAAAGATTGCATAACAATGAAAGCATTATTTCTAGGGCTGAAGTAGTAGTTTATTAATTCTTTAGATCTAGAGCATATATGTACATAAAAATTTTGGTCTAATACAGATCTATGTACAAGAAATGCTGATCTATACATCCCCCTTGGGGTTTTGCTCAAAACATGAAGCACCAGGAGTAGATCTGAGATCTAAGTTGCAGATCTGCAGAATGATTCAGAAATTTCTAAATAATGCAATGGTACAACAGATCATATCTAAAACTAACATGGATTGGATTTCCAATCCATGGATTACCATAATGAGAGGAAGAATCCCAACACCGGAGATCTCTCCTCCAAATTGGAGGCAAAACACCCTGCAGCTATAGAGCTGCAAATAATGTTGTCTTAGGGAGAGAAACATCACTGTAGCTTTTGATAATGATTTGGCCTAATGCGAAGATGTAGATATGAAGTACAATCAGCTAATGAACTCTTCCAAGAGGTTAAAAGACAAACTCTTTGAGAAGAGCCACTAATATAGTCTAGATCTAAGCAGATCTAGTGTCTTCCATTGCTGCAACTCACAAGGATAGCTCAACTCTCAATCGGAGTAGCGTTGTAGGTGTAAGGTGAGCTTGGCCTAAAAGCTTGATGTGGAAAGGATAACACAAGTCTCCTCCAAGAGCTACTGAAGGAAGGAGGTGGGATCCCTCAATAGGAAAACCCAACAAGGGATGTCTAAGCAGACATACCTTTAGAAAATGACAATCTTCAACAACCCTCTCTTGTTGATCTCCTCCTCCTTTTATAATATTGGAGTCTTGGCAAAACCCTAAACCACTTCATTGGTTTAGCCCTTTTTAGATTTAGAATCTCCTTCTAGAACTGTGTTGTCCCTCAAGGAGGTTCAATGCATCTAGACTGCGCTATTGACTTGGTCAAAGGTGACCCATTCTTGTGATTTAAACCCATTCACACCTGCAAGATGTAATTTACATAGCCCAGATATGTCTCTGTTCACATAGGCATTGACGTATTCTTAGTTTTCAAGAGTTTTACATGTCCTCCTTTACAATTTATTCATCAATCATGAAATGCAAAAATAAACAAGGAAAAATTCATATTCTAATTAGCTATAGCTAATTTAGGAATATTACAGTCTCCCCCTCCCAAATTTTTCTTGTCCTCAAGCAACTGTAAGGGTGCTGAAAAATATCCCCTTCTTCTCTTGTGGCCTCCTCATCCAATAGTCTCCCCCATTTCTTTTAATTTTCTGCAATAGTACTGTCCTCCAATGGTCCCTCCTCACTGTGGAAATTGGACCTTGGTGAATAAACCCAATGGCTCTCATCATGAAAGAATGGAAGGTTGTTATGGAAACCTTCTTGCTGATCCATGGCCTTCTCAAGATAGAAGTGATGACAATCATGGGGAATTACATGATTCATAAGAGACTCCCATCTCCATGCTATCATCCAAATGAAGTGGATGACCTCCCAGCTTGGCAATCCATAGAAAAACTCCTCCCCAATACATGTGAGATGCATGTTGTCAACAAACATATGGCTCACTATGAAAAGAGACAAGTGACCTATCATAGTGGCCATACAAAACCTCATGCAATGCAAAAATAACGGGGAACTCCTTTCCCCAAGGACACATCCAACAAGTGTGCCTCTCCTCCAACCATGTTCCCAAGAGTAAGAACATTCTCATCATATGGAATCATGATTAGAATCATGCTAGCTGCCATGTATGATAAATGAGAAGGAAGATGTTCCCTCATGTGCAACCAGTGACAAGTGCCTTCCCCAACACTTTTTTGCTGCCTCATCCCTTCTGAATGCCTGGAGAAAGTGCATCATAGTTGGTGTAAAGGAATCACATCATGAAGAATATAATAGCTTTCAAAGATTCTCCAAGGAATGACCTACATCAACATAGTTCATGGCCTTGAGTAGCCCATGAAACCTATCACAAATAGTGCCTTCTTTTGGAGCAATGCTCTGCAATTGAGTGTTAGAAAAATATAAGCATATAGGAGATACATTACAATGCTCCAAAGGACAAGCCTCTCTATATACTTGTTTTACATCAGTGGCGTAACTCATGGAGGAGTTCCCTCTCACACTCAATGAGTAAGGAGATGTGAATGATGGCTCCTGCCAAGAGCTATGTTCCTCCTCCTATACCAAGTAATCCATGCACATCTTCATATGAGAGTGCACCTCTTCTTTGAAACCTTCCCATATGAATCCACCCAAGAGAGTATGATATGCTTTAATAAAGCCAGTGGGTTTGGAAAGCAGTATCTCATAGGTTGCATCTAGTAGTTCCTCCTTGAGTTTGGAGTCTTTGTTTAAAAGGATAAGATTATATAAATATATGACTTCCTCAACTACCTTGAACCTACCATCCTTTACTTCCCCATCAAGAACCCCACATGTCAAAAGGTCCTTGGAGTATTCCATAATGAGTTGGGAATCCCAATAAGGATCCAAGCTCTCAAAGAATGACAGTGTTGTAGAGGTCTAAAATGCAGCCCTTGCCTTCTCATGGCTCCCTTCTTTGATATCATTGGTATCAAAATCACATGTTGGAGCATCATAATCTTTCCTTTGCTGCCCCATTTGCAGCTGATCTTGCTGAGGAAAATATTGAAGCATAAGGAAATCAACTTCCCCTCGGAAAGTCCTTGTCTTCCAAAACTTCCTCATTTTGGCCCAAGTGTACAAGAGAGCTAGCATCCCCTTGACATGTTAATAAATCTTCTTTTTTAATGATGAGATCATGGGCTAAACTAAAGATATGGAGTTTCCATGTGTCCTCATGCTCATGCCATCATAGATCTCTGATTTCTCCTCTCTCAGCGCAGAAATCTGAGTGGGAGTTAGCAATGCCCCTTTTAGGAAATTGCTCATCTCTCTTTTGAATTCATGAGAGACTCTCTATGCTATGCTAGCTTCTCCCAAGGCTCCCTCCTTAGCAAAGTATGCATATGCTTCCCATAGTTGAGATAACACTTTAGATTTCCTCCTATCAAGAGGTGCTCCTGGTAAAGTACCTCCTTGCAAAGAGGTGTCAAGGCATAGAGTAGAATGTGGATGTAGGTAGACAGATTTTCCCCCACCCTTAATGCATAGGTCGTCTTGCCTTATTTTTGCTTCCAAGATTTGAAATAGAGGAGGGTTCATGCTCCTCATCATGTGATGCCCTTACTCCTCTTTTCCTCCTTTTATCTCCAAGATCTCATCATTTGACAATGTTGGTACATGTTGCTCATGTGTCATGCCAAGAGCTCTATGTGTCAGACCTTGTGGAACTCCTTGCAAGAGTGCAAGAATTTCTTCCTTTGGAGAAAGTGCTCCATGCTCCTCTTCATGAGATGCTTGAGGTTCCTTTTTTGTGACTGCGTTATCATCTCTTGTCTTCTCCTCCTCTTCCATAACTGAAATTATCTCATCATCAATAAGAGACCTTAGATCTTGGTCATATATTGAAGGAGAAACCTTCATGCTTTCCTCTTGAGAATAGGACCCTTCTTCACTCAATGGCGATCTTGCCCTTGGCAATGCTTCAAAAAAACTTACACATTCTTCCATGGTTTTCAGAAATGGAGTTGGATTCATAGACCCTTCCAACTCATGCAAAATATTTGTCTGATGTGGTTTGATAATGTCAATAGAGGATGTTACACATGGAGCTTCATCAAACCTCTCTATCAATCTTGCAATAAACCTTGCATAAGTAGGTGTATTTGCATTTTTCAAGGAAAAGGACTAAAAAAAACACCAACAATATGATTTACCTTCAAAATGCAATGTTGTTGCTTTGATGGCTTCAATCTCTGAAACTTGATGTTGTTGCACAAAGTTGTCCAGCTCCTCCACCCAAACCCTAACCAGACATTTAGGTGATCCATCAAAGATAGATAGATAGAATCCACCCTTACCATGCTGCTCCTCCTTTGTGCCTTTTCTCTCCTTTATCTTACAGAACCCCTGGAATTTCATGTTATCTTTCAACTCCTTATATTGATCTTCATATTCCTGCAAATAATCTCTAAGAGTCTCCTTCTCGGGTACACCTCCTTTCTTCCTCTTCATGAAGAAATCATACACAGAATGGTGAAGCTTTAGTGATATGGATGAGTGCACATATCCATGAGATGAGGATTCAGAATTTTCCTCATGTACAGATCTTGTAGATCTGGTCAAAAGATCTTTCTGCTCTTCAAACTTTCTAGGAGTTTCACTGCTTCTTCTTTCTTCTTCTCGTTCAACCTCCTTGGAGAGGTTCTTCTTAGATATGAAAAATTATGAGATTAAAATCATATTTTTCATAATTCTGACCTTTCTTCTTTCTATACATCACTTTTTCTTGAATTCACAGGCTGAGCCAAAGATCTTGCTCTGATACCACTGTAATATCCCAGATCTAGGACAGCTCTGCAAGCCTGCTGAAATAACGTACTTCTGAGAATTTTGTGCATAGAATTAATTTTTCAGCCCTTGGATCCATTATATTAGCTCATATAAGAGCTAAATCCAAAAGGAGAGAAGAAACAAATCAGACTAGATGGGTTAAATAGATTTCCCACAAACTAGTCTAGCTGAAAATCACCTAAAGAGAGGTGATGTAGCTATATGCAAAGGACTACTTCAGAAATAATGCAGATCCACTAAAGCACATTAGGAGGCTGACATGGAGGTTCATGAATCAGATATATAACAGAAAATCAGATTTTTTTTACAGCCCATACAGTATACAAGAGAAAGAAGGAGATTATACAACAAAAATCCTCATAAATGAGGTGCTACAACCATGAGAAAAGACTGCATAACCATGAAAGCGTTATTTTTAGGGCTGAATTACTAGTTTATTAGTTATTCAAATATAGAGCAAATATGTACATAAAAATTTAGATCTAATACAGATCTATGTACAAGAAATGCTGATCTATACATTCCCCTTGGGGTTTTGCTCAAAACATGAAGCACCGGGAGTAGATCTGAGATCTAAGATTGCAGATTTGCAGAATGATTCAGAAATTTCTGAATAATACAATGGTACAGTAGATCATATCTGAAAATAACATGGATTGGATGGCCAATCCATGGATCACCATAGTGAGAGGAAAAATCCCAACATCGAAGATCTCTCCTCCAAATTGCAGGAAAAACACCCTGCAGCTGTAGATCTGCAAATAATGTTGTCTTAGGGAGAGAAGCAAAGTTGTAGCTTCTTAGACTGATTTGGCCTGATGCCAAGATGTATATCTAAAGTAAAATTATCTAAAGAACTCTTCCAGGAGGTTAAAAGACACACTCACTGAGAAGAGGCACTAGTATAGGCTAGATCTAAGCAGATATAGTGTCTTCCACTGCTGCAAATCACAAGGATAGCTCAACTCTCAACAGGAGCAGTATTGTAGGTGTAAGGTGAGCTTGGCCTAAAATCCTAATGTGGAAAGGATAACACAAGTATCCTCCAAGACCTACTGAAGGAAGGAGGTGGGATCCCTGAATAGGAAAACCCAACAAGGGATGTCTAAGAAGACAGACCTTCAGAAAATGATAATCTTCAACAACCCTGTCTTGTTCATATCCTCCTTTTATAATATTGGAGTCTTGGAAAAACCATAAAACACTTCATTGGTTTAGCCATTTTTACATTTAGAATCTCCTTCTAGAACTGCGCTGTCCCTCAAGGAGGTTCAATGCATTTGGACTACGTTGTTGACTTGGTCAAAGATGACCCATTCTTGTGATTTAAACCCATTCACACCTGCAAGATGTAATTTACATAGCCAATATATGTCTCTGTTCACATAGGCATTGATTTATTCTTAGTTTTCAAGAGTTTTACATGTCCTCATTTACAATTTATTCATCAATCATGAAATGCAAAAATAAATAAGGAAAAATTAATATTCCAATTAGTTACAGCTAATTTAGGAATATTACAGAATTCCATCCGACCTCCGGTAACCAACACCAATGGATCCTCACCGCCATAGATTACTTCACCAAGTGGGTCAAGGCGATGCCTGCAAGGAATGGTACAGACAGAGTGGTAATAAAATTTTTGGAGGAGAATATAATAACAAGGTTTGGGTGCCCGACAAAGATAATCATGGATAATGCACATGCCTTCAATTCCTCCATGTTCATAAAATTCTTCCAGCGATATAAAAGCTTGCTTGGCCACTCCACAATGTACTACCCCCAGGGAAATGTATTGGCTGAATCATCAAATAAAACACTGGTGAGGATCCTAAAGAAGAAAATCAACGAAAACCAAAGGAATTGGGATTCTCAACTGAAGTTCGCACTCTGAGCCAACAGGATCACAACCAAGAGATCCACTACGAAATCTCCCTATGAATTGGTGTATGGCAGGGTAGCGGTCTTTCCTAGTTAGCTCACACTACCCGTAGCCCGGTTCTTGCAAGATAGTGATGAAGATCCCAATTCCCGCATGAGGAGGATGAATCAGCTGGTTGAACTAAATGAAACTAGTGAGCAAGTCAACCTCAGGTTATCCAACTACCAGGAAAAGATGAAGGTTCTATTCAATCGAAAGGATAAGAATTGAGAATTTTAGGTAGGGGACCTAGTACAAAGATGGGACGTCTGAAGGTCAGACAAGGGAAATTATGTGAAGTTTGATCTTCTATGGTTTGGACCATTTAGGGTGGTAGAAGCTAAGGGAAATGAAACTTTCATGCTAGAGAATCTAGAGGGAGATATACTTGAGATGCCTGTCAATGGAAAATTTCTCAGGTTTTGTTTCTAGCACTAACATGGAAATCAAAATTCCATTGTACATATCCTCCCATTATATATATGTCTCTTATATTTTTCTACATGCTTCACTCTTTTGAATGTAATGTTCCAAATCAGGAACAACTACACTATTGGGAATAATCTAAGTTATTACCAATGTGGAGCTTCAGAAAATCATGAGAAAACAATGTATATCAGTACATAAGATGTACAAGAAGAATTTAACCTGCAAATGAATGATCAGTAGAGGAGATTTTCTTTACTATCCTCTCCCAACATGAGGAAATGCAGCTTCCTATACCATAAAAAGATCATTTTCAGAAAATAACACAATAGATATGGGAAATGGCACTTGGATCCCATGGTTTATACATCATACAACTTCCATACCAAATTTTTTCCCAAACTAATCATTATCGCTAACTTAAACAGGTCTCCCCAGCTAGAGATAACTCAAAAACACCCTATTCCCATGACTTTCAACTGAAGCATTTCTGAAGACTATGAGAGCATAATTCCCATGAGGGTTTCTATAGAAAATAATGGAATAATACTGATAATAAGTTTATTTTAATCAAATGGAAAATAAATGGAGGTTTAACCTCTTATATAGTAGAAACAAAACACCCGGCAAGGGTTTCCAGCAATATATATGCACAAAAAGCAGTACTGCAGAAAATAACATAGTTTACTACAGCTCTGTATTATTCATGACTGAATACAACATATAATAGCTTAATAATATATAAAATGGCCAAAGTCCTCTCTCAATAGATCTTCCTGAGGGAAATAGCCACCTCCTCCTCAAACACTGGGACAAAACAACAATGTTTAACCCCAGCAACAATGCCCCTGCAGAAAAGGACGCAGTTTCTAAAGATGACTACCCTGTAGATGTGTATGGCTGAATGGACTCAAGCCAAATGATGAAATGAAGCTCAAATCCTTCCCTCTTGATCCCTTAAGCAAGTTGATCCAAAGAGAGGATGGAATTCCCGCACGAGAATTCTTTGCACTAAGCAATGCAGCAACTCTGGCTAAACAGCTGAAGCATGCTAGTGGTCACAAGACCAAAGATTGCTGAATACATGAATTATTCTCCTTTGATGCTATGCCTTCCTTTTATCTTTAGTGAGCCTCCTCACCTCGGACCCCACACAATGTTGAGGTGACTTCTTCATGAAGCTTCCTCCTTCAAAACGCGCTGCCCTAGCTAGCTTCCCTCCTCTTTGTGACAACGCTGTTGACTTGGTCAACTGGAACTAATCCACCTACAATGCCTCTTTTTACACCAAGGGATCTTCAATCTAGTTCTCATATGTGTGTCTAGGCTGATCCTTGTTCACATTGAGCTAGTTTACTTAAGTGTTTCCTTCCTCCTTAAGAATGCATGTGGACTTAGTCAAACTTGACTATGTCCCCATCTAATTCGTCCTTGTTCACACTTGCAAGTGTAAAACCAGCTCCTAAGGTGACCTCCTTCCTTACTAAGGTGGAATTTATTCATAATTTTATTGTTCATGGGCCTCCTTACCCATTTGTTCCTTTCATAGGTTAAAGTAGCAAAATCTAATATTCCAAATTGCTATGTGAAAATTTTGGAACATTACATTGAATTTTAACTGCAAATTTTTCATTGAATTTTCAATAATGACTCCATTTTCCCAGGAAGGCACAGGCGACTGGTCTATAGGTTCTCAGTGCACTGAAAATAGCAAGTTTTCCCCATGTGGAGCCAATGTTGGCCTGTGAACATACAAGCCTAAGATGAACGGAAGAAACAAGGCCTTAAGACGAGCAAAGAAATTAGTAATGTAGCCAAGAGAAGGTTCATGAAACTTAAGTGGTGGTTTCCCCAGGCGCTCAATGCACAGTAGTTGCACAACCCATAAAGATGTCGCGCAGCTCATAGAGGCCATGCATCCCATAAAGAGGTCTTGCAGCTCATAGTGGCCGTACAACCCATAAAGATGTCGCGCAACTCATCACGCAGCGCAAAACACCCACTCCGATAGTTCTAAAACGGGAATAAAGCAGAGGAAAAGACCCGTTGGAGGGAGTGACGTCAGCCACCTCACAGGTCAATGAGGAGAGCTCCAAAGCGGTAAAATAGGGATCTAGCTTCGAGCTTCCAACCCAACTAAAGGTTGTGGGGAACACTCGTCCTACGATAGAACGTGGAACGGTGCTGATGTAAGAAAGGTAAGGTAAGTTTTTCATGTACGAAGTCGGTACCTTGTGTTGGGCACATGGCCCCTCACCCACCAGGTCGCCATTGGCCAACCCTCTTGTGCCATGTGTCCTCCCACTGACGTCCTCCTAGCATCAGGCCTCTAGTTTTCACCCTTGATTTTACCCTAAAAAGGGACCATTTTCCCATCCGGTTGTTAGTGTAAGAAGTCACTCCTTGAATGCTTAAGGAGTAAGCCTTACACATCATAGTTCATTTCAAACTTTAAAGGGGTTGTTTGAGTGGTGTGACGGATTTATCAAAGATTTTGAAATGATTTTATCTTCTTTAATACATTCATGCATTTGTAAAGTTGTGGTAACTATAAATTATGTGGGTAAAAGGTAGTATAGGGAGTAGAGAAGACAAGTGGACAAAAATGAATAGCTGGTACCTATTTCAGGAAATATTCCTATCCTAAATCAGTCACACAACTATGATTATGGCCTTTAACGCAAAATTTGTTTATTCAAAGAAAACAACACTTAGAAAATAGATTTCATGTATAAGGTCCACAAATCCTTTATGAAATCTTCACTGACATGTTCTATTACACACATATAACTTTCATAAGACTGAAAGTAGATAATTTACTTTTAAATACTTTAACAGCTTCTCACTCACACTTCACTTGTTGCTGCAAATTATATTTTAGAAAAAATTAACAAATAAAAGATACACACCACACATTAGATGTTCCTTGAATCACAAAATCCTCCAGCATGAACCAAAAATGTTTTTCTTATTATTTTCAGTCTTTCAGTAGACTAACATCCAGTCTAGAAAAAGTATTTACAAGTGGTATAGATAGCAAGAGAGGAACCAACTCTTTCTCTTAAAAAAGAAGGAAAAATTAAATCTAACATAACACATGTGTCAAAAGACATTGCATCATTATCTCCTCAAAATATAACAAAAAGGACAAATGGAGAAAGAAGAAGAGAAGAATTTTGGGCCGGAATGTTGATTGTACTGTCATGCTGCCCTTTTTTCTACCGAATTTTCTCCTTTTGTCTTGGGTCTTTAATAACCATGTAGCCCCATTTAATAATACCTCCAACAACCTCATAACTGCCTCTCACCATCACTTGTATTAACCCTTTAGTTATGGGTTCTTATCCATCCTTTACTGGCCCATAAAAACTTGTTGACATGTGTCATAATTTAGTTATAATAGGTGCTACTGGAAATTTTGGTTAAAACCTGTAACTGTACATAATCTGGAATGCTACTGGAAATTCCGGTAGCGCCCTGTTTCTTTTTAAAAAATACACAGAAAATATGGAAAATTCTTTTATGACTTGTATTCTATGACATCTAAGCTCATGTTCAAAATTCATAATTGATTAGAAAAAAAGGTACTTACATCAAAACCCTTTTTACCTTTCCTCCATATGTGTTGCAGCTTCATCCAGTTTATCTAAATTAGTTTTTCTATCAGCAACTGATTTTCTTGACCTGGTAACTCTTATATTTTCCTCCTTGATAGGGCCTTTGTCTTCCTTAGAACCCTTCCGTGTTTTTCTTATTTTTGTGGGCTCTGAGTGCTATTCTGTAAGGTTATTGTTCTTGCTTTTATGCATTGATTTATTAGGATTATTTGCTTCTGAACCTTCAGGTTTATCTTCAATTTCAATAACTTATGTTAACCGGCTTGGCTTGAGAAGATCATTGGATTTCAGTCTAAAATTATTGCTCTCTCTTGTGTGTCTCTTTCTAGTGCTAGAAATAAGTTTATCCTCCTCCTTCTTCTTCTTGTTGTTGATGTCATAACCATCATCCTTAAGTAGTTCTTCATCTGATTGAGTAGGCTGATACTCCTTCTGCAACTTTTTCTGAATAGGTGCTTCCAGAAATTCTGGTAGCACTTGCACCTTTGCTTATCTACTATTGCAGACCTCCCTCTTCTGGCCCTAGTGTATACATTTGGAAATGGAGGAAAAGGGGGTACTTCTTCATGGAATTGGGCTTGATTTCTGATGAGCTCTCTCCTTTTTCCGCCTTTCTTTCATATTTTCCTGCAGAAATTTTATTACCTTTCGCATTCTTATGAATGTTTTCTTTCTGGGATTTTATTTTTTTCTTCTCTTTGCAGGATGACGTTTTGACTGTGGAACTAGAGTTATAGGTGTACGTTGGCTTGCCTTACAGAACAAAAAATGGTCCCAAGTCTAGTTTATCTTCTCCATCTCTTCTTCAACCAGAACTTTTATCAAAGCTTGATGGTACAAGTTGTACTAAGAAACAACATTACAGGTCTGAACCCTTGCTGACATTTTGTGTTATAGTTCAATTTGGGCATCATCCCCCAAGACGTGGTCAAACTAGACATCATCCCTAGTGGAGTCGCCAATATGTTTTGCGGAATTGTGATATATAGATAAACCAAATTTCCTAAGTGTTGTGTTTGTCACTTAGAACAACAGAGGAAAGAATAACTATAACTTTCTCTAAAACAAGCAGATATACAAAATGGAAAAGGATCCTACTTGTGATTCTTTTACTTCACCTTCTCCTTATGTCGTTGTTGTTGTCACTATCAATCCAACTCAAGTCACTAGATCGATTCCTGAAAAAACAAACAGGGAACAAAAAACAACATGCAATATAAAAGATATCTACTTATTTTACTCAAATCAAATCAATTAGATATGAAATACACACATCATTCAAGCATACACTGCACAAGAAATAGAGACATATGTACGGGAAAATGGAGAACAATATTTATTAAAGATTTAAAGGGGAAGATTACAACCAATGGATCGATTTGTTGTCAACTTGCTCCAGCTTCATTCCAGCCTCATGACATCCAATATTATCCCAGCAGCATATCAGTGCTTTCACTCTCTTATTAAATGAGAATCCAACAACATAACTTTACCAAAATTCTCCCTTTCCTAGCACTAGGATGAGTGCTCAATTTATAGGGAAACTGATGGTAGTTTCTCAATGAATGACTTTCAAATAATAGGCAAGATATGTTTCCAAGTCTATAGGTGTTATATGGACACTTTGTTTCGAAATTTGATACATATGGACTCTTGTAGAAGGCACTGGACATGTAGAGATTCCTAGAACAATGATAATTCCACTCCCAGGTGACCAATGCACCCTTGAGTATCGCGAAGTGCACTACAGTGCACCCTTGCATGGAGGATTTGGCACGGAAATATAGTTAGTCCCTTGCAGGTGAGAATTGGTGAGTCAGTAGGTGATATAAAATATACTTAAAACCTTGGAAATATCACAATAGAAGCCATGAATGACATGTATTTACTTAGGGCATGTAGCAATTGAAATATAAGGGGATGATAGACCCTATTTCATTGGTCTTGGGGATGACGTCCAATTTGACCAAGTCATGTGACTTGATATAAAAATGTTCAGGGATTACTGTCATGAAAATAAAGGTTTATGTGTATTGCAGAAGGATGAGGATTCACTGGATAACTTCTCTTTAACATATCGATGACACTGAGATGAGTTGGCAACATTGACCCAAAAACGAAGTGAAGGTGTGATAAACCATAGGTATGAATGAACCGTCAAGAATATTACCCAACCAAAATGTCAAGATGATGTAGTGAAAGTTTCGTGTTTGATATGAATGGAATGTATTAGTTTTTTTGTGCTAAGTATCCAAACAGTGATTAAATTGTGTGCATAAGGTTTACTGAAGTTTGCAGGTGAAACTAATGGTTTTATCTTAGTAAAACTCATTTCTGTGTGAGTTTAAAGAATGTAAATTTCTTATATAAAATTGGAAAGTAATAAATAACAAATAATTAGACATCACATGTAACAATACTCAGCAAATTTGATGAAGCAGTTCACCCCTCCTAGGCTACATCTGCTTGGTCCAACTCCTAATGGCATGTCCCTCATATCTTATTTCTGAAAAATGGTAAGTACATGTGAATAAAAGCCTAAAATGGTTGTTCTCTCTATAAAAACAACTTCAGAATGCTTGAATTAGCCAAGAATGACTATTCATTTGTAGAAAATAGAGAATGGATTCTCAATACACTGAAAACACCCTAGTGGCCCTAGTGGCTCCTTAACCTCTTCTGAAGCTAAAACTGCACACGATGACCTCTGATGGCTTTGAAACCTCTACCAATGTGTTGAGAATGTTAATAATACCAAAAATTGACTATCCATGCATCAAAATTGGTCGAATATACAAGGAGTTATGGCCAAAACACAAAACTTCCCAATATCCCTTAAAAAACTCCACTAAATGTGGAGAACCTCCAGTTAATCCGACTAATTTGGAAATGATGCTAAATTTTTGGGGTCTTCCAGCTGAAATAGTGGGCAGACTGGTGGTTAAATTAAATGTTGGAGGGAATGCATCTGTCCACTCCCGCTCTCACTGCTGAGTTAACTATTTGAACTCTGCGTTTAACGTTTTAAAACTCTGCCGATGTTTTTGAAGCTGGAATCTTGGTTCCCAAAACATTTTCACATGACCGTTAACTAAACCATGTGAACACATCACAAACTTGTCCATGTGGTTAAATATGTTGGGGTTAACATTTTTATTCCACGGTTAAATCCTCATGTGAACATCAGGTTAATTGTTTAACATGACTGTTTAAATAGTCGTCGGTTTGCTAAGAGCCCTAGTTTTGGGTGGATAGACGTATGGTGGGGGGCTAGCCTCCCCAACCCCCACCGCCGAAAATATTAAACCATATCATTATGTGGCTGGTCTTTATGGTTAAGAACGTTGTTAAGCTCGAGTGGTCGGGCGTTGTGCTCGTGGGCGGGAGGTCCGCGCTAGAAACCTTGTAACTCCAAAATAAAATAAAATGACATATGACCTCTGGCCTAGGGCCACGTGGCAGCCTCCCAAAAGGCCACATGGTGCCCTTTGATAGGCCCACCAAACTTTAATATAAAAATAATTTCTCAAATATATTTTTTTTCAAAATTTTTATATAAAGTCAAATTGGGTCAAAGGTCCAGTTTTTGGAGTTTACTGGGCTTTTCAAACCTTCATAACTTCTGCATACAACCTCTATTTTGAAAAATGTTCATGGTGCCAGAATTGAAACGACGAGACCTTTCTAGTCACTTAGGTTGCAAACACTTTTGAATATTTTAATTTTTGAGCATTTTTTAACAATAGATATGATCTCCTAATCACACCTTGCCACTAGAAAGCTTTTGAACCCAAAAAACTCTCTGGAATACTGAACATGAATATGAGGAGACTATGTCCCCACTCTTCCAATCTTAATCCATCGAAGTTTCCCTGATTTCATCAATTGGAGCTTTTCATGAAATGACAATTTTTCCTTGATTTCGTTGACCAACCATTGCTAACTTTGACCTTGTCATGCTGCACATTTTCAAAACTTGCAGAACAGAAACTTAACTTTGTAGTAAAAACATTTTTTTTACATTGTGCTATAATCAAAGGAAACTGAAAATTACTTTCACTTTGCATCCTATCCTTATGGCAATTTTTTGCTGAATTTTATTTGAACTTGTGTCAATTCCTGAACAATTTTTCTCGCCATAGTACCATGCCTCTCTAAAACCAGCAATGATCATTGTTGAACTTTTTTCCTTCTTTGTCAAGTTTCTTTGCCCTCTCTTGGACATTTGCACCTTCTTGCACTGACACTTTGTTTTCAGCACCGTTCAACACCAAAGATGATTGCTGCAACTAATTGTCATTTTATTTCAAAGAAAACCTACTTTCAAACTAAAAAAAATCATTATTTACATCATCATTTACATGAAAAGGATTATATAAAACTTCCCTTTGTTTAATCATCATCAATGTCAAGTTTTGACTTGCATTGACGAGCCTCTTCATTTGCCCTGCATTCACTAAAGAAGAGTCTAGTTTTTTGCGATGAGCTCTCACAATAAAGTCCTTTCCATCCTTGAATAAATGATACTTGTTCTCATGGTGATGAAAGATAAATTTTCTATCATACAAGTAGGGACTGCCCAATGCCATACCTTTCATATCAAGCGGAACAATATCTAATTCAACCGTGTCAATAAAATGTGTTGTTATTGCAAAGTGCAACATGCACTTCTTTGAAACCTGTAAATTTGCATCCTTACAAATCCAACCAAGTGGATATAGTTTCGGATGTGGAATGGTATCAAGATTTATTTTTTTTACTAAGTATTCAGAAATAAGGTTCACTTGCGGCCCACTGTCAAATAGTGTGTCAACCTTGGTATGTTTGGAAATGACTCTCGCATGAAACAATTCAATTTTGTTCTCTTCACTTGGAACTTCTATGTGACAGTTAGAAATACTAGAAATGGGTTTAGTTTCAATCTCTTTCCCCTTCAATTTATTTAGTGCCATAACTATGATTTTTGTTTCATCTCCTAAATCTGACCCTAGGTCTTGTTCAGCTATTGCAACTGTCTTTCCTTTCTCCTTGGCTTTATCTTTGGCTTTAAAACATTCTGGTTTCAACTCTAGATGAAGTTTCCAACAATGGTCCTCATCATGGCTTGTTTTAAAACGGTGTTTGAAAAATAATTTTCCCTTCTCTTTTCTAGAATTTGCACTTCTCTTTTTCTTCCATTTTCCTTTAAAATCACTTTCCTCATTCCCATCTAAGTTTTTTTTCCCCTTACCTCTAAATGTGTGGCTTGAACAAAAACCTCATCTAGGCTTGTAGGGTTAAACATGAGAATGGTATGTCTTAGGTAAGTATGAAAACCTCCTATATATTTGAGTAAAGTGTCTTGGCTATGCAAATCTACTCCTAGTAAAAGAGCTCCTCTTCTAAATTCTTGGGTATAAACTTGAAAATTTTGTCCTTTCAACTGTTTAAAAATTTTCAAATCCATTATGGCTTTCTGCATGTGAGCTAATGGCTAAAACTGTTGTTTTATTGAAGAAATGAAATAAGACCATGATAATATAATATTACCATATTTCTTGATCTCCTCCATTGTCCTGGCTTCCCACCAAACAAGAGTTGCACTTTCCATTCTCAATGAAGCTAGTTGGATTTTGGTTTCGTCATCATGAAAATTTTAAATTCTCAAATAGACCTATAATTGCCTAATCCAATTATCTACCTTTTCTGCATTAACTTCACCATCAAACTTTGGAAATTCAAACTTAACAACAAGTTTAATAAAAGGACTTTTACTCGTGTTCTTGACTTTGTGAGAATGATGTACTGAAGATGATGTTGAGGTTGATGAAGATGAAGATGAGGGTGATAATGGAAACTTTCCACTGTCTCCGTTTCCTCCATTACCCTTCTTGGATTTATCTTCATCATTATGGCCTCCTGAAGATCCTTGTCCTTCCTTGTGAAGTTTGGATCCTTCTCCTTCTATTCTTTCATTCCTTTATTGATAAAGGATTCTCACCATTTCAGTCATGTCTAGAAATGCTTTCCTAAACACTCTTTCTTCCTCCTTGGGATCAACTTCTTCAGGAATTTCTCCTTCTCCTGAAGTCATGCATATGGATTCTTCTGCTTCTCTTTGAGGTGAAATTGAAGGTGGAGATAATGGCACTCTTGCCCTCCTTAGCTAAGGATTTCTTTGAGCTTTCACAAATTGACCTTCTCCTCTCTTAAGCTTTAGCCTAGAAAGCAATAAATCTTTTGAAAATTGTTAAGAAAATCCTTTTACAGAAAGGCTAAACATAGAAAATACTCGAGCTTAGCCTATTTCTCAACCTCTGCTCTGATACCAACTTGATATAAATGGAATGTATTAGTTTTTTTTTGCTAAGTAAAAAAACAGTAATTAAATTGTGTGCATAAGGTTTACTGAAGTTTGAAGGTGAAACTAATGGTTTTATCTTAGTTAAAAAGATTTATGTGCGAGGTTAAAGCATGTAAATTGCTTATAAAACAATATACAACAGTAAATAATATGTAATTAAACATCACATGTAACAATACTCAACAAATTTGATGAAGAAGTTCATCCCTCCTGGGTTACATATGCTGGTCCAGCACCCAATGGCATGTCCCTCATATCTTATTGCTCAAAAATGGTAAGTACATGTGAATAAAAGCCTAAAATGGCCATGATATCTGTAAAAATAGCTTTGGAATTCTTGAATTAGCTAGGAATGACTATTCATTTGCAGAAAACAGAGAATGGATGTTCAATACACTTAAAACACCCTAGTGGCCCTAGTGGCTCCTTGACCTCTCCTAAAGGTAAACCTGCACAAGATTACCTCTGATGGCTCTGAAACCTCTTCCAATGTGTTCATAATGTTGAGAATACAAAAAATTGACTATCCATGCATGAACATTGGTCGAATATCCAAGGAGTTATGGCCAAAACAAGAAACTGCCCAATATCCCTTAGAAAACTCCACTAAATGTGGAGAAACTCCAATTAATCTGACTAATTTGGAAAATGAACTAAATTTTGGGGGCCCACCAGCTGAAATCGCTAGGAAATATAGTGGTTAAATTAAATTTTGAAGGTTGTGCATATTTCCACTCCTGCTCTAACCATTGAGTTAACCATTTGAACTCGGTGTTTAACATTTTTAAAACTCCGCCAAGGTTTTCGAACTTGGAGTCTTGGTTCACAATTTTTTTTCACATAACCGTTAACTAAACCATGTGAACACATCACAAACTTGTCTATGTGGTTAAATCTATCGGGGTTAATGTTTTTATGCCGCGGTTAAATCCGCATGTGAACGTCGGGTTAACTGTTTAACACCACTGTTTGAATAGCCACCGCTTTGCTAAGAGCCCTGGTTTTGGGAAGAAGGATTTATGGTGGGGGCCTGGCCCTTAGGGGCTGGCCTCCCCAACCCCCACCACTGAAAATATTAAACCATATCATTATGCGACTACTCTTTACGGTTAAGAACGATGTGTAGCCCGAGTGGTCGGGCACTGTGCTAGCGGGCGGGTGGTCCGTGTTCGAAACCTTGTAACTTAAAAGAAAATTAATATGAAATATGACCTCTGGCCTGGGGCCACGTGGCAGCCTCTAGGTAGGCCACATGGTGCCCACTGATATGCCCACCAAACTTTAATATAAAAATATTTTCTCAAATATACTTTTTTTCAAAAATTTCATATAAAGTCAAAATGGGTCAAAGGTCGAGTATTTGGAGTTTACTTGGCTTTTAAAACCTTCATAACTTCTACATATGACCTCTGTTTTACGAATTTTTCACAGTGCCATAATCGTAACGATGATAAATTTCTGGTCACTCAATTTGCAAACACTTTTTAGCATTTTCATTTTTGAACATTTTTGAACAATGGATATGATCTCTTGATCACACCTCCCCACTGGGAAGCTTTTGGACCCCAAAATCTCTCTAGAATACTAAACATGAATATGAAGAGAATGTGTCCCCACTCTTCCAATCTTAACCCACTGAAATTCCCCTCATTTCATCAATTGGAGCTTTTCGTGAAACAAATTTTTTTTCCTTGATTTCGTTGACCAACCGTTATTGACTTTGACCTTGTCATGCTGCACTTTTTTGAAACTTGTAGAAAAAAAACTTAACTTCATAGTAAACACAATTTTCCACATTTTTATATAATAAAAGGAAACTAAAAATTACTTTCACATTGCATCTTGTCCTTATGGCGATTTTTTGTTCACTTTTATTTGAACTTGTGTCGATTCTTGACAAACTTTTCTCGTCATAGTACCATGCATCTATAAAAAAAGAAATGATAATTACTGAACCTTGTGCCTTATTTTTCAAGTTTATTTCCCTCTCTTCGACCTTTGTACCTTCTTGCACTGACACTTTTTTTTCAGCACCGTTCGACATGAAAGACGACTGCTGCAACTTCTTGTCACCTTCTTTCAAAGAAAACCTACTTTCAAACTAAGAAAACTCGTTATTTACATCAGAATTTACATGAAAATGATTATATAAAACTTCCCTTTGTTCAATCATCATCAATGTCAAGTTTTGAATTGGATTGACGAGCCTCTTCATCTACCTTGCATTCACTAAAGAAGAGTCTAGTTTTTTGTGATAAGCTCTCACAATAAACTCCTTGCCATCCTTGAATATATGATACTTGTTCTCATGGCGATGGAGGATAGATTTTCTGTCATACAAGTAAGGACTACCCAACACCATAGCTATAATATCAAGCGAAACAACATCTAATTCAACCGTGTCAATAAAATGTGTTGTTATTGCAAAGCACAACATGCATTTCTTTGAAACCTGTAAATTTGCTTCCTTACAAATCCAACCAAGTGGATATGGTTTCGGATGTGGAATGGTCTCAAGATTTAGCTTCTTGACTAAGTCTTCAAAAACAAGGTTTTCTTATGACCCACTTTCAAATAGTGTGTCAACCTTGGTATGTTTGGAAATGACCCTCACACGAAACAGTTCAAATCTCTTCTCTTCACTTGGAGCTTCTATGTGAAAGTTAGAAATACTAGAACTGGGTTTAGTTTCAATCTCTTTCCCCTTCAAGTTATTTAGTACCATAGTTATGATTTTTGTTTCATCTCATGAATTTGACCCTAGGTCTTGTTCATATATTGCAACTGTGTTTCCTTTCTCCTTGGCTTTATCTTTGGCATTAAAAATTTCTGGTTTCAACTCTACATGAAGTTTCCAATAATGGTCCTCATCATGGCTTGTTTTAGAACAATGTTTGCAGAAGAATTTTCCCTTCTCTTTTTTAGAATTTTCATTTCTCTTTTTCTTCCATTTTCCTTTAAACTCACTTTCCTCATACCCATATAAGTTTTTTTTCCCTTTTCCTCTAAATGTGTGGCTTGAACACAAACCTCATCTAGGCTTGTAGTGTTAAAAATGAGAATGGTATGCCTTAGGTAAGTATGAAAACCTCCTATATATTTTATTAAAGTTTCTTGGCTATGAAAATATACTCCTAGTAAAAGAGATCTTCTTCTAAATTCTTGGGTATAAACTTGAACATTTTTTCCTTTCAACTGTTTCAAATTTTTCCAATCCATTATGGCTTTCTGCATGTAAGCTAATGGGTAAAACTGTTGTTTTATTGCAGAAATGAAATGAGACCATGATAATATAGTATTACCATATCTCTTGATCTCCTCCTTTGTCCTGGCTTCCCACCAAAAAAGAGTTGAACCTTCCATTCTCAATGAAGCTAGTTGGATTTTTGTTTCATCATCATGAAAATTTTGAATTCTCAAATAGACCTCTAATTTCCTAATCCAATTATCTAGCTTCTCTGCATTAACTTCACCATCAACCTTGGCAATTAAAACTTAACATCAAGTTTAAGAAAAGGATTTTTACCCGTGTTCTTGACTTGTGAGAATGATGTACTAAATATGATGTTGAGGTTCATGATGAGGACTTTCCATTGTCTCCATTTTCTCCATTACCCTTCTTGGATTTATCTTCATCATTATGGCCTCCTAACGATCCTTGTCGTTCCTTGTGAATTTTCGATCCTTATCCTTCTATTCTTTAATTGCTTTCTTGATAAAAGACTCTCACTATTTTAGTCATGTCTAGGAATGCTTTCCTAAACACTATTTCTTCCTCCTTGGGATCAACTTCTTCAGGAATTTTCCTTCTCCTGAAGTCATGCTTTTGAATTTTTCTGCTTCTCCTTGAGGTGAAATTGAATTTGGACATAACAACACTCTTTCCCTCCTTGGTTGAGGGTTGCTTTGAGCTTTCACCAATTGACCTTCTCCTCTCTTAAGGTTTAGCCTAGTAAGCAATAAAAATTTTGCAAACTGTTAAACAAATCCTTCTACACGAAGGTTAAACAGAGAAAATACTCTATCTCAACCTATTTCTCAACCTATGCTCTGATACCAACTTGATTTGAATGGCATGTATTAGTTTTGCTGTGCTAAGTATCCAACCAGTAATTAAATTGTGTGCATAAGGTTTACTTAAGTTTGCAGGTGAAACTAATGGTTTTATCTTATTTAAAAAAATTTATGTGTGAGGTTAAAGCATGTAAATTGTTTATATAACACTTTGAAGTAGTAAATAATAGAGAATTAAACATCACATGTAACAATACTCAAAAAATTTGAAGAAGCAGTTCACCCCTCCTGGGCTACATCTACTGGTCTAGCTCCCAATGGCATGTCCCTCATATATTATTGCTAAAATATGGTAATTACATGTGAATAAAAGCCTAAAATGGTTGTTATATTTATAAAAAAAGCTTTAGAATGGTTTAATTAGCTAGGAATGACTATTTATTTGCTGAAAACAAAGAATGGATGCTCAATACACTAAAAACACCCTAGTGGTCCTAGTGGCTCCTTAACCTATCCTGACGATAAACCTAGACAAGATGACCTCTGAAGGCTCTGAAAACTCTGCCAATGTGCTCATAATGTTGAGAATACAAAAAATTGACTATCCATGCATCAAAATTGGTCGAATATCCAAGGATTTATTTCCAAAACAAGAAACTGCCCAATATCCCTTAAAAAACTCCACTAAATGTGGAGAATCTCGAGTTAATTCAACTTAGTTGGTAACAACGCTAAGTTTTGGGGGTTCACCAGCCGAAACTGCCAGGTGGACTGTTGGTTAAATTAAATGTTGGAGGGTGCGCATATGTCCACTCCCACTCTGATTGCCAAGCTAACCATTTGAACTCCGTATTTAACATTTTTAAAACACCATCGAGGTTTTGGAACCTGGAGTCTTGGTTCCCAAAAATTTTCACATAAAAGTTAACTAAACCATGTGAACACATCAGAAACCTGGCTGCATGGTTAAATATGTTAGGGTTAACATTTTTATGCCGTGGTTAAATCCGCATGTAAACTTCGGGTTAAATTTTTAACACAACTGTTTGAATAGTTGTCAGTTTGCTAAGAGCCCTGGTTCTGGGCAGACGAACGTATGGTGGGGGGCTGGCCCTTAGGGGCTAGCCTCTCTAACCCCCACTATCGAAAATATTAAACCATATCATTTTGTGGCTACTCTTTACGGTTAATAACGTTGTGTAGCCCGAGTGGTCGGGCACTGTGCTAGCAAGTGGGAGGTCCACATTCAAAACCTTGTAACTCCAAAATGTTTTAATATGACACATGACCTCTAGCTTGGGGCCACATGGAAGCCTCTGGGAAGGCCATGTGGCTCCCATTGATAGGAACACTAAAATTTGATATAAAAATGTTTTCTCAAATAATTTTTTTTTCAAAATTTTCATATAAAATCAAAATTGGTCAAAGGTCCAGTTTTTGGAGTTTACTGGGATTTTCAAACCTTCATAAATTCTGCATACCACCTTTGTTTTCTGAACCATTCATGGTGCTAGAATCACAACGACGAGACCTTTCAGGTTGCTCAGGTTGAAAACAGATTTGAGTATTTTCATTTTTGAGCATTTTTGAACAATGGATATGATCACCTAATCAATGTTCAAGAGAAACCTGCTACCATAAAGTGTTATGCTCTCTTTTCCAAATTTTCCCCGGTAATTTTTTGATTAGTACCTCTTTATTTTTTAACAATATTGAGGAGGATAACATATTCTTGATCGATAATTCAACCCTTCGGGTGAATGCATTGCTATTTAATAATTTAACGAGTAAAGTGATAAATGAAACTTGATTCTTGGCATGATCAACAATTCCGTCCCTATTTTATGTTTTAACAAGCCTAACGATAGTGAAAAACTGGTCCTTTTTCATATTTAGAGAGTTTGAAAAAGAGGACAAAAGAAAACTCCATGATTCTTTTTTTGCAAATTTGTCGCTCAGGTCCTAAAAAGTGTAAAATGATACCTGAGAGAACATCCTAGCCATGTTTGCCTAAGGTTTTCCTTTTACCTAAAAAATCTGTCTCAGTCCAGAAAATGGTTAAACTTATATTGAGTAGATGTCATTTCATTTACTTTTATGAGCTCAAAAATACAAGTGGTTGGAAATATTTTAACATTATCAAAGTCTAAAAAGAGCTAAAAGAAGACTCCAAGGGTTCCTTTTTCATTGTTATCGAAGCTTGAAAAAGAGATAAAAGTGTGCTTCCAGTCCTTTTTAATTTTAATCAAAGCTCAAAAAATAAGGATAAAAGTACGCTTTGTGGTCAACTCATTCTTGAATAAGTGTGCAGGACTAATTTGCTATATCAACTATAAAACCTGTTTAGAAAGCCATAAAACAGATTAAAAATACCTATTTCATAGCAAAAATGAATAGAAACCATAGTCAACATTGAATATTATTTGCAATAATCAAATTGACTAATTAAATGAGTTTTTACCATTTGAAAATTGGAGCTCTGAACCAGTTTTTTGCCCTCAAACATCAGTAGTTTATTGTGATAGATTTTTTGGATGATTTTCCTCGCCGTTCAATCTAGTTTGGAGCTATGAACCTTGTATTTCCTTTATTATCATTTTCATTTCATTTCATGGTAAATTTTTAGGGCTTTCAGCCATTTAGTTTAAATATACTGTGCTTAGAGGGAAACGCACCCTTGAATGTCAAAAGGTTTGTTGTAGTGCACTTGGTCATCAATTTAAATGCACTGCAACACACCTTTCGACATTGAAGGGTGTGTTTCCCTATGAGCGTAGTAGATTTACCATAATGGGCTCAAACCCCTACAAATTTAGCATGAAATGCAATGAAAATGATACTAAAGGAAATAGAAGGTTCATAGCTCTAACCTGGATCAAACAGCGAGGAAAATCATCCACATAATCAGTACCAATCAACTACTGAAGTTTGGGGGAAAAAAACTGCTTCACAGCTCCAATTTTCAAATGGTAACTTTCAAATGGTAAAAATGAATGGTAAAAAATATTTTAATTAGTCAATTTGATTATTGCAAATCATATTTAATGTTGTGACTATGGCTTCTATTCATTTTTGCTATGAATTAAGTATTTTTAATCCATTTGATGGTTTTCTGAACAATTTTTACAGTTGATATAGCAGATTGGTCGTGCACACTTATTCAAGAATGATTGGCCCACAAAGCATACTTTCATCCTTATTTTTCGAGATTTGATAAAAATGAAAAAGGACTTGAAGTGCACTTTTATCTCTTTTTCGAGCTTCAATAATATCGAGAAAGGAACACTTGGAGTCTTCTTTTAGCTCTTTTCAGACTTCGATAACGTGAAAAGATTTCCGAGCACTTGTCTTTTCGAGCTTGTAAAATTAAATGAAAAGACAGCTACTCAGTATAAGTTTAACCCATTTTGTAGACTGAGAAAGATTTTTACAAAAAAGGAAAACCTTAGTCGAACATGGCTCGGAGGTTATCTCAGGTATCATTTTACACTTTCTCGAACATGAGCGACAAATTTACGAAAAAGGATTCATGTAGTTTTCTTTTTTTCCTCTTTTTCAAACTCTCTAAATATGAAAAAGGACTAGGCTTTCACTATCTTTAGGCTCATTAAAACATAAAATAACAACGGACTTGTAGATAATGGAAATAATCAAGTTTCATTTATCAATATACTCATTAAATTATTAAATAGAGATGCATTTTCCTAAAGGGTTGAATTATAGGTCAAGCATATGTTATCGTCCTCAAGCTTGTTAAAAAATAAATAGGTACTAGTCGAAAAATGGCCGAGGAAAATTTGGGAAAGAGAATATAACACTTTATGGTAGTAGGTCGCTCTTGAACATGACACTTTCACTCCATCATCATGACCTTTGGGTTGGGTAATATTCTTGATGGTTCATTCATACCTATGGTTCACCGTACCTTCACTTTGGTTTTGGGTCAATGCTGCCAACTCATCTCAGTGTCGCTGAAATGTTCAAGAGAAGTTATCCAGTGAATCCTCATCTTCTACAATACTCATAAACCTTCACTTTCATGACAGTCATACTTGAACATTGCTATATCAAGTCACATTTTGTCTCTGAAATCAGTAACCCTCGTTTCTCAATAAATTTTCTTCCTGTCGACATCAGCTCATGATCCAGGAAGTTTACTTAGAAACATCTTCCAGTACCCCGAGGCTTGTTACATCATCAACAAGTTTCTCGCTTCTGAACCTTTGACCGAAATATTTTGTTTGGCGTTTGACATCAAATAATCTATTCACGCCTTGCAAACTGTATTGAAGTACCTTGAGGTCCATTAACATCAATGGTAGTTCTATCGCATTTTTTAACAACTCACATTATTGGTTGGTAATCAAAAGATATCTTCCCATGTTTGACTACAAATCATATATTTGCATGGCTAGACTTGTACCTGAACTATCGAGTGAATGAGATAAGAAGACCCTGGTTCTAGTTTCATCCACCCGGGCTGCGATTTCAAGATTGTTGTACACATCATCTATACAATGACTTTACATACATATTGTCATCCAAACATGGGCATATATATGTAGGCATATCTGTATTGGGAAAAATTCCAATGTAGACAAATTTTTAAACTATTTACATGCTATTTGATAGTTTATGTGTTGAACATGGGAATGCCTCCCTCAACAACTTGTGATCAAGATGAAATATATCATGATGTAATGTATTGTAAGATTGATGTAGTTCACTGCCCACTTCAGTTCCATCTCATCACATCATAAAGCATCTCATCCAAATATTATTATTATTTTGACTTCATGCTTTAGGGGGCATCTGTTATAGGTAAATTTGGGAATCATCCCCCAAGACTTGGTCAATGTGTACATCATCCGCAGGACCAATGAAATAGGGTCTATCATACCCTTATATTTCCGTTGCTACATGCCCTAAGTGAAGACATTTAATTCATGGCTTCTATTGTGAGATTTATAGGGTTTGAATTATATGTTGTATCACCTACTAACGCAGCAACACTCACATGCAAGGGACTAATTATGTTTTAATGCCAAATCCTCCATGCAAGGGTGCACTGCAGTGCACTTCCAGACACTCAAGGGTGCGTTGGTCACTTGGGAGCAGAATTCTTATTATTCTGAGAATTTCCACATGGCTAATGCCTTCTATAAGAGTCCATATGTGTCAAAATTTGAATCCAAGTGTCCATATAACACCTCTGAATAGGAAATATATCTTGCCTGTTTTTAGAAAGTCATTCATTGATAAAATACCATGTGTTTCCCTATAAATTGAGCTAGGGAAGGGAGAATTTTGGTAAATTTATGCTGTTGGATTCTCATTTGATAAGAGAGTGAAAGTATTGATATGCTACTAGGATAATGCTGGATGTGATGAGGCCGGAATGAAGTTGGAGCAGGTTGACAAAAAATCGATCCATTTGTTGTAATCTGCCCCTTTTACTCTTTAATAAATATTTTTGTTCGTTTTCCCATACAGATGTCTGTATTTCTTGTGCAATTTATTCTTGAATGATTTATGTATTTCATATCTAATCGATTTGATTTGATTAAGATAAGTAGATATCCTATCTATTGGATGTTGTTTTTTGTTCCCTATTTTTGTTTGGAGGAATCAATCTAGCGACCTCAGTTGGATTGAGAGCTGCGACAAGAGTGATAGAAGGAGAAGGAGAAGTGAAAGAATCAAAAGTAGGCTCCTTTACCATTCTGTATATATGCTTGTTTTAGAGAAAGTGATATTTATTCTTTCCTCTGTTGTTCTAAGTGAAAAACACCACACTTAGGTAAATTGGTTTATCCGTAGATCGCAATTCCACATAACATATTGGTCAATATTTTCAATAGGAAAAATAGAAGATTCAATGACTTCATCCCTATAGTATGAAAAAGGAACCTCATGTGATAGAGGAATACCATTTTATATCTTCTTTCACATGTGAGGTATATCTTGATAAGTTTGATTGCCTCTGCGCAATCATTCTTATGGTAGCTGCTTGGGATTCCTTTTTCCCAGTTTGGATCTCTGTGAGAATCCTTGAGGAAGCTGTTGAGATCACCTCATGTGATAACTTGTCTCTTGAACCACCTTTCACCTTCTTGAGGAAGGTTAAAGACTTATGCAATGGAGTCTTCAAAAAAATGTAAACTAGGGGCCAAAGAATATAGCCTCCTATCCATTAAATGAATTAGAAAAATCTTGGGCAACTCCTTAATGTGAGCGTCCCAACCTGGTACAAATAGGATACCATCCTGATTGAATAAATAGAGTTCTCACCCTCGAATTAGCATAAACCAAATCTGCGCCTTATGGCCATATTCTATTTATCTTACCACCTGTTTTAGTCATATTCAAAGTAGTAAGATAGGTGGAAGAATATGAGGATTTTACCTTACACGTGTGGCCTTTATTATTCTTTGGGATCTTTTCTAAAATCTAGACTCCTTCTCCAACTGTGACTCTCAGTAATTTTGAAATCAACAGTTTAGAGTTCAAATGACAAATTCCTATTTTTTAGGTGGTTTTAAAACTAACTCTACATTCACCTCCCCATGCAAATCACTCTCCATCATTAAAAATCTTCATGATCATGATGTGCACCATGTGACACACCATAGCCATTTTTAATTTGCTTCATTTTCCATATAGGATATCCATATAGTTTGTGGAAATTTTTTTTTATGACACACAGTCACCTTTGCAAATTATGCTATTGATTGGCCGGAATTTCCAGCAACAACGTTGCATGGACAATAGAGAATTTATGGAGTGTGGTCTGATCACCATGATCTATCTAACTTAGAAAAACATATACCTAATATTATGGATGACTAACTTGGCATAGACAAGTATAACTAGCAATAGTTCAATCATTAACTACAGGTTCACACATGTGGTATAACATACAGAACAACTTGACTCAAACTAGCTAACTATAATATGACACCTATTATTATATCCTAAGAGGATTTACAAACATTTGATGTGTATTAACCCTAGGACTTGTGGTATGACTTAAACATATGCATTTTTTTCACATTATTTAAAAAAAGACAGAGTATTCTTCGGGAAATTCCGATAGCAATCACAGAGTGGAGTAGAGTGAATACATTATCGGGGAGGAATTGCAATGCGATATATCACAATTGCAATATGGAGGAGTTAACACAAATCAAGGATCAGAGCTTATCGGATATCACAATCATATGATTAATGCATTTCGCAGTTGGAGCGGGCAACATGGATGGTTAGCTATAAGATTGCAATATGTGATAAGAGACGTGATGTGGGAGGGAAATAGGTCCTAGTGTTATTGCAATTGGGGTTTTTTTGGAGGCAGCAGAATATGGTAACAAAGGAATTGTAGAATGGTGATTGATAAATAAGGTAAGGTGGGTCCATAAAAAAATACAATAGTGCGATATGATGTGGCGGTAAGTAGGTCCTACCAATCGCATCGGGGGTTTTTTAGGAGCGGGAAACATAAAGTGGTAACAAAGTAGTGGAATTACAATGTGATATATCGCATCAAGGTATAAAAATCGTAGGATGAAGCAAGAAACACATAATTATTTATAGCGGGGCTGCGCTGCAATCTACGATCTGCGATAAGTGATTGCGATGCGATCTGCGATCTGCAATTGTGATAAGTGACTAAAAGAATAGAGGTCGAAATTTAAAATTTTTTGAATATTAATCCTAAAATAAAACTATGAAATGGACTCATGACTTAGCAAGAAACTTTTCGAACATCGGTTTTCATGGTCGACCTTTTTTTCTCACCATTCACAGTTTTTTTTTTACCAAGCTGACTGCCTGGGTAAAAATCCGCAGTTGTGAAATTCCCCCCTCACATCACTCTCGTCATCGCCCCAGGTAATTGGTCAAACCCATCTCTTTTTTCCTCTAGTGTTCGCCAAAGTTATGATTGAGAAAATAAATAAAATTGTTCCCAAAACCTCACTGGTCCGAGAAGCCAGAGCTACCCCCGGCCCTGAGCCACTCATGGACTCTCAAGCCTAGTTATGTGATACCATTTACCCTTTCAATGTAGCTAATATGAGGTCCGAGCTTCTCGATTATAAATGGTAGGATGAGGACTTGTTTAGGGTCATAGATTCAGGGATTTACTATCATATTCCCCCATCCATCCACCCTTTCCTTGAGTTTATAGCTTGGCTTGCCAATGCTTACATTGAGCGAAAGGATATTTTTCTCTCTGCATAGGGGAATAAAATTTTCAAAATCACTCCTGAGTTGATAAGGAAAGCCCTATGTTATCCATCTTCTCCTGAGTGTGTCGAATTCACCCAATTCACCCTCTCATGTCATTTCCCAAACCTTCCTATTGAAAATCAAAGGTATTTCCTTGAGCTAATTACTGTCTCTCGCATGTCCACTCTCCCGCCCACAGAAACTATCCCTCTGTCTTTCTTCCGCGAAACCATCCAGCCCATCCTGGTGGTAATTTCAAGGATGTTGGATTTATATAATGCAGGTGGGTTAACGAAATCTCGTCTAGGGTTTTTATACCATATGATGGAGCTTGAATTCTTCTATACATCCCTACCTTCATGGAATCTACTATTCAAACTCAGTTCCAAGACCTATAAGCTTAAAAACATTTTAGGTACTATTCTTTGGTGTTATATTTGTTCCTATTCACACACGCAGAAAAGTTCGAGGGCTTAGGCCTAGACATGTTCTCCATGCAATATGACGAGCCAAAGTCCATTTTTGAATGGACCCTCTCTGTCCGTCAACACCCCAAAGGAATGGGGTACATGAAATTCGTCATGGATTTCATGTCAAAGGCCTATGAAATTATACATGTCAACCCTCCGCCCAAGATTTTTCCTGAAAAAAAGGAGTTTCTCTAGTTTAGTGAGACAAATTGTGTCAAGGATTGGTATTTATTTAAATATCACACTGATATCGGGGTTTATGGTTATGAAGTTCCTCCTTTATATCTGCCAGTTTTCATTTCCATGAGAATTTTCACCCTCGAGTTCAACCGACAAGTCCTGAGTGTAGACCAAACTCATTTTGTGCCCGTGAAGAATGGATATATTCTGAGGCTCCTGACCATGGTAGGGCCTTTTACTGTCAACTCAAGACATGCACTCCTGCTGGCTGAGGGGTTGTTGCAGAAAACAAATTTCCTACAAGGGGATGTATGGCAGTATCATCCTAAGGGATGAATTGCACACATAAGGAAGAATATTAAATCTTCAACATATGAAAATGAGCCTACACCTATAATATAATGGAAAGCAAACTGTGATTTGTAGCCTTTGGATACAAAGATGGAGGCCAAATCCCCGACTGCTTAAGGGACAGGAGACAGTTTGCACAATGATGTGGAGGTCCAGGATCAAGAGAGTTATCAAATGGCACAGGATTTTTTGGATGAAGAAGAGGAATTTCACCTCAAAAAAAGGAAAATAACAGAGGGGCTTGAAGGACAGGTCAGCAAGCAACTTGAAGAGGAAGCCCCAGAATATATTGGTAAAGGAAAAGACAAGCCAGGGTTCCAATTGTCTTTCAACTCGACATCTTCAAAGGCACCTTTATAATACTCACAAGTGATCACCCCTGAGGAAGGCCCTTCAGAAAGGGACATAGGATCAAGAAAGGAATGGCCAAAAGGAGAGTAGATTGAAGCAAAGAGCCAAGCAGTCAGGGAGAGGTTAGGGCCGATCTAGCTCACTTCATGGACAGACACCATACTAAGCTCTTGATAGCTCTTAATGTGGAGAACGATTAGCTGATATTCACAGTCCAACATTTGAATTCTCACCTTTTTCCTCTAGGTTCCAAATATAGTGCCTTATAAATGATACTTGAGCTTACTTCCATCCCAATGGCTAAACCTACACAAGGCTATTGGAGATATGTTTCATATCGAGGTGTTGAAACACACCCTTGCATTGGAAAAAGCTCAGAGTAAGTTAACCAAGATGTTAAATACCCTGAAGAGACAAAGAGAGAAAATGAGAAGGCTCTTTCCAATCAGTTAGTGGATTACAAGAATATGATAAGTCGTAAGGGAACTGAACAGAACGTGGAAATTCAAAATTTGTTGCAGAAGATATAATTGGAGGTGCGGGAGTTGCGACACAAGTTAAATATTCCCCGTTCAGAGCACATCCAAATGATGGAGTTGGCTCAAGTTGAGAAAGAGAAGGAGGCCCTTACAGAGATGCTTCTCCAAAAGGATGAGGAGATAACAGAGCTAAAGGGGAGAATGACTGAGCTCCAACATGCGCAAGACAGTCATGTATGCCTAGTTAAAGTGCTCGATGATCCCCAGAATTCCTTAGAACACCTAAACAAGGCCCTAACAGAGTTGAAGGTTTTAGAAGATGAAGTTTGTTAGATGAATCAAATGTTTCCCTTGTAGAAAAGGAAAATACGATATCATATTTACAAAAAGAAATGGATGCCAATTGAAGGGAGTCTCATGAGATGACCTAGTTAGTCAAAGACTTAAAAGCACAGCTCAAAGGTAATATTTTTCTAGTAGAGGCCAAATAAATCATCTGAAGTGAGATCATGGAAGAGGTGAAGGATCACTGGGATCTCATCACATTGGCAAGCGATAAAAAGAATGTTATACATGATTTCAAAGTGCAACTAGATGTAGGTCACCGAGAGGGAAATGAAAATGTGATGATCGCATGTGGATACATTCGATTCATCAACTAACTCCCCACTGAAGAGTTGGTCATGCGCGGAGTGGTCAACCGTTTGAAGAAAATAATGGAAATCATGAAGATGGTACACAAGGAGGAGGCATGGATAAAAGCAGTTGGATGTTTGGGGATAGTGGATAAAGGGGTGGAAGCATTCAATAATGAATGGAATAAGGTGGTAGAGGTAGGGTTTCCAACTTGCTAGGACCCCTTAGGCGTACTTCTCCCTTCGGCCACATATGATAAATGGATGATTGAGATTAAAGTCAAGGCTGACTCAACTTTGTAAAAGACCTCCCGTCTAAAGGCTGAAACCTTGGTGGCATCACTGCGCAAGGAATTCCTACTACTCACCAAGGTCAAGCAGTTCTTTTGTGCCAACCTCGATTACTCTGAGATGACTCAGCTGCCTTTTTATCTCTGCACCCTTACCTGCAGATGTCATATGGCAGAGATGTTACGAACACACACACTCTCCAGCCGCATCCACTTCACAGCTGATGGTGCCTTCGTCATCTCGCCACTCTGGCTCTTCTTCCACTCCCATACAACCACACACCTCAGGACCTTCTGCCACCCCTCGGTGCAACCATTGAAGATATCAAGATTAGACCCATGCGACCCATAGTTACTTTGTTTTCTTTTACTTTACTATTATGACGTTTAGCTGGTGAAATCATGATTTCACCCTCTTTATTGTTATTTTTGGTTAGGAATAGCGTTGCTCGCAGAACATTGTAGTTGGACCATATCAATTTTATTTTGATGTATGTACTAGGAATCAAGAAGGAATTACATGAGAATAAAATACAATTGTGGGAATAGGGTTGGAAAGAATTCAAATCATAGAGTTGTAAGTCACTTACTAGGCTTAAAAAACATTTTTATAATGCAAATAATAAAAAATTCCATTTATAAATTGGATCATCTTGGATGGTTATGAGAAACAATTTGGATATTCCACACCCATGTCCAATTCCGATTAGTGGTATGATACACTTTGATGCAATAAATCAATTTTGATACATATTTATGTAAATTATTCCATCAAAAGTGATTGCACTAGCTTGCTTCTCACTATATAAATTATCATAATGATACACCCTATGTAACAGCCTTGGGTTAAGTTTCCATGTAATAAATGGGAATTATAAATGTTAAAAATAAAACCAAGGTCATGGGACATGTACTCCAAGTTGAATGGGTGTAAAATTATTACATTGGGCATCACTTGTTAATTATTGGCTATAGAAATTGAAATTTCCATGAGAAAAGAGAAATGGAAACACATGGAAATTAATTCATCAAATGAAGGAAAATAAGAGGAAAGGAACATGAAGAGACAAGAATATGAGTGCAAGGGAAAATGAAGAAAAAGGAAAAGAAAAATAAAATAAAGTAGGGGAAAGAACATTCTAACACACTCTTAGACATTCCTAGCATTATTCACTTGGATGAAAACAAGAAACGATAGCTACAACAAGAGGGAGAGAAGGCTACAATAAGAGAACATAGCACTTAGACATAGGGAAGAAAAAAAAGGAATAAGTAAGGAAATCAAGGGAGTTTAAGGAAAGGATTAGAAAATAGTATGGAAGGGTAGAAATCAAGAAAAGAGGAGATATCAGGAGGATTTTTTCGGTAACAGGTTGCATGTATATTTTCCTTCCTAGGATTGGAATGCATGGTGCATAAATTTTTTCTATTGGTTATTTTTTGTCATTGACATGTAATTTTTCTAGATATGATCTAGTGGGTTTCTTATTTGGTTGAGCTTTGGATTCACAGAAGATTTTGGTACAAAGGTTGAGGTGGTCTCAAGAAAATTCAAAGGGTTGGGGGTGGAGATGACTTTCTTTGAGAAGCCCTTGAAGGGTGGGTGTAAATAGGAAAAATCCTCTAGATGTGGTCAAGAAAATCATAGGCATCCAATCTGGAGTTGGTTTTTGTGATCTCTGGACTAGTTTAGGTGAGATCACTATGGCTTTAGGGTGGAGGTTGTTTAACCTTCAAAGTCCCTATTTGGTTATGTTTTATTTTAGCCCATGATATCCTACATTCATGCTTAGAATATGGCATGCGGGTGATTGGATGAATGTGAGATTTTATTCATCCAAATATATGGTTGGATAGTACTTGGAAGTCCTTGATTTGGTTAGAATTATACATATGTTATTATGTGTTATTCCTTATTGAGATTAATGAGCACAAGTTTTGATTTTATGTGTGATTTTATGACTGGTTTGTCATGGTTTCATTATGGTTAAATGTTGGTTACATGCATAGTATATATCTCATAATATGATGTTCTCTTGTTATGGTTTTATTCCATGGTTTGAAAGGATCTTGGTTATTTACATGAATGTATGAGAAAACTATCCATTCATGACCTACAAGTACCACAATCCCATAGTGTTTATATACATGAATAATTTGGACCGCCAACTTCCCTGAGTTGTAACTTTGGGATACACTATCCGTTTGATTATCATAATACCTAGTTTTAAAGACCTCCACGAGGAAGAAAAAATAGGAATATGCGAGATAGATTCTAAGACTTTGACGATGTCTTCGTTTTCCCTAAAAATGTCATTCAGGCCCTCAATATGGCCTACGAAGTTTAGGAACTTAAAAATTTCCAAAAATAGAAAGGTATTTTATATTTAGAGAAATGAAACTAAAAGAAAATAATTTTGGGTCAAGTGAGGTTTATAATAGTGTGGTCATGTCTCACTTGGTGTTTTTAGTCAATTCTAGACATGCTGGCCACATTTTCCATAAGTGCTTCTTGGTAATTAGGTAATGCATAGTAACTCTCATCTTATGTCTACCCTGCATAAAAGGTTAAGGTCGGTGAATGTGCGGTGGGGTGTTCAATCCTACAACCTATGTTACCATCATTATTGATGAAAATTGTAACACCCCGATGGCTCTTCTTTTTAAGCATTTAATATTTTTTAATTGGAATATTATTGGATTGAATGGATCTAGAAGCCATGATGGGACTTATATGATGATGTGATTATTTTATTATTATTTGAGTTAATAGATAAATTCCTTTGAAATATTAAGGAAAAATAACTATATTTTAGAAGACTTCTTCCCATCTTAGGAAAATTTTTCGGTGGTAAAGTCCACATGATGGACCTTCCCTAAAAATCGCTAGGAGAAAATAATTAAAAATTAAATTAAGATAATGGGAGAAAAATATTATGTTAATCACTTCGTTGGAGAGAAATACAAAGTGGGTTGGAATAAAACATTGCTAGAGAAAATTACATGCTTTAAAGGAAAGATTTATTTTTTTTAAATATATAACAAAAAGGCTGGTAGACCTTAAAGTGGGACGCTGAAAAAAATATGTTGCGAAGAAATATATAAAATAAGCCACATAGGAATCAAAGTGGGGATTCATTCGAAATATCAAGAAGATATTAGCTTAGGGGAAACTCAAAGAGGTAGTTCATGGTAGGGTGGAACATGCTCAGTTCCAAAGTATTCGTCAAGACTTTGTTTAAGGTTAGATGAATTTTGGTTCTTTATTCTATGATTTAATATTATATTTACTATTGATATGAAATGCGAGAATAGGCTAGAAAAATATGGTTGAAGTTGCATGAAGAAAGTATGGTGCATATATATGTTAATGTTTTATAATAAATAAGAAAGGATCATAGGCATAAAGATATGCCATGGGTAATAGCGTAAAGAATATACATACAAGAGGTTATTGTTTAATTATGTTATTATTCTCAGTTATAAATGAAATAAAAGATATTGAATATAAATTCTAGAGATAAATATATCTATGAATTAAAATTGTGATGAATAGAAGAGATGGATGTATGAAGGATACCTTGTTGGAAACCACGACAATACTAAGGGGGGGTGAATTGATATTATAGGATTTTTTACCAATTTCAAATATTTATTTTACTTTGTGAAATAAAACTAAGAAAACATTAATTACTTCAAAAATTAATTTAAATAAGAATGACAAAATAAAAATATCGAAAATCACAATTAAACACATACATAACAACAAAATTGTTCAAAAATTATCTTTGAATGCTTCACAAGGCAAGCTACAACTTGTTGTTACAATTCTGTGGCTACCATATAAGGAAGATTAAACTCCCTGATTTATGAGCTACAACTGAATGGAGCTACAACCCTGAATATTTACCAACACCCAGTGGTCAGAGTACCAACCATTGATATATAAGTTACATCTTCTTTGACTCTCACTCTCACTGGCTCCTCTTTCATCCATTTTCATACTAGAGTGATGAATGGAAATTTTGTCTTCAAAATAAAATAAATATACCCCTCAATCACAAACACTTCTTCATTTCATTGATAACACCAACAAATTCACGTCATCTTACTCACATAACTCATATCAAAGTTTATTTTTCAATCCTGCTTATAAATAATTTTGGATGGATAGTTTTGGCATGAGGTTTTGGTTAACGTTGCTTTGGATCTATGCTTGTGCCTTTAATTTTTCCGCTATCTAGTTCAACTAACTATTGTGAATGTAATCTTCAAGTTTCCAACTTCTAATTCTAATGTTTTAAACTCAAACTCTAAGTTTTTCTGCTTATTTTTCCATTCTAATTTTTTAACATAATTTAGCTGGGACTTTCTATTTTCGGCAAACCTCAAGTTCTACTAAATATTCTAACTCTTCATCTTAACTACTCACAATTCATTCATGCATTTAGCACTTTCTTTTGTGTTTGGATTTAATTACCAAATGTTTCACTGCAATTTCACTTTGCTGGTAGCCTAGCATGGTGCCAATATAACTTTTGACTCATCTCCCCCTTGCCTGTGCCCAATGTACTTTACTATATTCCCAAGGAATTCTTAATATGTTTTTTCCAAATTTTCTACAAAAATTACATCACAACCCTTTTATTTTAATAAATCAATTGTTACCAAATCTTCCAATTCCACCAATTTTTTACTTTATCCCCTTCCACTTTGGTTTTGAGTATTTTTCCATCATAGTATGACATCTCCTAGCCTTTTCCTAATATTTGAGGTGATAAGCTTCTTTTTAGCCGTTTGTGGCCTCATTTTCTCTTATAAAATACATTTGCGCACTTGGTCCTATTTCTACGTGAAATTATCAAGAGCCCGTCCTAAGGATAGATCTCTCTCTATCCCAGTGATTTTGTTTGTTCTTTGAAAATAAACATTTGGGCTCGTGCCTCCAGGGTGATGTCACATTTCTCCCATTAATATGTTATCGCAACCAAACCGACTGTCCTCCTCATACAAAAACATTTTTTGCCATTGAATTCCCTTTGCAAGCCTCAAAATTCCTCGTAGCCCATTCCTATGGGATTAGTTTTCAATGGGGTCTGCCAGGATTAATTCTCATTGGTTGTTTACTATCATATTGTCATGTCAATTACAACATGTCCGTTAAATATCCTTTTGACAATTTACTTATTCTGCACCTTTTAAAACTTCTAGGGTTATCCTGCAAAGAGGACATCATGCTAACATCACCAGGGATACATGGTGCCTCTGGAGTGGTGACACATGCCACCTCAATTGGGCCATTTCGGTTTGAATTTCCTGCCATGTGTACACCTCTAATTGGACATTCATTGATATCATCATTGACCATTGGAATGATACCACATTTCTTATAGGAGAGGAGAGAGAAAGGGTTTCCGAGGGCTTATTTTGAAATAAAATGCATTTATAAAACATTTTAAGGCTTCCTTACCATTTCTTTGTATTGCATCCTCGTTCCACCGGGATGGAACTTCTCTACACTACAAATTTTCTATCCCTTTGGGATTTCTTGTCTAGGCTATCCCTTAGTGGGATGAGCTTTGAGAGTGGGGAACTATGTCTCTCTCTTAATGGTACATATTATGCTCCATGTCCCTACGCCTATATCTTGGTGCACTGGATTTTTTCACCCTTTTCAAATCTCTAGAGTACACCCACGGAGTTAACTCCATTAGTACAAGCTCTTAATTGCGCTCTTCCAAGAGCGAATGGAAAATGTTTGTGCTACTATTTTCGCACCACATATTCCTACTACATTAGATGGAGACACCACTAACTATTTTGTTACACTTTAGCAATGTGCCAAACTTAGTTATATGCCAAAAGGTTTTCCAACCACCTTTTTTAACCATGCTAACTTTGACTTTGGGTCACCAACTTTAACTCGCTCTATATTTCAAACTAAGATTCCAT
Organism: Pinus albicaulis; assembly: GCA_034641835.2. Taxonomy (NCBI): domain Eukaryota; kingdom Viridiplantae; phylum Streptophyta; class Pinopsida; order Pinales; family Pinaceae; genus Pinus; species Pinus albicaulis. The sequence continues at coordinate 433,449,938 of CM076582.1, read as the reverse complement.
TTTAAGACTTCCAAATATCACTTAAAATAAATTCTAGAGCTCTGTTCACATGGATAAGTTCCATCTACATCTGAGATGATATTCTATTCTAGAAAAAACTCCAAAGTGTCTGCACCATTACTGCTACCATGCTAATCTGCAACATTCTTCTTGTTCCTAGAACCTAATCACCTGAGTCCTTCTTTAATACCCATGCCACCTATTGACACCATTGAACAAATTGTCACTATTAATGACAATTAATTTAAGAAATTACTACCATTTGGCATTAATGGAAACACCAATGTCACAAAAAACATCCTTAGAAAAACATATCGACTTTAACTATCTCCTTTGAGTGTTGCTCCACTTGATATGCAGTTCTCTTATCCTTAGTTGTTTCTGTTGATGTGGTGTTGTTTTTGTTCCTGTTATTAGATCATTAGCACCGCTCCTTCACCAAGTTCCTCTCCTTTTACTTCTTTTGTTTTCTTGATGACCATGTATCTCTCCTCATTTCCTTTTTTTTTATCACCAAGTATCTCCCCCCCTTTGACATGAATGACAAAGACACTACTCCCCTTGTATAATACTCCACCTGTCAACATTTTTCTCTATCATGTCTATCCTGTGAACCTAACATCTTCATCTTGATATGATGAAAATGTAATAGTTTCCTTTCTTCCTCTTGAAGGAAGAGCTAGTATAGGGAGGCAAGAGGAACAACTCCAAATATTTTCCTCAAATACTCTAACTATTCTCTAAGAAGTGGCTTGGTGAAAATATATAAAAATTTTCTTTTTTTTTTCAATACTTTAGCTTCAAAATTTGATTGGTAACTTTATCTCTTAAGAAATGATATTTGATTGGAATATTATTTGTCTCCGAGTGGAAAACTAGATTCTTAGACCTAGTTATGACACTTGTGTTGTCACAAACAATGGGAATATGTTGATCATAAAAAACTTTTAAATCTTGCAAGGTATTCTTCATCCACAATAGCTGAGTGCAATAAGAAGTTGTTGCATTATACTCCACTTCGTATGTAGATAAGCAAATGGATGCTTGCTTCTTTCTCAACCATGAAACTAGACATTCTCCAAGAAAGAAAGCACCACCACTTGTAATATTCAAATCATCTACATCACTTTCCGAAAAAAACATCAATATAAATAGTGAATGAACAATATCTATTGCTGGGGTAACACAATCCATAATCCATTGTTTCCTTGAGATATCCAAGCATTCTCTTGGTTGCTAGTAGATGGCGTTATCTAGGAGCTCCTTTAGAATCTTCCAACTATAGAAACAACCTACATAACACCTGGTCTTGAAGTTGTAAAGTATAAGAGGATATTAATTAATTATGGATCTAGATAAGGTCTGTTCCACTACTGTAGATTCATCAATCTTGCTAAGTTTACAACCTATCACCATTGGAGTGTGCGCTATGGAGCATTCTTCCATGTCAAATTTCCTTAGCACTTATTTGAGATACATTATTTGAGAGATAAGAACTCCTTTAGGAGACTACACAATTTGCAATCCAAGAAAATACGATATTTTTCCAATCATGGACATCCCAAACTAATCCTTCATATAACCTACAAAATCACCAATTAGAAAATATAAATCACTTGAAAAATCGATTTCATAAATATACGCAACCAAAACTATAAGTTTTCCATCATTTTCTTTAACATATATCTTTTTTTTTTTCAGCTGCACATCTTTTGGATCCTCACTTGAGCAGGTATCTATCTAGCTTGGAATACCAAGCCCAAGGGGCTTGCTTGAGACCATACAAGGCCTTCTCACATCTGAAAAAATAATATAGCTTCTCTGTCTGTCTAAAATATTTTGGATGGTCTACTTACACTTCCTCTTATAGTTCTCCATTGAAAAAGGCATATTTGACATCCATTTCATATATTTTGAATTCCTTAAAGAGATAAAATGCAAAAAACATTCATATATCTTCTAATATAGAAAAATGAGAAATATATTCATCAAAGCCTAGCCCTTTTATTTCAGCATAGCCTTTTCATACCAATTTACATTTGTTTCTTCACAGTTCTCCATGATCATTTAATTTATTCCTGAACACCCAGTTCATGCTAATTACATTCTTGTTAGCAGGCCTCAAAAAAATTTCCCTGGTATAATTTTTATCTATTTGGTCCAATTCTTCATGCATTTATTTTAACCAATGTTGGCCTTTACTCGGTTGTACACAATCATTTGGTTCTTCCACAGAGAAAAGGGAAACATGTTCTTGTATAAGGGGATTTAGTAACTTCCTTCTTATCTACACAGTAAAATTTAATTCTTCAATGATCTGATCATCTCAGTGGTGTTTTTGTAGATACCCTGGGGTATATTTGGCCTAAGGACTAGAGGGTTCTTCATAGTCTACTTCTACATATGACTCAACATGCTATTCACCAATGTTGACTGGTTCATCAATGTTGGTTTTTATTGGTTGTTTCTCTTCTTGCTCAACGCATTCATCAACTTTGACATCAGTATTGTCAATGATCATCCTTGTATTTTTTTACAATATTTGTGTCGTTTTTTGTTGTGTGAATATCCAAAAAAAATGCCTTCATCTTCTCTTGCATTGAACTTTTGAATGTTCTCATCATTTCTCTTGATGTAGCATCTTCTACTAAAAACTCTGAAGCTTTTTACTATTGCAAGTCTGCCATGCCACTACTCATGGGGATTTTTGTCAATATTCTATTTAAAATGAGCTTTATAGAGGATAACCATTTCTCTATGTATATCTTTTTCCCGATACATTTATTGAACATTCCTTTCATTCATCATGGCTCTGGGTAATTGTTTCAATGGTCTATTTTGCTTTTCCGCTACACAATTTTTTTGGGGAGTCTCATATTGTAAAATTCCTTTTGATGTCATTCTTCTTACATAATTCATCGAATTATTTTTAAGCGAAAACAACTCCATTATCAGACCTTATGCTTTTGATTTTGCAATCAGTTTCATTCTTAGAAATGGATTTTAACTCTTTAAAATTCTCAAAATATTCAAATTTCTCTCTGAGGAAGAAAACCCACATCATCACGATGAACCCATCCATTATTAGCATAAGATATAATTTACCTATGGGTGAATGCATTCTAGATGCTCCACACAAATCCATGTGTACCAAATTAATGGCTTTAATAATGAGTTTACGTTTTCCATGAATGGAACTCAATCTTTCTTTCCTAGTTGGAAATATTTACAAATTGTGTTCTCTAGTTTTGAAATCATGGGAAAATACTTTATATCATTTTTATTGCTAAGATTGACAATATGATCAAATTCCATATGTCCAAGTATTTTATGCCACAACCAACTTTCATCAATATTTGATAAGCAACACATCTTTGTCTTCTCTTTAATCACATAAACATTATTATCTATTCTCACAGCTTCAACAACTATCTCACATGTGCCTTGGGACGTTCCAATTAATAATTTTTGGCTTGAAATATCACATCATATCCTTGATCAAACATCTACGAAACACTAAGTAGGTTATGCTTCAACCCATCATAATATAAAAGAAAATTGGATTTCCCTTTTCCATCCAATAGAATGACCACTCCTTTTGCAAAATTGATTGGAGAATTATTTCCAAAACTCATATTACCTTTTACAATTAGTTTCCATGTCAAAAACTTGCTTTTTTCTCATGACATGTGCATGGAACAACCAATTTCCACATACCAAATGACTCCCTTCATTGTGTGCATATAAAGCACTATCAAAATTTCTTATTTTTCCTTTCCTTTCTAGAGTTGGGGCTTATGTTCAATCCGCTCAATAATTCGCTCTATCTTCTTCTCGTCGAGTCTAAAATCTACTGCTATATGCCCAAAATTTTTACATTTAAAACATTTCCCCAGATAGTTAAGAGGAAAAAAATAATTATCGTACCTAGCTCTACTTTTTTTCTACTAAAATATTCTTCTAGATTTTCACTACCTGTACGAAAGATTTATTCTACAATTTGTTGCTTTGTGGCCATAGTTTGTGCATGTGAAACAATACCCTAGGAAAAAATAATTGTACCTAGAAGTTTTTATTTTATGTTGGGTTAAATTCTAGGCATTTTGATTTGCTTGACCAATGGTTTTCTTTTTCTGTTGCTGATATTTATTGGGTTGTGTGATATCCTTTTGTTGTTGGACAAAGCCTTATTTAGGTGTTGGAACAAAGGTAATTTATTTCTTTCCTTTTAATTCATCTACTGCACTAAATATTTCTTTAAATCCAATACCACTATGATCTTTAGAGAATCATTTTTCTTCCAATATTTCATTTAAATATTCAGACCCTTTTGCAAATTTATGATTGAAACTAAGCTACATTTTATCCTTATCCAGTTACTTTCTTAGCAACACAATTTATCCTTACATCCTCTCACTTTCTTGAACATTTTCATTTAGAATTTGGTTCATGGATTCTTGAATCTTTTTAACTTATTCAATTTGAAACAACAATGGTTGAATAACCTCAACCTTTTCTTCTATCAAAGACTCTTTTATAGCTTCATTTTCTTCATCTTGAGAATTAATAGCCTCAACTTCAAAATTTTAGATGGACATTAAAATAAATTATTTAGGGCTCTCATATTCTTTGTCCTCATCTAAGGATTGGTTAGGTTCACTTTCTGAGGAAATTTTTTCTTGAACATAGAAACTCCTCTTCTTAGCCTTCTTTCTATCATCTTGAAATTTATTGAATATTTCCTTAGGATTATAATATTTCTTCTTATTTTCAAGACACTGATGCATAGTGACCAAATTTTCCACAATTAAAACACTTGAAAGGTAGCTTACCTTTATACTTATCAGTTACTCTCTTTATCTTCCATACAAAGTTGGATTGTTCTCCATCTAATTCATATCATGTGTCATCATACTCCTCTTTGTACTAATTTTCTACTTTGAAGGTTGATTATTTGGTTGTATGTTTTCCTTTCGAAATCCTTATATCGTAGGGAGTCATTATACCAACTAATTGATCCAAAGTGGGAGAGTTCAAATTGGTGATTTCTTCAATGGATGAAACTTTGGGAATAAACCTTTCAGGAATATATTTGAGCACCTTTTGAACTTTTGAAGCTTCATCTCGCTTCCCATAAAGCCCTATTATGGTGTTCACAACCTCATCATCTCTAAAGAAATACTTTGAAATGTATTCAACACCATGAATGCTTAAAGACTCAAATTGTATCCTATTTCCTTGAATTTTAGCTTTATTTACCCTATCGTATCCTTCATATAGGTTTATCATCTTGTCCCAAATAACTTTAGCATATTTTTAGTCCATTACCTTTTCTAGATTTGATTCATGTAGGCCAGGAAACATAAATTTTATGGCTTTATCATTACACATGAAATACAACTTATGATATTTGGTAATCATTGTTGGAGGATTTTCATATGATTCTTCTACAACATCCCACAGATTAGCTCCAAGTGACTGAATGTGAGTATTCATCCTCACTTCCCAAGGCATGTATTTTTTTGGATTGAGCATAGGTGGCTTGTTGGTAAATACTCCTTCATTGTTCACATGGTCCTTGATATTGCTTTTAATTTTTAAGTTGAGCTTAAGTAACTTGGTTCTCATAGTAATTTTTAGAAACTAGCACAATACTAAGAGTTGGAGTGAATCGGTATTGTAGGATCTTTTACCAATTTTAAAGCTTTATTTTACATTTTTCAAGAATGCTAAGACATAGTTAATTAATTCAAAAATTAATTGAAATAATCATGAAAAAACCACAATATCATTAATCACAATTTATTAGACAAATAAAAAATAAATTCTTCAAAACTAATCTTTGATTGCTTCACAAGGGAAGCTACAACTTATTTTCAAAACTGTGGATACAAATAATAGGAAGTTTTAAATCCTTGATTTATGAGCTACAACTAAATGGAGGTACAACACCAAATATTTACCAGCGCCCACTAGAAGTAGCATCAACCGTTGATATTCAAGCTACAAATTTATTGAAACTCACTGGTTCTTCTTTCATCCATTTTAAGACTAGAGCCATGAATGCCAATTTTATATTCAAACTAAAAGAAATTTCCCCCTCAATCACCAATACCTTCAACAATTCACTGAGAAGACTAAAAAACTAAGCTCGACTTTCTAACATAACTTATATGAAAATGGTTTTCTCCAGTCTGCTTATAAGGAATTTTTGTTTGATATTTTTGGAATGAGGATCTACTTAATCTTGAATTGGATATATGCATGTGCCTATGATTTTTCATTTTTATTGTTCAAGTGAATCTTCAAGATGTACTATTCAAGTTTAAAACTTCTAATTCTATTGTTTGAAACTCAAACTTTTTGTTTTTCAACTTATTTTTTCCATGGTAATTTTTTGAAAAAATTTAGTCAAGAATTTTTATTTATAGCAAACCTCTAGGTCTACAAGAGCTACTAAATCTTCCTCCTAACTACTTCCAAATTGTTCATGAATTTAGAACTTTCTTCTTTGTTTATATCTAACTACCAAATGTGCCACTGAATTGTCATTTTTCCCCTGGCCCAACATGGTCCCAAAATAGTTGCCGACTCATCTCACTGTTAAATCTTCCCAAGGGATTTTACTATAGTCCCAAGGCATTTTTAATATTTTTTTTCCAACCATGCTACCAAAATAAGCTCGGAGCTATTTTAATTTAATAAAAAAATTACCACCCAATCTGTGAGTTCCACTGAGTTTTTCCTTTATACCATTTTCTCTCACGCTCATTGTTTTTCCATCACATTTCCAAGTCCCATGACCTATAACAAGGCCTTTATGCGCTAAGATTCTTATTATCCCTTCTCTAGGTCATTTTATATTATAAAATACCTCTATATCGTTGGCCTTATTTCTATGCAAATCGACCAAGCATCAGTACTAAGGAAAAAGCTCTCTCTATCTCAATGCTTTTGTTTGTGCTTTGTTAATAAAACTAAGGGTTTGTGCCTTCAAGGTGAAACCACTTTTCATTCTCTGACATGCTCTCACTTCCATCCTCTTTTTCCTTCATTTCATGACACCTTCTCTCCTACTCTGATATGCTCTCACTTCCATCCTCTTTTTCCTTCATTTGATGACACTTTTTCTCCTGGCGCATTCCCTTTACAAGCCTCGAGTTTGCTTTGGGCTCATTCCCAGTTGCATAACTATTAATGGGGCCTACCAGGACCGCTTCTCATTGGCTTTTGACTTCCATGTTTCCATTTTAGTTTCAATGTGGCCTTGCAATATTGTCTTGACACTTTGTTTATTTTGCACCTTTTAAAAATTTTAGCGTGATCCCACTGGGTCAATTTCATACTAAAATCACTAGGGAGATCTCACGTATATGGAGTGTTGACAAATGTCATCCAGATATATGCCACTTGGGTGCCAAATATGTCAAAATTTCCTACCACGTGTCCAATTATGATTAGTCGTGTGTTGACATCTTCATTGACCATTCACATGTTGCCACCTGTCCCACGAGAGAGGAGAGAGAAACAGTCCCCGAGGCATTATTTTGAGAGAAAATTACTTTATAAATATCTTTATGGTTCTTGGCCATTAAATTGTATTGTATCCTCCTTCCACTAGGTTGGCACTTCTCTCCACTAGATATTTTCTATCCCTTTTACAATTTTTTCTCTGTGTTAGAACCCAATGGTCAGAGATATTATAATGGGGATCTTCGAATATCTCTTATTGGTGCACATAACACAACAAGGAAAATACCCTCTAGCGGATGTTTTTGAGGAACCCCTTATTATAAAAATAACCTAGATATATGTTTGTAGTAGAGGTCTCTAGAGTAGGTTGTCGGGTGGAGGTTTTTGCAGATTTTTTTTGTTCGGTGTGTTTCTCATCATAAAACGTACTGATGTGTTTAACTCAGAAAGTATGGTGCATACTAAAAATTGGCTCACTGAGACACCATGCTCTCCATACAAACCTGCATGGTGCATCTCATTACTGTAGCACACCGGTGCGCTACTCAAAAAAAGTCTTGATGTGTCTTAAAAACCCACGCTCAAATACAAACAACCTCAATGTGCTAGGAAGAAACCACCCGGTGCGCCTAAAAAACCCATGCACTGAAACAGGGTTAAATAAAAAAAACTACTAGTAAAAAAATATGCATTTTCACTTCGATAGTGCTCCATACCTCTAAAGCACTGATGAAAATTTCCCTTGTGTGAAGCACCCTTCCATCGGTGCTCCCATTGCACACACTACTACCGTCCATTGACCACCTTGTGGAGTTTGAATTTTGGAAAATGGTGGCAAATTTGGTTTTTCAAATTCTTCAACAAATATGTCTCCTTGATGCCCAAATGTACAAGTATTTAACTTTTTTCTCAATAATTAAACCTTTTAGTGGGTTACATTTGTCCAAAACCTTAAATTTTACCATTTAAAAAAATATATATTCTTGAAAGGTGTGCTCGAGCCATTCGGCTCGCACTGTTCGCAGTGTCACCTATAAATTTATAGGGCGCACCGCGAATGGTAGTAACTGTAACCACACTAGGTTCTGGTGCAGTACCGGAAATGCATGTCGTGTTTTTCTAAAAAACTTGATTTGGCGGTGCGATCGTCTAAACGACTGCATCATTGACTATGAACCAGGATCATGAGGGCGGTGCGCTGACCAAACTATGTGCCCTGGGGTGGATAGTTCTGTCAACGCACCACCCTCCCAACATCAGTACATAGTCAATGATACGGTCGTTTAAACGACCTCACCGTTCACCATCTACTGATGTCACGAGGGAGGTGCACTCACTAAAATATCTACCCCAGGGCACATAGTTTGGTTAGTGCATAGTTTGGTTGGCGCACCACCCTCCTGACATCAGTACATAGTCAATGGTGTGGTCACTTACAGGCCCGCACCGTTGATCATTTACTAATTTCATGAGGATGGTGTGTTAACTTAACTAGCTACCTGATGCACATAGTTTGGTCAGCGCACCCCCTTCCGAACATTGGTACATAGTCAACAGTGTGGTTGTTTAAATGACCGCAACATTCACATTGAATTATTGTTGGGCGGTGCGCTATCCGAACTATCCACTCCGGGGTGGATAGTTTCATCAACGCACCATAGAAGAAATCACATTTCATGTTTGGAAGTGTACTAATAATTTCTATGTGCACCGAGGAGAGTGCATCGTAAAAAAAAATTTATTTAATATGTGAATCATTCAACGACGTCAAAGGACGGAAGAAAGGGAACAAAAATAACATATGGAGGACTAGTATAACGTGGTTTGCTTGTGGTAGGCACATGAAAGGGAGAGACTTACGTACCCTCTCCCTATTACGGTAGCCACCCAATTGGTCCTAAGGGAGGTAGTCCTCCTCAAGTTCTATTAGGAGGCTACATCCCTGAAGGGCCATAATGGGTTATTGGAAAAACTCATCTTTAGGTGGGATATCCACCGATAGGATTTATGGGTCGGTCCTTGCCAGTGGTATGCGTCCACTGAAGACGATATATATTTTATTACTGGTTTGTCTAGGAGAGGGAAGGATTTCCCCTAGTTCCCATGGGTCCCCATCAACTATGTAGTAGGGAGTGAGGTTGTGTACTCCTAGAGATACATTAGCGATGATATACTTTCTCCTACAGATTTTTAGGTGTCTGATGGTCAGTTACATATTGCTTCATTTGGTGTAGAGGAGGTGATATGCCTCTCACTACTGATGACGACCATTGCACACCATATGAGTGACGAGAAACACATTAGTTTCCCTCTTTTATTTTATGTTGATACTTTATTACAAACGCCATGACTTGTGAGATGGTATGTAATTTTTTTGCTGCAGTCTTGTACAACATTAGATACATTTTGTGCTCAGACACGTGGGAGATTGACCTTCCTTTTTGCTTCAGAATTATTTTTTTTATTTTTTTAGACTTTTCCAGAGATGAGGACTACTTTTGTTCGATACCTTTGTAGGCCAATGTTGCATGTAGGGATGGAGATGTGGGGCCAGATGATGACCAAGAGGGGAAAGTCTAAATTTTCTGCCAGGATATCTCCTGATGCACTAAATTTTCTATCCCATGCTGCCGATCACTCCTTCATTCTGGTGCCATGTCCATACGCTAGTTTGGATTAGTGAGGGTGTACCAACGTCCTCTTCACAAAGGATGAGACACTGGATGAGAGATGTAATATTAGTGTTTTCTTTAAATTTATTCCAACATGTTCTTTAAATTTATCTATTAATCCAACGAGGGATTCATTCAATGGTGAAGAGTTTGTTTTAAAGACACTCGTGTTGAAAGGTCACTGGCTCGAATCCCCACAAAGTAAAAAAAAAATCCATCCATGATAAGGGTTGGTGTGGCCGAGGATGGGGGTGATCCTCGAGTGATTTTGACAGCTTAGATGCCCCTCGGTCATGAGTTCTTAGACCAAAGGTTTGGCATGATGCCATGTTAGGATCACATAACCAAACAAACAAACAAACAAAAACTTGTTTAATTAAATTGTTTAATGAAATTTTCTAATTATTGCTATGTACTTGTATATATTTTGTAGATATGGGGTCCTTCATTGGCGATGATATTCCACTACTACCGAATCATCCAAGTGTAGATCCTACTGATGAGGAGATAAGAGAGGTAAAGGATTGGGCCAGTGATAGACTTTTTCCGGCTGATTAGGCACAAATACCGATGGGTGTGAGGCATAGGGCTGACACTCGATTTACGATGGAGTTGGGTAACGAACTCTATCGACTCCTATTTGAGGAGGGAGTTAGGCCGGTTACTATCAAAGAGATATAGGTTGATGATAGGCTGACAAAGATATGGAGATTCATTCCCCGTGATATGTTGACCCTCATGTGGCATATCGTTGGAGCTACCAGAGTACTGGCGCGGGCAAGGAGGGTCAGACGTAGGCGTGGTGCATATGTAGTTCGACAGTCGAGCATTGTATCATCTGATCATTCTAGTACTCCACCTCCTCCTGCATCTCAGGTCAGAGATGATCATGGTGAGAAGCTTGCATCATTGACCAATCATGATCATGAGTAGGCATCGTCTGAGGAGGGCACAGGTCCATCTGAGGAGGCAGGTCCATCGACTGAGGAGGACGTCGTACCATCCTCTGAGCAGGCTGGATCATCCATGAGCCATCATGAGCAGGTAGTTCCTAATCAGCAGGAGGCACCTCCAGATCAGCAGGCACGTGATCATCATCTTTCTGAGCATGTCGAGGATGCACCATCGACTGAGTAGGCCTCGACTAGTACTACTATTGATGTACCAGTAGCTCATATTTGACATTTATATGCAGTTATATTACATTTGTATATTTTTGACATTATCCAGTTATATATATATACATATATATGGTCCACCTATTTTATGCTAATGTTGCAGATGTACTTAATTTACATGTTTGTGTTTATCATGATGTGTATACTATTAGGTAATGTTTGATATGTTCATTTAATGTGTAGCTTGTAGATAGATGTGTATGTGATAGCAGTTATTTGACATGAGATGTATATTTGATGTTATACAATGCTTGTGTTTTGTTAGATGATCATGATCACGATGATTAGATGATGTTAGCGAATTTGAATGTGTTTTTTAGTAGAATATGATGTTTGTACGATGGTTATCATGATCGTGATGTTTATTTTTAATATTAAATCACGATATTTATTAAATATTATGTCGTGATTGTAATTGAAATTTTAATTTTAATTGTATGTAAAATTGTAATTGTATTTATAATTGTAATTTTAATTGTAATTGTATCTAAGATATTTGTAAAATTTTAATTGTAATTGTAATATTTAATTTATTGTGAAATGATTGTAATTGTAATTTTAAATGCAATTTTAAATGTAATTGTATATATGTAAAATTGTAAAATTGTAATTGTAATTCTAATTCTAATTGTATGTAAAATATTCGTAAAATTTTAATTGTATTAATGTGAAATCATTGTAATTGTAATTGTATATATGTAAAATTGTAAAATTGTAATTGTAATTGTACGCAAAATTCTAAAATTGTAATTGTAATTGTATGTAAAATTCTAAAATTGTAATTGTAATTGTATGTAAAATATTTGTAAAATTTAATTTGTATTAATGTGAAATCATTGTAATTGTAATTTTATTTGGAAATGTATATATGTAAAATTGTAAAATTATAGTTGTAATTGTAATTTTAATTTTAATTGTGATTGTATGTGAAATTTTAAAATTTTAATTCTAATTCTAATTTTAATTTTAATTTTAATTGCAATTGTTTGCAAAATTGTAATTATATGTAAAATTCTAAAATTGTAATTGTAATTGTAATTGTATGTAAAATTGTAAAATTGTAATGGTATGTATTTTCATCATTCAATTTTATTAAAATTTTTAATTTTGTAACTTTGTAAAATTGTAAAATAATTGTCATTTTTGAATCATAACTACTGTAAGTAAAATGTCTACCGTAAATATTGTCAAATTACCATAAATGTAAAATTATAAAATTGTATGAATATAAATAATTGTAAAATAATATATCTAGAATAATATGAATTTTTGTAACATAATAAAGTTTAGAAAGTAATGCAAATAAATTCATGCACTTTAGAATTATCATTATTTCATTATTATCATACATACAAAAAATAACAGTATACATTTCAAAGATATCATTCACACACATTTAAAGCAATCAAGTAGTTGTATTATTTTAGGAATTGAAATTATTAAAAAAAAAAAATTTATATAGTACGCCATTGTTTCGAGATCAACATAATTTCAAATTATCAAGTGAAATTATTTTAACATTAACACAACGCAAATTACCAATTAATTAAAAATACATATTATAATGTTTCAAAACAAAAGTCTTAGTTATAAGGTATTTAATTCTTATTTATAAAAAACCATCTTAAAAAGTATAAATGATGAAATAACATATGTACCATATCACTCTCAGTTCTCATGGTCACCCTCATTATCTTCATGCTCACTTAGAATGATAACGTTATTGTTCTCAAAAATATGTTTTGATCTAGGGTCATGTCTCAATACGAACCACCAATCCCTATTGAACACATCTGGGTAAAAAAACAATTGGTTGTAGTTTATGGGGAAAACATAACGCTTCTTAGCTTCATTCGACATCTTTCTAGAGTTGATACATATCATCCTAATATTGTGATCTTCGTTTAAATTATTCCAATCAATGGCATCTCGCCACTTGCACCTAAAAATAACACATTTGAAAGAAGAGAAATCCATTTGAATGATCTCTTGTATCTTTCCGATATAACCTAATGTCCCTCGTACTAGGTTTTGATCATGGTGGCTAGATCGACTAGATTGATCGAAATCAACTTTCACTCCACACTCTTGTTTCATGTGTCCATCATTGACATTTTCTGTGCGAAAATGGTGTCCATATTCCCACATAGATGGGAACAAATGCCCCGATAGAAAATTTTAAAAATCATACTGTCACATGTCTTATAATAACCCAATAGTTACAATATCAGATATAGATGTAATTACATTTCAAAGTTTCATTATTAAATTTAAAATTTATATAAATAGATTATTACTGAGTTGTTGCATCCAATCCCTACATTTACTGCATCCTCTTCATCACATAGGTAACGACTAGTTGCACCGTATTTCTCTTTGACTTGGTCAACAATGTAAGTGTTAGGGAATATTTTTGGCATGTTTTCTTTTAAATGATCATGATAAGGCACACCTCTACCATTTAACCATCTGAATTCTTTCTTGTCACTATCCCATTTCATCCTCTTTTTTTCATACAATACGATGCACGATTTTGTCGCTTCAGAATTGTAAAGAACGAATTTATTGATTTCTTCAATTTATGCATTCGCTGATGAAATAAAACTGACATATAGTATATATGAGATCAAAATATACATTATATCGAAGTTCAACATGAATATTTACTTTGTGTAAATTTGAAAAATTATAAGTCGCTTACTCTTTATCAAGCGCCTTTTTCCATTCGTTTGGAGCAGGTCCCCTTCTCTTTTTTCTTCATCCCTTTCATCATCCCAAATCACCACACATGATCTTTTTTGTATCTGCTTAATGTACTCACTAGAATAATAGAAATACTTAGACAATATGTACCTCTCTTCCATAGACCCCTCCGTTTTTTCCCTTTATCGAACAAAACCTTTTGATTTCTTCATGCACCTCTGTAATAAGAACATCCAATGACAAAAAGCCACCCCAACTAATTCAAACTCATCTACTAGGTGGATTAGAAGATGAAAACTCATAAAATTAACTATTTGTAATGTTCATTATGTGATTATATTTCTCAAAATATAAGGTAGGACTTGATAGTCAATTACCTTGAAATTTCTGAGAAACATGCATTCGACAAGCCAAACTTTACTTTCAAGTTGTATAGTAACATCGTTGTCCCCAACTGGGTGGAATTTGAATGATCTTTAGGTCCAAAGAGAGGGGTGGTGGAAGAAAATTTAAGGCATTCTAAAAAGGTATCAGTAGTGTGAGCATCATCCCCTAGTTGATCATCGTTTTGGAATGCATCTAACAACATTGTCTCCATGGTAGATGTATTCCTTAAGTAATCATCCATACCAACCTCTATTTTATTGCCTCCTTTTCCAGCTTGTGAAGAACTACTATTGTTGCAGTCATTCCTAATTGGTGAATCTGGATGTAGTGGGAATTGAATAGGTTGTTGATTCAACCATTCTTGGTATCGTTCCTCTCTGAGTTTTTCTCTTAATTTAAACTTCTCTCAATATGACATTGTCATGGGGTGCAATGGAAGATGGTCGGTAGGTCGCTCATCATCACTAGAATCCTAATAATTTCAAAAAATATATTTGAACATGATTAGTACAAAGTATATTATATCAATTAGTAAGCACGTCGACAATGCATGATTAATTGGTTCAACATTGAAATAATTACATTAATATACCAAACAATTATAATTATTACCATCATTGTCTCAGGATTGTGGCTAGAATATTAAATGTTAAAATCTTCATGGTGAAGTGGCTGTCCATTTTCATCTGCCAAATGCGCCTTGCGGTATGTTGCTACTGATAAGAGCTTCCAACGTCTTGGAAATGTTTGACTATTTTGTGCATCTGAACATGATTCTAAATCTGCATGAACCAACAAATTTGTATACATTAATTTTATTCAAATTATTAACATGGATAAAGTAAATAAATTAAATTACATGATGAAAGTATAAATAAAATCTAAAGTAAATATTACGTCTCGATATGAATAGGGAGAACTCCACGATGGACTTTGAGAAATATTATGGAAGGAGCTAGATTTCTAAGAATTGTCCATTTGATATAATTATGATATTTTCTCCCTACATTTGCACAAAATAAGAAAATAATTTTGGTGTACATACCTAAAATTAATTTCGGCGCCTTAAAAATGGACTTATTATTATCAGTGCTAATGTACAGTTAACTGCACTAGTGCATTTTAGTTATTGCGCATCGGTGCTATGTTATTAATTGAAAAACCAGTCCGGTTAGATAACAAATGCACTGAATAGCCGCAAATAAAAAAAAGAAAAACTTTATTTTTGTTAAGTGAAAAAAATGTGGCAAATTGAAAAATGGGTGGAAAATTGTTTTCGAAAATCTAATTTAAAAAAAAAATATTTAAATAGTAAGAACTTTTCATTATTTCATTATTTTTGCAAAAAATTTAAGGGAGAGATTTGCATGAGAGACATACCTGGAGGAAGAGAGCATGAGAGAACTGTGGAGCAGCGAAATAATTTTGAACATAACTATTTAGAGAAGAATAATTTCAAACATTTGATGATTCAAACCCTGTAGTATAGAATTTCAAACCATATGATGATTAAATTTTACTATAATAATTTTTTTTATAGTTTCTTTTTGATTTAATACATGGTAAAAAATTTAAATTTTACTGTTCATTTTCAGAAAAAGAAAAAACAAAAATACCCGTTCTTACTCTAACCCTTGATTCTTTTTGTTTCTTCCTTTTCTTCTTCTTGTTTATGTGACTTTAGAATTAGGGATTTTTATTTTAGATTTATAGGTTTTGTATTGC
The DNA here is from genome assembly GCA_034641835.2 of Pinus albicaulis. Classification (NCBI taxonomy): domain Eukaryota; kingdom Viridiplantae; phylum Streptophyta; class Pinopsida; order Pinales; family Pinaceae; genus Pinus; species Pinus albicaulis. The sequence goes on along the minus strand of CM076582.1, from coordinate 433,433,800 downwards.
TATATATATAGGCCTATGAGATCTAACCCATGGGATGAATTGCAAAGTCGGGACCCAATCCATGTCGGTCCTTGCATGAGTTTTTAAAAAACATTTTTTTTAATCGGTGCACCCTGTGCGCTATTTTATTATAGTCCATCGTGAACATACACATACTATTTCATAAAATATTTAAAAACATATTTTTTTAATCCATGTGCCCTGTGTAAATTAGCGCCTCAGTGTGTAATATTCAAAAATTAGCTTGTAGCTAATTGGAATATTAATTTTTTCTTTTATCACCTAGGAGTTGAATAAATGGGTAAGGAGGCCCATGCACAATAAAAACATGAATAAAACCGATCAAAATGTGAAAGGAAATAATCATAGTAGCTTGATTTTACATTTTCATGTGTGAACAGGGGCAAATGGATGACGACAAAGTCAAGTTTGACTAAGTCAACATGCATGCATGGAGAAGAGGAGATCATCAATGTAACTAGTTCAATGTGAACAAGGATCATCCTAGACAAACATATGAGAGTTGGATTAAAGGCACTTGAGTGTGAAAAGGGATGAAGCAGGTTGAAGAGATCAACCTTGACCAAATCAAACAACGCAGTATGGAGGAGTGCCTTAATGAAGGTACAACATAATTTTGGATGGTAGCCATTTGAGGTTCGTTTGGATATTATTCATTTTTTTATGTTTACACTATTTGGCATCCTCTTGTTATTTAGCAGAGCTGCAGTGTTGTTTAGCACAAGGATCTCCTGTTTAGGAATCCTTCTCCTTCCTTGAGAGGTCCCTTGGACGAGCATTGTACTTCAGTTTTCCACATTCAGGGTTGCGCCCAAGTATCCTCCTTCAGCTACAGTGTTATTCTTATAGTACGAAATGTTGTGTTGCAAGGTGTTGCAGTGGAAAGCCCCCAACACCATTTTCTAAGATTATCTTTCAGAGAAGGGAGCTTCCCTTTCATTGCGTGATCTGTAAGGAAGATTTCTGAGCATATTACACATCTTGGAATGTGGCCAAATAATTATCCACCATCTATACCATATTCATTGATAGAAACTATATCATTTTACTCAGTGTTGCAGCAATAGGGTTAAGACCCTTGTTTTTGAGCTACTTTCCTAGGGAAAGGGCCAACCCTTCTCCCGTAAAGCTAGAGGAAGGGATTGTCATCAATATTTTTTATTCTTCAGCTATATTCATGTAATTTTTTAGTGAAACTACATTTTTCAGAGCTGAATATTTATATCTACTATTTTCATACTTGTGCTTTAAGAAACCCTTGCCGAGTTGTCTCTACAATGAAATAAAGAGGCCAGATCTCTATTTCTCTCCATGTATTGATGTGATAAAATTCATATCTCATATTTCTACCATATTACATATGAAACCATCATAAAAGCATGTTTTTCATTGTTCAATAATTTTTTCATACCATAAGTCATGGGATTTGGGCCTTTTTGAGCCATATCGGGACCGGGAGATCTCTTTAACTAAGCTAGAGTGATTTGTTTTTTCTCCCATTTAGTATGTAAGTCCCATATGACATAATATAAGGTATCCCACCATTATTTTTCTCTTTTATTACGCAAATATCTGGGAATAATGTTTTTGGGGCTTATTTTACTGCTTTTCCCCAACTTTTGGATCATAAAATGAAGTATAAGTTGTTGTTGTAGCTTTCATTGATGGATATGTGTTTTTAACAAATAATATGAGTCTATTTATCATTAAACATCCATTATTGTGTTGAATTATTTCTTTATTTCCCTTTTGGGATATTACAGTGGTATCGAAGCATGATCTTTGGCTCAACCTGTGAGTTCCAGCTATCCAAAGAGTAGAGATTAGAATGAGAGAGAATATGAGCTTCGTCTCATCATTTTTCGGATCTAAGAAGAGCCTCTCCAAGGAGGTTAAGCAGAAATAAGGAAAGAGAAGCAGTGAAACTCCTAGAGGGTTTCAAGAAGAGGAAGGGCCACGTACTTCCTATTCTCGAAAGAAAGAAACAATGTTGCAGGAAGCTCCAAAGTATTACACCTTGCCCTATCCTTTTGAAGAAAGATACAAGAGGCATAGAGATGGAGGGCACTTGGAACATGATATCCTATGTGGATACCTTGCAAAATACAAGTGTCTACCTAAAGCTTTCAAGGAGACTCTAGATCTTACTTAGTTTATTCAGTTGGAAGAAGAAAGGAGGCCCTATAGCAATAGGAAGATGAAGGGAAATAGGTTTCTATTGTCTAATTTTAATGGATCATCCACATGCATGGCAAAGGCTTGGGTGATGAAGCTAAAATAATTCTTCCTACTACATCTAGTGGTAGACAGAGCTCGACTGTTAAGATCTCAGTGCTACGCCTTGAGGGTAAAGCAAGAATTTGGTGGTTCAGCCATGTGAGTCATGCAAGTGTGTCTAATTTTGCAGATTTCACTCAAAGGGTGATTAAAATATTTGACAAGAAGAAATCAAAAGGGAGAGATCCTTCACCACAACTTGAGGAGATTTGTACCAGCGTTGGTACAACTATGGAGGAACAGCCATCATCCTTAGCAGTTGGGGAAGCCAACACATTTAAAGGAGGAACCCTTGTAGCCATGCAAGATGTTCCCAAGCTTCACCAAGGTATGCATGAATTTCCACTTTATGTTATTTCAGAAAATGTTGGAGGATTGTGGAAATCTGCCTTTGCATGATCTAGGATCAACACATACTATTGATTTGGAGCAGCAGGATTGTACTGCGCTGTGCAACCTTGACATGTTTAAGGGAGGGATGAGAAATCATCCTAATGTGACATTATTAGGCTACATACCACACTTGGAGTTGGGGTGTGGATTCTTGGAGAATAGAGTGGACCTCCTTATGAAGAACTCTATGCTCATCTTGGAGTTGGAGCATGAGATAGAAGAGACACCTTTGTGGAGGAGGTTGACTGCATTGTACATGAGTAGCAATGAAGAAAAAAGGAACCATTCTTTATGGGAGCACTCCAATGGTAGCTTCATTCATGAAGTAATGGAGGGAGAAGTGATGGATAGTAGACATCTTGAGATGAGAAAAAATTTCTCCTTTCCAGATGACACTTTCTCAATGAGAATATCACAGCTCAAAGAGAAACTTCTACTTGCAGCAGATCCAAGACCTCATTGGTTTTGGAGGTTCATTGATGAGGAGAATATCTCATGGAGAGATCCCATTAGTGGTGCACTACAACATGTCATGGAGTGTAAGGTTTTTCAGCAATATGAGGAGGATTTTCCCTCATCACACTTGGATATTTTTGGATTCAAGATGATCATTAATGTGAGATATTTTCTCGAAGGTCTCCAAGGAGTTGCATTTCAACATCCCATGAAATGCAAGAGGAAAAATATGATTTGGGAAGGTGGTAGTATTCATTGGAAGAAGGCTAATATATAAGATTATGGGAGGCACCCACATTTGGATGGATGGGTGTGGATGATGAGAAAGAAGCTGGGAAGCTACTTGCAAATCTATGATACTTGGCAACAGGAGGCTTGGCTGTGTTGGCTAGTCTTGAAAGAGTTTGGCCATCATCCTCTTTCTGAGGACATGTGGCAGGATACTTGCGTCATTGTGCAGCAAGGAGTATGGATGCATTGTGTTGATATGACATTCTTCATATCAATCACCATGTTTTCACTACATGATTTGTATGATGGAGGCACCAAAAAATTTTGTTGTTTGGGTTGTTCTTTGGAGAGTATGATCAGGTTTGCTCTCATACTTTGCATGATGTTGCAAGAGTAGGAGATGGCACTATCATGGTGAAAAGGGTTTACTCCTTAGTCTTGGATGATTGGGAGGTGCTTCCACTTTGGAAGGAACGTCTTATGTATAGCAGCATTGTGGGAGATACATTTGACAATGAGCATCTCAAAGAAAGGAGCTATGAGTTGGCAGGATCCTATTTGCATAGGCCAACAATGCTATCACTTGAGAGCATGGGTTTATTGATGGAGTATCACAGGATAAATTCACATTTGATGCACTTGGTGGACAAGGAGGAGGTGATAATAATGGAGTAGTGGATGGAAACATCTATTACATTTGTATGATCTTCTTTGCTATGATCTTCTTGACTTGGATTTCCAAGCATAAGAAGGGTGATATTAATGTAACATATGATTCATGCCTCTTCATGGGAGTATGCCATATCATTATGGAGGACTTATTCATAGATCCATATATCATCTTATTTCCAGCACATGGTAAGAATTTTGTTTTTGCATTCATTTATCATCTAACACAATATTTGCATGCTCTTACCACTCTTATTAAATGCATTGCTCTACCAGAGGGCAAGCTTCTTTTTGGGCTCCTTGGTTAATGTTGGGCCAAAGTATATGATGGAGATAGCCATCTTTTCTATGGCCTTGGGCAAGTATTATATTATTTCATTCATGTTCAATTGATGTACACATCCATTTAATATTCATTAGTAGATGTGAAGACATACATAATTAACCATGTATCAAGAAACAACTTGCCATGTAATTTTCTGAAATAGCTGTTTAGAAAACTGTGCTGTGACCACTTGGGAAACTATTGGTACCTTCAAGAACCACATGAAACTTTCAGTGTTTCCTTCATTTTTATATTGATCATGATTTCAATTGCTGATATTGTACTTATTCTTGTTGAGGGCATGAATGGGGGAATGACACATGAGTTGGATGTGTCCTTGGGGGAAGAGATTTCCCACACTTTTTGCATTGCATGTTCCAAGGGGAGCATGAGGAATGATATGGACACTATAGCAAGACACTTGTTACTACATTATGAGGGCCATAGGATTTATTGAATGCCATATGGTGATTATTTTCTATCCATCACATATGGGATGGTTTGGGCCAGCTTGTTTCACAACGTGGGAGAGAAGATCTTTAGAGATCTAAACTTCTTTCTGCCACTTGAGGGAAACTTTTTTACATCCCATGATCAGCATGCACTCTACACTTATCATAAGTGGAGAGAAATACATCATGGGGTAGGCCATTTTGTCTACCATGTTCAGATTTTCAGCCCACCTACTTTGCATGAGCTCAAGGTGGAAGAGGATTTTGAAGAGTTGCCATGTTGGGAGGTAACTCAATTTGTATGGATGATTGCTTGGGGGTGGAGGATCAACATGAGAAGGATGTTTCCAAATACATTTCAGACTTCATTCCTTGAGAGGACCTCTAGACAACACATAGTTACCTCCTTGAGTACTTCACTTTTCATGATGATGGTCATTTGGGATGTTTCACCAAATGCTAACTTGTGTTCTTGGGAGAGGCACTATGGAGTTTCATTGATGAGATGGCATCATTTTCCTTGGAGGATTTTATCATATGATGATGCTACAGGAGGAGGGAAGGAGAATCTGCAGTTCTATCCTTGCAGTTGCTTAAGGACAAAAAATATTTGGGAGGGGAGGACTGTAATATTCGAAAATTAGCTTGCAGCTAATTGGAATATTAATTTTTGCTTTTATCACATAGGAGTTGAATAAATGGGTAAGGAGGCCCATGCACAATAAAAAAATGAATAATTCCCATCATAATGTGAAAGGAAATAATCATAGTAGCTAGATTTTACACTTTCATGTGTGAACAGGGACAAATGGATGAGGACAAAGTCAATTTTGACTAAGTTAACATGTATACATGGAGAAGAGGAGATCATCAATGTAACTAGTTCAATGTGAACAAGGATCAACCTAGATAAGCATATGAGAGCTGGATTAAAGGCACTTGAGTGTGAAAAGGGATGAAGTAGGTTGAAGAGGTCAACCTTGACCAAATCAAACAGCGTAGTATGGAGGAGTGGCCTTAATGAAGGTAGAACATAATTTTGGAGGGGGATTGCTCATGTAGAGTTGGAAACCCTAATGGGTGGGGCCCAAGGTGAGGAGGCTCACAAATTTTATAAGGAAGAGGATGGCAGCCATTTGAGGTTGGCTTGGATATTATTCATTTTTTTTCTATTTAGACTGTTTCGCATCCTCTTGCTATTTACCAGAGCTGTAGTGTTGTTTAGCACAAGGATCTCCTGTTTAGGAATCCTTCTCCTTCCTTGAGAGGTCTCTTGGAGGAGAATTGTACTTCAGTTTTCCACATTCAATATTGAGGCCAAGCATCCTCCTTCAGCTACAACTTTATTCCTGTAGCAGGAAACGTTGTGTTGCAGGGTGTTGCAATGGAAAGTCCCCAACACAATTTTCTGAGCTTATCTTTCAGAGGAGGGAGCTTCCCTTTCTTTGCAATATCTATAAGGAATATTTATAAGAATATTACACATCTTGGCATGTCTCCAAATCATTCTCCTCCTTCTACAGTGTATTCGTTGACATAAAATGCATCATTTTACTCAGTGTTGCAACAACTGGGTTATGACCCTTGTTTTTAAGCTAGTTTCTTAGGGAAAGGGCCAACCCTTCTCCCAGAAAGCTAGACGAAGGGATTATCATCCCTCTTCTATATTATTCAGCTATATTCATGTAACGTTGTAGTGAGACTACATTTTTTAGAGTTTAATATTTATATCTTCTCTTTTTGTACTTGTGCTTTCAAGAAACCATTGCCGGGTTGTCTCTACAATGCAATAAAGAGGCCAAATCTCTATTTATCTCCATGTATTTATGTAATAAACTCAATATCTGATATTTATACCATTTTACATATAAAACCCTCATAAAATCACACTGTGCATGCTTCATTAATTTCTGCATACCATAAGTCATTGGATTTGGGCCTTTTTGAGCGATATCGGGAGCAGGAGATCTGTTTAAGTAAGCTAGAGTGATTTGTTTTTTCTCAAATTTGGTATCTAAGTCCCATATGAAATAATATAAGGTATCCCGTAGTTATTTTCCTCTTTTATTACGCAAATAGCTGCGAATAACATTTTTGGGGCTTATTTTTCTACTTTTCCCCAACTTTTGGATCATAAAATGAAGTATAAGTTGCTGTTGTAGCTCTCATTGATGGATATGTGTTTTTAACACATCATATGAGTATATTTATCATTTAAAATCCATTATTGTGTTCAAGTGTTTCTTTATTTCCCTTTTGGGATATTATACAGTGCACTATTTCATTATAGCGCATCGTGCACGTACTATTTGATAAAAAAAAATTATTTTATGTCTGTGTTAATTGGCGTACCGGTTAAAATATAATGCATTAGGTCTCATTGTTGATAGAGAGAACCATATGTTGTTCCTACTATTTTGGTGGTGTGTTTATAAGAACACGTCGCAAAAACGTCAGTGCGTACTTATAGAAAGGTGCACCATTTTCTTGATTTTTTTTTACTTGAAAATTTTGCGATGTAATTATAAAATATATTAATGAATGGTATGGTAAAGATTTCATATTTATAAAGAAATGGATAATGAGAGATCAAGTAACAAAAATACTGATAGCACATCGAGACAAGTAAAAAAGCCAAGTTCTTTGTAAATTCTTTACAAAAATTATTATTTTTGAACTATATGTAAGTTTAACTAATATGTATTGTTTACTGTGTATCATGAAGAGCCATAAAATGATGAAGCTCGATAATATTATTTATGACTTAAGACCAGAAGAGCATAAAATCTTGATGGAAAAATCGCAGGAGGAATCGAGTGAATGAAAAATTACTATCGATCGAATAATATGAGTTTGTTTTCTTAATTTTCATTAATAATATACTTAAAAATATTATATCACATGTTTCAAAAAATCTATTAATTAAAATTTGTTTAATTTTCTATAGGGACCAATATCTCAGAGAAGGAATGCTTTTCTAAGAAAAGAAAAAAAATAGAACATGAAAATGAAAATGAATTGCTCCTTAGCTCATCTGTAGTGGTGCTGGAGGTTAAAAAAAGGAGGAAAAAATTTTACAAAACTTTTAGGGATATAGTGGAATGAATTTATAGGTGTTCTTTCCACTTACAATACAAAAATCAATCCAATGATTCCAAGAACCAAATTTTATCTAAACTACAGGATGAGTTTCTAGAGAATTTGTTAATGAGACATGTCAGACTTTTAGTAACAAAAACGTACAACAACCAAAAAGAAGGAATGAAAAAGTAATATTCCTTTAAATTTTTTTCTAGAATTATATGTATATATTACTAGAAAGCAATCATTTATAAATATCACTTTTGTTATATTTATTTTTCATATATCAATATAAAAATTAAATAGTTTATTGTCATGTTACATTTTCAGGAAGATTATGAAAATCTCAAAGGATGAACGAGCTGATATCAGAAATATGCCAGTAGGAATGTCCAAAAAGGTGTACAAGGAGATGGTCAAAGAAATGGACATAATTGCATTGCACGAGGAGCCATATCAACAACTACGTGCTTCAAATGTAATATGTAATCATTTAATTTTTCGATTAGGTACAATAAATAAACAATTTAGCATTAAATATTAATTTTTCATTATTTTCTTGTAGAAAATAAAAGAAAATGGAACCCATTCAGCACATAAAACAGGATGACAAGGAAGAAAAGGGTTGATATATAAGTTTGTGAGTAATTGTTACTTCCCTATAACAACTTAACTAGATTCCATTTTTATATATTTTAAGTTGTTTTACAACAATCATGCTTGAATGTCTTCAAATAGGGGCTAACATACAAAGAAGAACTATCAGATGAATTGATTGACATTGGGTTAAATATGGGTTGTCAGTATATGTTGGCATATCATACATTAATTGTGGAATTCGTAAGCATCTATCGATCTTGTTTTACTTAGCTCCGTCTAAAATTAATAGAGAAAAAAATTATTTTATATTAAATATATGATTTGTTATGGGGTACAAAACTTATAGGAACAAAGTATGGAACTGCACCAACAAACGAAATGTTGAAATATGGCATGAAATTTGGTTTTGAAAGATTGCATATGAACAAAGTATGGAACTGCACCAACAAACGAAATGTTGAAATATGGCATGAAATTTGGTTTTGAAAGATTGCATATAGTTCATGAGTCAATTCTTGCTATGGTACGTCATTTTTTTTTTCGATTTACATTGATGTATACTATTTAATATTGCAATTTTAATTATTATCACCAATGCATATACATTTACTACAATTTATTTTGATGTTTGTAGATGGAAGTTGAAGAAGAAGAAAAAAATTAACATCGTGAACAAAAAATTCCTCAAAATAACCCAAGTCATTGAAGTAGTTCGAGCAGTGACAACAGTTCAAGCAAAGAATTATGATCAATATGTTTGGATATCAAAGAAAGGCGTTGTTTTTTTTGAAATATTTTTCTGTGAAATTAAACATTTTGTTTAATATAATGGACATAGTGTCCCAATTGAGAGACAAAGGGATACCAGTAACTGTCCCATTTTCTATGACATAGAGCGTCTTATTCACACACACACAGACACACACACACACACACACACACACAGATATATATATCTATAACAGAATACCTTTTAATTTATTCTATTGTGTTCTCCATTGTCACTGTGAAATGTTACACCATTGATTAAATATATGGATGATTAAATATTATAATGAAGAGATGTGAAATATGATCATATGATATAACAAATTAATCCAAAAATCAAATTTAAATACACTAATAAAAACTTAATTGATATGAATATTGTTATAAGATATGTGTCGATTTTTGATGAATAATGAATTTTAAAAAATCACAATAATTTCACTATCACGGGCCGATGTTTCTAAAAAATACAAAATGAACACCATTGCATGTTAGTTACTGTGCACCGATGCATTTCTATGTTAATGTGCACCAGCGCATTTCTACAACCTATGGGCACCACACAAATACTAATGCCAATTAGAGATGTTGTTTTGTTTGTGTGATATTGCACGCTGATGTGTTTGTATAATATAATGCACCAGTGTGTTTATATGACCTATGGCCAACTCACAAATACCAATACCAATTAGAACACTCTATGCATTTGTGTGATATTGCGTGCCAGTGTGTTTGTATAGAAATACGCACAGGTGTGTTTATACGACCTATGGGCACCGCACAAATGCAAATACCAATTAGAATGACCCGATGCACTGTATCACCTACAGTGCACTCGGTGAAGTTTTACGCCTTAAAGGCTTATTGTATGCACCTTGGACAACCCCGGTGCGACTCTCTGGGTGACACGCACTGGGACGTTGCTAAACAGCCTAATGTGTCTGAAATTTGTTTTCTGCCTCAGTGCTTGATAGGTTTATAGTATAGGTGCGCTCACTATATGACGCACCCATGTGTTGAGACCTGATTAGTGCACCGATGAGGAAAACATCCGTAACAACCTTCGGTCACCCAGTTTTTTTAGTTGTGTTGAAATTCCATTAGAAGCTCCACCAAAACCTTTGTTACTGAATACAGATGTTGTAATCAATGTTTTTTTGACATATTTAGCCAATTTTATAATGATAAAAACCTTTGTTATAACCTCCACTAGAGGGTGCTTTCCTTGTAGTGTTATACTCTATTTCCTGACACCTATCTCCCAGTGCATTAGAATTGTGCACCCTTTCCAAACCTCTAGGATGCACTTATCAGGGTAACTCTACTAGGACAAGTTGTTAAGTGGGCTCTGCCAAGACAAAATGGTAAACATTCCTGCTAATGCTATCATGCTATGAATGCTCGATCCTTTCTATGGTCACGCCAATAACCATGCCACTGCACTTTGGCAATACTCCAAACTTGGATATACACCAAAAGGGTTTCCAACCACCTTTTTTAACTCTGGTAACTTTGACTTTGGGTCACCAAATTTGGATGGCTCTATATTTCAAACTAGGATGCCATTTTCATATGTCCACATATCAATGGAAATCTCTTATATATATATCTATATATATATATATATATATATATATATATATATATATATATATATATATATATATATATATATATATATATATATATATATATATATATATATATATATATATATATATATATATATATATATATATATATATATATATATGGGTTCAATTTTCATTTGATATGATTTTCTACTACATAGGCTTTGAAGTATCTACACCATTAGTACTACCGTGTTGATCCTAAACCGTCTTCTTGTGCCTATAACCTTATCACCTAAGTCCTTCTTTGACAATTTTTCCACCTATTTACATGAATGGACACCTTGTTTCCATCAATGGCAACACATTTCCAACATATCTTTTGTTTCTAAGTCTAGATATTATGATAATAATAGAAAATATAACTTTGTCTAAATTCATTTAAGAGAATTATTATTCCCTAGTTGGTCAGTTGTTATGAATAAGTAACACTAACTATATTAGTATCGTTGAGATGCTTATTAAATTGGAGATAAATTTCCTAGAGACATACTAGTTACTCCATGTAAAGTAATTGAAAGGATATCACTTAAAATTATGATGAATAATCTAATAGTTCTTCACCTAAATGCAAGATATATATATATATATATATATATATATACACTATAGGAGTTAAATAATTTTGAAAATATTAAATATTCGATCTGGAAAGAATGATGAAAACTATTTATAGTAGTTTCTTAAGTTCGGTAATCATATAGGTCCAAGTAAAATTTGAGTAGACTAAAGAACATGGTGACAAATATTAAAAAATTATGAGTATTGTATTAAAAATATACACCAACCTCCACCTATAGCACGATTTTTTAGCACTCCACTAGTTCTCTGAAGGCTAAAAAGGAGACAGATAAAGGTAACCACATACCACTTTGACCTAGTAGCTAGCCCTACCAGGCTGAGATGGCTCTCTCTATGACATCACAGTCAAGGATTGACTGTGATATGATAGAGAGAGACAACTCAGCCTGGTAGGGCTAGCTACTAGGTCAAAGTGGTTTGTGGTTACCTTTGTTAGTCTCCTTTTGAGCCTTTGGAGAACTAGTGGAGTGCTAATGCTCTAGCTTCGTTGTCGAGGAACAAAGTGACATATCTTCCCTGGGTGTACTATTAATTTTCATCTAGTTCTAGGCCTATGGGTGATAGGCCATAGTGTTCGTGAAGGATGATTCAAATTGTGTAGAGATGAGGTGCGAAAATCAAGAATACACTGGCTCTGAAATATACAAAAGATCAAATCCTGATCCAAATCCAACTACTCCTATTGAATATCCAACTACTCAGAGACATCCTTGGATGAAATAGTGTTTTATCCCTTGAGGTTGTCCGAAGTTACATCATTATCTGAAATATTATTTGATTCTATAAATCTTGAAGATAGCACAATATCTGTAGAATCCAAATCTGAGTCAGATTTTGATAGTAAGGTCTAGAGTCTGTTTGATAAAATTGAAAAATTTCGCAACCAACTCCAATATGCATCTGAGAAAACTATCATTCAGTATCAGAAAGGATATTTTTTTCACTCCAAAAACATCTCAATCAGTTGTTTCCACTTCTTCCATCCCTTCTACATCATTTCCTCCTCATAATCCTACTCAATCTACCCCTTACATTTTTACTCATGCACCACATTAAGCAGGGTTCATGGGAGATTTTCACCTCTAGTTTTACTTGGTCAACTTTCATCCTTACCACAAGGCTATTGTCAGAGACTTCCTCCCTTTGATGAAAGCTCATATATTAGTGCCCGAAAAAAACTAGTGACGATCACTGATTTCATTGATTTAGAAGATATTAAGGTCGATGATGCAAAAATGAGGATCATTGCCCAAATTTTCTCCTGGGATGTAAAAACATGGTTTCGTTATTTGACTGCTAATTCCATCACAAATCTAGAACAATTAACTGATGCATTTATAGATAGATGGGGAGTGAAAAAGAATACACTTCATATTATTTCCGAATATGATAATTCAAAAAGAAATCCTAATGAGTCTATTCAGGATTTTACTGCTCTCTTTAACCAAGTATATAACTCAATGCCTAATGATATCAAGCCTCCTCTAGGTTTGGCTCTCTTGCACTATCCAGATTATTTTGATTCGAATATGTTTTATGATCTCAAAGAGAGAAGGCCTGTAACACTTAAGGAGATGCAAAAAATTCAGTTAGTGTCGAAGAAAATTTGATGATAAAAGGTCAAAGACCAAAGTCAGAATAAAGGTGACAATTAAGGAGGAAACATCCATGTCCTCTCATGCCAAATTGGATACCCTGCTCAAGACTGTGAAGAGAATGGTGGATAGAATGTCTATCACTAAAAGGAAACCATAAACTCAGGTTTGGAATCCTAATTTCCGAGGTCAGCAACAAAAACCTCAGTTTAGGATTAAACAGAGGGAACAAGAGATCTAGAGTAGCCAGCCAAATGGTAGATCCACACTCCTTTGCATCATAATTATGCTCAAGGGGTTGAAGAGGAAGACGAGATTGTAGAAGAGAATAATTTATTCACAAAAGATGGACATCCTATATTACTTATTGACGATGAAAGTTACATTGAAAAAACATATTTACCAAAATATAAGGACTATATGCTTGAAAATGATGGTGAGTTGTGTTGAAAATACTGAGAGGGGGGGGGTGAATAGGTATTCCTTTCAATTAGAGCATTAGTTAATCTTCAATTATTATCAATGTTTGTACAATAATAGTAGTAAACAAAAGGAACAAAAATGCACATAGTTTTTAATGTGGAAGCCCTCTTAGGGACAAAAACCACCTGAATGATTTTCTAATAATTCTTTAATATTCAACTCCAATTAAAAATAAAGTTCCAACTTCCTGGAATCTAGAAAATCATTCTTCTCTAGCTCCCACTGGATGGATTCTCTAACACCCGAGATTCGTCAGTAGTCAACTGAGCGGATGCCCCAACACCCAATGAGATACAAATCACCCTAGCACCACCCTACCACCCTGAAGTTTTCACAGGCTTGAACCTATTGGTGACTCCATGCACCAGCGTAGCATCACCCTACCACCCTATAGAAGAATAAAAGAAGAATGGACTCTCGTACCAGGGAAAATAGTCCACTTTACAATGATATAGAATGATGTAGAAGAAGAAGACACACTAGAACATAACCCCAACTATGACACAACCACCTAATGATGATTCTAGATCTCCCAACACTGCCTCTTCAACTCTTGGCAGATAGACACTAGTACAATTGTTACAATGATGTGTTTACAATGACTTAGTACAATGATACATTTACAATGACTGTATGCAGTGTTGCCCACTTGAAGTATTGATGTGATGAAATTCTTGCTGTTGTTCTGCACCTTGATTGCTGCTCTTGTCATGCTACCCTCTTCTGCACCTTTCTTTGCTTTTCTTCCCTAGAAATTTTGGTCCTTTGCAGCCCTTGACAACACATGATCTAGTTTTTTATTTCCTTCGAGGAGCTAGATATTGAATTTGATGTATCTCTGTTATTTTAGATCCCCAATATGTGATTTTATGTTTTGTAGTAGTCCTCTGAGTCTTCTTTCCAATGCCATGGGTCTGACCCAATTTGGATTCTTCAACAGAGAGTTATGCCCAATCTCTCACAATGACCTAATTATTGACTGTTTCAGTAAAGCGAATTTGTACGGCGTGCAGGGTGAAAATGTGAAGTTGGGAAACACTTTTTGCCCTTTTTTACAGTAGAAATTTGTAATTTTCTATGTTTCTTCAATTTCAACCCCACGAAACTCATATTTTTAATGCAAATTATGGTTTGACATAAAAACAAGATTTGTAGATAATTGTCTTACCTCCATACTCATTTTTTTTTTTAAATATTGATATATAGAGGGGTAAATTTGTGGTTTACTAACTACATATACTTGAATTTTTCAGGAAAACATAAATAGTCACTTTTTGAACCCTAACTGTTTTTAGGGAAGGTTATTCATTTTTTGGAAATAAACCATATCATCATAATCTGCATATATTGCACTAGTGCACTGACTATTTTTCGGTAATTTTCGGATTAAATCACTATTTTTTATTATTTTTTGAAATGGACAAAGACAAAAAAACAGTGATGTTTCAATACATTTTATGAGCCCTAGATTTTCTTTTCAATATGATCGTCAATAAGAAAAATGAGAGTACCCTTTTAAAGTAGACAGGGAGAGGAATTGCAATATGATTTTTCTGAATTTTTTGGTATCGTCATTTTAAAGTTATTGAATTTTCATTCAGTGCAATTTTCTGAACAATGAAATTCCACAGTGACACAGTTTAGTATTAAATTAATAAAATATTGAAATTTTTAATGAAATTCCACAAATCTTACATCATCAGAAACTAGATTCAGAGATGAATATAATGGTACCTGGTTTGAAATATAAAATTTGGTTCTCGATTGAGATAATTTCTCGGACGAGATATTTATTAAACTCTCGACCGAGAAATTTAAAACTCTCGACTGAGATTTTAAACCACCAAAGGTTACATTTAACTGCGCGACCAAAATCTCGGTCAAAAGTTTAAAAAACTCTCAGCCGAGAGTTTGCGCTCAAGAGTTTACCCGAGCCAACTCTCGACCGAGATTTTAATAAACTCTCAGACAAGAGTTTATTAAACTCTCGGCCGAGAGTTTACCTAAGGCCAAGATTCTACTGAGAGTTTTATAAACTCTCGTCCCAAGAGTTTATTAAACTCTCAGCCGAGAGTTTAGCCAAGGCCAAATTTCAGCTGAGAGTTTTATAAACTCATGTCTGAGAGTTTATTATACTCTCGAACGAGAATGTTTTAATCTCTTCGATGACATTTTATTAAATGTTAATCCAAATCTGGTGCAATATTTCGGGTGAGAGTTGTATATAAATACTCTCATTCAAAATATTAATTCCACACACCATTCTGAACCAGCGAAAATTGAGAAGGTGTGAGGGTCCGAATTCTTTTTCTGTCAAGGTGTGAATATTTTATAAGTGAAAATTTATTTTTGGGAAAAAAAAAATTAATTTTTTTTTTCGGTGCGAAATTTTTTTGGCGAATTTTTTTTTAATTTATTTCTCGGTGTAAAATTTTATTTTGAAATTTTTTTGGGTGTTGGATGCATGAAGTATTTTTTCATAATGTCTCTATGAAGACATGGAGTATTTTTGCAATCTTGCAATCTATGAAGGCATTAAGTATTTTTGCAAAATGTCTTTATGAATTTAATTATTTATTTTTAATTTTCTCTTATTGAAAGCATGAAGTACTTATTCTGAATTATTTATGTTTTTTTAGGTATTTGGTCCAAATAGAATTGGATTTTAGGTTTCCAATTTTGTGAACATGGGAAACCAAAGGAATTTCCTATCAAGGCATGATCGAAAGAGAAGTAATTCAATGGATAAAAATGAGAGATTACAAAAAAGAAGGTGAGAAGAAAGGGAAAGATCAAGCCATGAAATAAATGTGGAGGTAGAGCATCGTGAAATAGACGTAGAGGTACATGACAATGAAGAGGAAATGATAAATGTTGAGGAACTTTTCAACAAGAATATTGAAAACACAAATGTCCAAGAGAATATTGATATCGATCTCACTGGTGAGTCAATAGTTTCTTCAATTTTAATTTTGTATTTTAAAAAAAAAACATTGTAGTTCAAGATAGTTTAAAATTAAAAATATGTATATGTCAATTTCAAATTAGAAGTTAATATTGTTTTTTATATAGGGACTACATCAAAACCACAAGAAGATGCTACCACACCTTGAATTTCACTGCAATTAATTGGAGGTTCCAAGAACGTTGTATATAACTACAAGTTTCTAGAAAATATGGATCCAGCTAAAATTGAAGAATTGGGACCACTAATGGCTGAAAGGACAATTCGAGATAAAGTAAACTTTGGATTGAAACATATTTTTGAAGGTAAAGCTATCATAGCACAAGCTCAGATGTTACGTGGATTTTTAAAGAAAAAATCTCTCAAAAATGTTGTGGAATTATTGGGCATTAAAAGTGAAAAAGAGGTTTTAGCGAATGAAATGGTATCAAAAAATGTGACGTTGGCGCTTGCCACACTAGCCAAAAAGTGATCTCAAGTTGAAAATAATACTCGTAGAGCACTTTTAATAGGTGCAGTCATGAAACGAACTTCATCAAGTCGGTTGATGTTAGCAACTTCAAAATTGTTTAAAACATCAAGAAAAAGTTTATGGAGGCATACAAAATTTAGAATTCAATTAGATGAGAATTATGAACTTGTATGTTGGGCTAATATCTGCAGGCATCCATATCATGATAGAATTCCTGATGGTGTGAGGGATAGGGTAAAATAGTTTTGGGATTTGAATTCTCTTGTGTCGCCAAATGAGAAGGATCATGTGCGACACCGTATATCTAAGGGAGTTTATGAATCTCATTCCAAACATATAACACAGGTCTGTCAAGTAGAATTATTCCAGAAATTTATGGAGAGTAATACTGATGTGAGTATTTACCTTAGCACATTTGTGAAGATTAAACCATGGTATATCAGGCCTATCACTGTTCAAGACACATGTTGTTGTCGATACCATGTAGAATTCCAATTATTTTATGAGACATTTGTAAATTTTGAGATAAAATATTGGTCAAATGACCCCCCTCCTTCAAGTGTTCATGAATTTCTATTGAATATATTATGTGCATCAGAGAATAATGAATTATTTTATAAAAAGGAATGTGTTGGTGGAAGAAAATGCGACAAAGGTTATCATTTGGCACTCTACGATGCAAAGTATCCCATTGATCCTAATGATCCCAAACTGTCAAATCTCAGTCTGAATTAGAAGCGATATGAAAATGTTAAGCACAAAATAAAAAAAGATCACTTTACTTGACGATGACATTCCAGTGACATCTTTTGTGGAGAAGTTCAGGGTGTAAATATACAAATATATTAAGCATTTTCATATAGCACGATGGTAGGATTTACACTTCAAGCAATCACATGATGTGTTCCAAAAAGGAACAATATTATCAGTGGTTGATTTCGCTAAGAATTACATGTTTAATCCACAAAAGGAGATACAAAGTGAGTATTATCATTCAGACCAAGTATCTATATTTGTGCATATTTTGTATAGACACGCAGAGCTTGCTATCGATGGTTTTGATAGTGACGAAACTAATCGTGAGGTGATTAAGGAGTACCATTTCTATGCTAGTGATGATCGAACACATGATACATGTTTTTTTCAACATTTTTTTAATGTTATTTATAATGAATTGTTGAAACGAAGAGTCACTTTTAAAGAACATTGGGTATGGTCAGATGGTTGCACTAGTCAATTTAAATCAGCAAGATCGTTCTTTTGGTTGTCTCGTCTTCATAAAAGAACCAAAATTTGACATACATGGAATTTATTTGAGACAAGGCATGGAAAAGGAGAGCACGATGGTGTTGGGGCATGCATAAAACGTGCACTTAGGAGGCATAAATTGAATCACTCAACTTCCCAACTTGTAGATTCTTTAGATGTTGTTAATTGTTGCAAAGACAATTTAAGTCATGTATCGAACCAAGGATAGATGATGTGCACAGCTAGGTGTACAAATTTAACTAACAAAATATTATACATGTCTATATATATGTGTGTGTGTGTGTGTGTGTGTGTGTGTGTGTGTGTGTATTTTTATCAAAAAAAATATTAAATATTGTTCAAAATTTGACTTATACATGTGTGTGTGTGTTTTTCTCAAGAAAGTACTTTTGGAATATTGCAATGGGTGATGTTGATAGATCATTGCCATTTAATTTCCTTGGAATCCCTCAAACAAGAAGTTTACACTCAATTAGGAGTAAGAACATGGAAAATATACATTGCATTGAGAAACAAAAGTGCTCTTGATTTTGTTCTGCATGTATTGATCAGACAAAGTCCATCGATGACTGTAAAAACCAAATTAAGAAATTTGTTAAACCATGGAAACACGAAGAATTGACACCATTGCCCCCATTTGGAAACATGACTGACAGGGAAATGGATAATGAAGTGGTTGTGATTGAAAATGATTATGATCGTGTTTCTGATATGGTTAGAGAAGGTGATGTCTTCGCTGTCATTACACCAGAAAATAATCAAGAAAAAGTGCATTATTATTTATTACGATGCACTATGTCTAAATCCACCTTGTTGCATGAGTATAATGATCCATCAAATTATACATAACCATTCGGTTCAATGGCATTAATGGGACATTTCTTTGAAGAAGTAAAGAAATGTAAAGATCATATTATTTTTCGAGATTACCAGCCAGAGGTTATTTATGCCCAATATAGTCACTTTGTCATAACAACTCAGCTGTAGTTGAAGAAAGTGAAGAGTAGAAAAAAATAGTGACAATGGAGGTTATCGATAGAAGATCATGATGCCATTCTGGAAAATTTTCCACTAGCGCATTTCATATGAGTGGAACACATTGTTCAAGATGAACAATGAACTTTGATTCTAGGGTTAGAACATATAATTGCTATAGTGCATTGGAATTTATATAGTTTAAGACTATATTGTGGATTGCTTTCAAATAAATTGACATGTGGATGCTTAGATGTGTGTTTTTACAAACAATATATTATGATATACTCTATTAGGTTGCTTTGCTAGATAATTGAGTTATGGTGATTTAATGTGTCCTTGGTGATTTAATGTGTCCATCATGTTTACTCCTAGATGACCTTAACTCGCCCCTTTTTTTGCATGGATATGATGGTGATGAATGAATATTTAGTTAAATGTATATATATAATAATGGATTTAATTGTGATTTAATGTGTCCATGGTGATTTAAGGTGTCCATCATGTTTACTCCTAGATGATCTTAACTTGACCCCTTTTTTGCATGGATATAATGGTGATGAATGAATATTTAGTTAAATGTATATATATAATAATGCCCAAGGCACTCGTGCGATCACAAATCTGCAAACCTGATACAGGCGCCCTTAAATGAAATGATCTGACCCGAACACGTTACATTGGGTGCCATCCCAAGGCATGACACCCTTCACCCACCCGACCGAACGCACAAGGGAGAAAACAGTAAATAGCCAGCATGAACGTGCACAAGGCACCCGTGCGGTCACAACTTAGCAAACCTCATACGGGCACCCTCAAATGAAATGACCAGACCCAAACTCATTTCAACGAGCGCCCTCCCAAGTCGCGACGCCCTCTACCCGACCAAACGAATGCACAAGGGAGAAAACAGAAAATGGCCTGCATGAACATGCACAAGGTACCAGTGTGGTCACAACTTAGCAAACCTGATACAGGTGCCCTCAAACGAAACAACCCGACCCGAAATCGTTTCATCTGGCACCCTGCCAAGGCGCGATGCCCTCCGCCTGACCGAATGAACACACAAGGGAGAAAACGGAAAACAGCCCGCACGAACATGCACAAGGCACCCGTGTGATCACAACTTAGAAAACCTGATACGGGTGCCCTCAAATGAAACGACCTGACCCAAACTCATTTCATCAGGCACCCTCCCAAGGCACGATGCCCTCCACCCGACCGAAAGAATGCACAAGCGAGAAAACGAAAAACAACCCGCACAAATGTGCAAAAGGCACCCGTGTGATCACAACTTAGCAAACCTAACACAGGCGCCCTCAAACAAAATGACCCGACCCTAACTCATTTCATCAGGCGCCCTCCCAAGTTGTGACGCCCTCCGCCCAACTGAACGAACACACAAGGGAGAAAATGGAAAACGGTCCACATGAACATACACAAGCCACCCGTGCAGTCAAAACTTAACAAACCTGATACGAACGCCCTCAAACCAACTGACCCGACCCGAAATCCTTTCATCGGGCGCCCTCCCAAGGTGTGATGCCCTCCACCCAACCGAACGAACGCACAAGGGAGAAAATGAAAAATGGCCCACACGAAAGTGCACAAGGCACCCATGTGGTCACAACTTAGCAAACCTGATATGGGCACCCTCAAAAGAAACGACCTAACCCGAACTCATTTCACCAGGCACACTCCCAAGGCGCGATGCCCTCTGCCCAACCAAACGAACGCACAAGGGAGAAAACGGAAAATGGGCCGCACGAATGTGAAAAAGGCACCCGTGCAGTCACAACTTAGAAAAAATGATACCAACACCCTCAAATGAAATGACCCGTCCTGAACACGTTTCATCGGGCGCCCTCCCAAGGCGCAACCCCCTCTGCCTGACCAAACGGACGCACAAGGGAGAAAACAAAAAACGGCCTGCACGAACATGCACAATGCACCCCTGTGGTCACAACTTAGCAAACCTGATATAGGCGCCCTCAAACAAAATGTCCCGACCCAAACTCATTAGAATTTGGACCCAGTACGACCTTTTCTAGCTCCATATAATTTGGACCCAGTATCTGTATAGTTAGGGTCCATGTGCTCTCGGAATTGAGCAAACAACATCCTAAAAAAATATTGCAGCACCTCATCATTATTTGGGAACTTCCCGTATGCATATAGGAACTTAAATATAAGGTGCAATATTGGGATCATTAAATCTGGCAATCTTTAGACTTTTTTGTCTTCAGGCCGCAAGTCAAATAGTGACAAGGCCATTTCTTTAGTGACCCTACTTTAACTTCATTGTATTAGTGGATACCAATCACTAATGCTCTCCTCCTACGCATCATGTCAAAAAAAACTTGGGTTGATGGTCCAACCCCATGATAAGTCTCTATCAAACTCTCCAAATTGTGCAAAACAATTTGGAGAAAATTTCAACTAGGGGTAGAGAGATTTCAACTTTGCAATTCATTGCACAATCTCATGGAATTCTCCCTCATCCCATCAATAGTAAGTAAGGAGATGGTATCTTCCCAAGGCATCCGCTCAGGAATATCACCGGGATGGATGTAAAGGGGATCATAGCTCAGATTTCAAGAAAAATCATGAACCCTATGACCTCTACCCCTAGGAGGGTGACCACCACCACCTGTAACATGTTAAATTATTGCACATATTAAAAATTAAATAATTTATAAGGAAATTTGTATTTAAAAAACTTGTCTGGTGAATTGAAAATACCTAATGGAAAAGCCATCTCTTCCTCTTCGCTCATACTAGAATGGTTCCCTTGTGAGGAATGAACGTCTCTATCACCCAATGTACAAAAAATTAATTTTTTTTAGAACACAAGTACATGAGACACACAATAAGTTTCACATTAAACATACATCAAACAATAAATTTTCCTTTATATTTTACCTGGAGAAGAAGTATCCAAGTGTGGGATGGATGCCACAAGCTGAGACATTGTTCTCCTTTTCCCATCACCAGCAATAGGGCCAACCCCAACTCCTACATTTGCACCTATGGAGCATAATGTTTTCACATTAAATACATGTCATTTGAAAAAAAAAATTCACTTGTTCAAAATTGAATATAACGTAAAATTGAACATTTTAACTAGCAATTGATCTGATGTGTACCTAGACCGTGTATAATATAATCCTCAGAATGGGATCTATGAAATTGGGGGAAAATGGGAACAGGTCTATGGGGCTCCGCTTGTTTGATTTCCTATCTGGGCGCACGAGTCATATGAGTGCATCCACCTGTGCAGGACAAAAAAATTTCACATTAATCAATTCTTCACAACAAACAATAAATATAACCTACTTGAAAACATGACATAACTAAACAACCAATGTACATGATAGTCCTCCTCTCATGGAGGGGTCTCTGTAGGGCTCGCCTGATGCCATTGTTGCTATAGTATCAAATCAAATTTTTTCTCCTCATAAACAATTTAGAAAAAAAATTATCAATTGACAATCATGTCATCAACCAATGGATAACAAGTACTATATAGGTACTATGTCTGAACGCATAGGCATGTTGAAAAGTATAACTAGGTCAGTCTGCATGTTGACTATGTAATTATATTATTATGTAAAGAATAAGTCAAATTAATAAGATGTATTTAAGTGCCATGATCATGAAGAATCTAGTCAACAAATATACTCCAAGATCTTGGAAAAATAGAGTGAAGACGCGACTCCCAAAAGATGCACAAAGATAATCTTATAAATGATGAAATATCTATTCTTCATGTTGGCCTATAATTAAACATAAATTTGGCTCCCTATTGTGCTGACTGGTCAGCCTAAAAGACAATTAGATTGTCTATATAAATAACCTCTCTGTGGCTCATTTGAGGAGGAAGTTTTTCGGTCAACCAAGATAGAGTTTTTGGATTTATCTTAGATGTTAAATCAACTAAAATGGATGTAGATTCACCTGAAATAGCAGTAACTGAAGGCGTAGACTAAAGGTGTAAACTGAAGGTATAGACAACGGATTGATGAAGCTAGTTTGAGAAGAATACAATGCGGATACTTACAAGGTTACAATGCATATATCATAAGGGTTGTGATGAATTCTGAAGTCTAATGAAACGAAGGTAAATCTATGATTTACCTTCCTATAATAAAATTATTACTTCTACTTAAATCATTTGTCCTGTACACTTTGGTAATTGACTTGATGAATGATTAATTAAGAAGAATACATAAGAAAACAAGCTCACAAGTAATTATCAAGAAGAGAATTTATAACCCCTCTAGATTCTCAACATAGTTTCAGAGCTATGGAAAAAGATGATCACCTTATAGGAAGGAAGATTTTGAAATTAGAGAAAAGTTACTATCTAGGATCAAACTCAGAGAGAAGAATTTTTTTTCTTTCACAAAGAAAAAGTTTGATACAAATTCAGTGATACAAATTCTCAACAGAAATAGCCCATTGGACTGTGCAGAAAAGACATAGATTGAGTTCAGCTTGGTCTGAGATTTTCAAACTGAATTATAGTGAATCAAGTTTAGATATTCCTCCGAGATTTTTGGATTATCTTCTGGGTTCAAGTCAAAATTTCAGGAGGTTAAGAAAGGATCATATTACAGGTTTGGAGAAAATCTCAGGGACATAGTGGTTCGGTGCTAGTTTACAGTGCTACTCAATAATAAGTTTACAGTGATACAGTGGCTCAGTTCAAGTACCAATTATAGTAGATGCAATTCAGATGATACCACAGTTCAATGTATCGATGTTTTAGGAGATGATGTCTCGATTTAAATGTATGATTCCATTCTCCATAGTCATCAGTATCAAATGGAAGATAACAGGAAGGTCAAGGGACTACATTTTGGTGTTATATAGAGGTCACAATATAGTGATGTATCACTATGGTCTTGATTTTGCTACAATGATAACCTTACGTGAACATGTTCTGGTGTCAAAGTGCGCATGTTTCAATCAAGGAAGTTTTGGGTTCAATCTGCCACGTCATTTCCTGGTGCAAAGTAGTGCAGAAAAGAGAAGATCATCATAAGGTGGATAAAAGAGCAGCATCATTATACAAGATCTCAGACTTGGTTAAGGAAGGATATTATCTAAAGACTAGGAACAAAGCTTTCCTAGGACTGGTACAAAAGAGTGCAGAAAATAAGGCTTTATCATCATTACAACAAAGATAATATCCTTACCCTTGAAGAAGATTATTCAAAGAGAAATCACTAACACATCTTTTCTCCACCATTGAAGAAATCAAGATGAAGACTTTATCTTCACTTATCAAATAAGTATCTTTCATTCTATAATAAAATTTTGTTTAAATGACTTTGTTTTTGTAGGGAGATCTATAACCTGGTTGGGTTACCGATATTCCTTGCATGAGGAGAATAGTCACAGTCCTCAAAGAAAGTAAGGTTAAATATCACTTAGACTAGATTTATACAAAATTAAGGTATCAAAGAATGAAGGGATATCTTCATAAGATCTTAACTGTGAGATATGGAAAAGACGATAAGATGGAAAATGTAACAAATAGACAAGAAAAATTACCTCATTCAACTATTGGTTTCTATACTAGGTGGAAAAAAACAAATCAAGGGAAAAAATGTTGAAGGATAAAAGACTCAAACATTTGCAGAAGGAAAAAGGGAAGTTGAGGAAAATCTTAATAGGAGTAAGAAAAGAAGATTAAAGAAAAAAATGACGCAAAATTATGAATAAGGAATTAATTTCTATTGGAAACAATGTAGCTTCCTGATCTAATCATGGCAGGAACTCCTGGTTTTTTATTATAGTTTCGTTAGAACCTCACCTAGTAGATTCTGGTTCTAATTTTCAAACAGGGTATCAAAATACCAAATGTCAAAAATACTCTTGAACCTACTAATAATGGATGAAATCCTATATTTATTCATCTTAAACTTGGCATGGATGGTTGGCGCCTAACCCCAAAGGACTAGGGTGACCCACCACCCAATGCTAGGATTTTTAGTCTAGAACAACACTTAGTTAGTATTCGATGGAAAATTAAACCATGATGAGGTTTAATATGGAGGATCTAGAAATTATAAAGGAAATGAAAACCCTTATTGAGAAATATAAATCAGAAAAAGGTCAGCCAAAAAGAGATGCAAGCTAAGATAGAGAAAAGGAGAGAGATTCTATAGAAATGTAGCCATAATTTTCAAGGTTCCTCCTCTAACTCTATAATTGTTATGGAACACTTTAGACATGTTTCTCCCATTCATGAAAAGCATCCCACAGTTTCACTTTAAGCTCCACAAATGAGAGAGTATTGTTGGTTTTATTCCACCTTCCTCCACCACTATTAGTTGCACTCAGCCCACCATTGAAACCATTTGCATAAGTACAAGGAATATGCTTATGAGTACATGGCCAAATTGTGGTATGATAAAGATATCCCCTTCAATAGTTCCTACTCATATTATTATCAATCTACTATAGAGTTCATAGTTGTTGTTAGTAAGAGCTTAAAAGGCCATTTTTTAAGATTAAAAATAAATAAATGTTTAATCCGTAAATGACTAGTTTATAGAGATTGAAAAATCATGGGAAAAAGGGCGATTTTTTCTCAAATGGCTGGAACGGTGGAAAGTCTCTTACCATGATTAATTTCCTTTTTTATTTTCACTCAAGGATCCTTGTTTTTGAGATCAATAAATGAATCTAACTGGGATTAATATGCAAACTTGTTATTTCAGCTATGAAATGTGATTGTCCTCAAGCCGGGTGTGGAGAATGTTGTTTAGGTTATCATTGATAATGCCTCTAACTATGTTGTTGTTGGTAAGAAGTTGGGTGGAAAAAAACCCAACCACACTACAAACTCCATGCATTCCAACTACCTAAACTTTCAATATTTGGTGTCTAATTATCTGGATTTACATTTAAGTCCATGAATATGTATTTTTTAGTTATTTTTTTAATATTTTATGTTGTTTTTAGTAAATTTGTTCAAAAACTAGTCTATATGGACCACTTTCTTGTTTTGGTTTGGTAGAACCCTTAACTAGTTGATTTTGGTTGTGATTTTTAAAAAATTGGTCTCACCATATGAAAAGCCAATAAGCCTATTGGATCTACCAATCATGGATGGGAACCAATTATTGTTATCCCTAAATTTTTTGTGGATGATTAGGGCCTAACCCAAAGGGCCATGGTGATCCACCACCCAATGTTTCTTTATGTTTATCCCAAACCTTGAGCCATTATACTTTCACATACTATAGGTTTTGAAGGATTTGGGAAATATTGTTATTGTTTAAGGGGTGTTGGATAGCCATTTCTGGGGAATGTTCTTTAATCCCAATCAAATTTGAGAGGTAGTGTTGAAATTTGGAGTAGCTTTGGGATGAACTCCCCCAAGAGAAGCCGAACTACCCCAAGGAGAAACCACGTTGACCCAAAGAGAATTTATTAGGATAAAGGAAATTTTTTATTATTAATGTGTTCAAATCGACTTGGTATTCCTCCTATCATTTAATGTGCCATAAAATTTATTTGAGTGAGAAATCATCAAGGTGAATATATTTAAATATTCTCGAGGGAAAATTAAAAGAGGCTTTTCGTCAAAGTCAACCTCACAAATGAAGGGTCACATTGACACCAAAAGGCACCCCTTGATTCCTCCATATATTTATATAAATAGAAGGCCTTGGAGCTCATTTAAATCATATTAACTACATCAGAAAAAAGTTAAAAATGGCTTCTGAGGTAGCCGCAAGATTGAGAGCCCTAGACGAAGTGGAAAAAGGAGATTTTTGGTGTTTATGGTGTATGATCTGATTGGAAGAGCAAGGAAGGAGGCTATCCAATCTTGTTTGGAGTATTTTTGGGCATATTTGGCGACACAATCTCTGTGAATAGGCTGCATAATTTCTGTGTCTTGGAGGTAAGGCTAAGAACCTATTGTAACCTATTTGGAGGGCTATAAGGCATGTCTTGGAGCACCAAATCAAGGCAGGAAAAAAGCTGAGTTCGTGGATGATTCTATGCATGCACGAGGACTGATTTTTCTTGGGAATAGGGCTGCATATTTTTAGTTTTCTGCCAGAGGGTCGAGCCCTAAATTGGATCAGATTTTAGGTCATTCAATGCTAGAACAAACCTATGTGTAAGGGCCAAATTTGCTAGTGAAACAGCGTTGAAGATAAAGTCTGTTTGCAAGTGGTTTGTAAGCTAGAATTGGAGTTGTAGTTTGTATAGTGAGTGAGAGGCCCTAATATAAATATAAAATACTCCTGCATTTACCCGTGCTAGATAAACAAGATCGCCCCAATCCATGTGAAAGACCCTTGCAAATATTTCAGACTAATAATGATCAATAATCACGAAAGATTCTCCATTCACTATATCTTCTGGAGTTTAAATTTTAATTACCATCATCAAAAGGGTCCAACAACGGGGTTTTCCTTTTTTTAGTCATGGGGTGAAGGTTCCACTTAGTGAATACTCGACCAGACTTATGCTTTGCAGTAAATGTTCTCAACCAATTCCAAGTGGAACCGAAGCAAGATCATTGGATAGCAATAAAACATATTCTGAGATATCTGCAAGGAACCATCAACTGCTATCTAAAATACGATAGAAGGAATGAAGTCTAACTAAATGGATATACAAATTCTGACTGGGGAGGCAGTGATCAATATGGAAGTAGCACTACAAGAGGATGCTTTAGTTTGGGATCCTCCATGGTCTCAAGGATTAGTAGAAAGAAAGACACCGTTGCTTTGAGTAGTACTAAGGCTGAACATGTTGCGGCCTGTGAAGTAATAAAAAAAGCAGTCTGGTTAAGGAAGCTGTTATCCGACCTATTTGAAGGAATGATGGACCCTACAATGATACTCTATGACAATGCTAGTTGTATATGTTTGTCTGAAGATCTAATATTTCATGGAAAGACAAAGCATATAAACAAGAAGTATCACTATGTTCGAGAGCTAGTACAAAATGGTGTGCTACAACTTCACTACATTTCCAGTGATGAATAAGGTAGCTGACATATTGACAAAATCACTTCCAAATAAGAAGCTTGTGTATCTAAGAGACAAGCTTGGTTTGGTGGATGTATCCTCCCTATCTGAGGGGTGGAGATAGATGCAACATTCTTGTCTTCAGTGGAAGAAAGAATGGCATATTTGGTAACCATCTGGCATTCGATACTCTTTGAGAATGTGGTAGGGAATTCAAGATAAGAGTAGTTGTGGACCGATATTCTTTGAGGATTAGCTACCCAAGATAGGAATAGTCCAAAGGAAAGTCATAATTGGTGAACACTTGAGTGGAGTATGTACCTTGATAGAAAATGATGATGGTGTCTATAAATCATTGGTATCACCAACATTGAACCTTAGGATCTCATAGAGAGATGGAGCTATTAGTCAAGGCATTTCTATGTGACTATGTTGGATTGATATGATGCTATAAATAGATGGGTTACAAATTTGACTATTCTTATGAGATCTCTTCAGGTTGATAATGATCATTTACCTCTTATTAATACCTCCCTAGTTAAGAGGGAGTATTGAAAAATTGTGTAACTAGGTTCGATCTTTCTAACTATGAAATGTATTCTTGTCAATTGTAAAATATAAAATGAAAAGAAAATTATTATTGAAGCATGTGTTGCATGCTCAAGTTCTTTATTTTATAGGTCAAGCACTAATTAAAGTGCTTCTAGGTTTTAAGAGTCATTTTTAGATGTTGAAGACCCTATGGGCACATTGTAATTTATAAAGAGAAATTTATTGTCTCTAGAGTGTCAAAATACCTCCAAGATCAAGTCAACCTAGAGAGCTGCCAAGTCGGCCTACATGAAGAGCCACATTTCCCTTGGAACAAGCCTATATGAGGAGAACTCAACCTCTATAAGACATTCACTTTCACTTACTCATATGCGAAGAAGAGGACAAGAAGAAAGTCGAAGAAGAGGACGAAGAAGAAGCTAAAGGAAAGAAATTTGTTTGATTGGGTCTCTCTCTCTCCTACACACAAGCTGTAGCTAGGGTTTCTACGCTAGGGCACTCTTGAGTTCGATCTTGGTGGAGAGGAAGAAAAGAAGGCAAGAGAAGGGCTTCTAGGGCTTCTCGATAGTCCTACGTCTCAAGGAAATGCAAGCGAAGGGAAAGAGGAAGCTCTACAAGGAGATAGAAGTCTCCTTGTGAAGGAACACAACAGTTGTAGCAGTTGCAGCGAATCATAAATTTCAGACTTTCTGGGAGAGGTCGATGAAGTTGCAGCTGGAGGTCATGTTGATCTTGATCTTGGAGGGTATTTGTCTATGTCATTAGGTCATGGTATTTGTCGATTGAAGAATCTATAAGAAAATAAGAGCTTTACGGGTTTTCCCCTCAAGAGGAGGGGTTTTGGCCTTGGCTTGCAGCCTATATATTGTGTCATTGTTCTTATTGTTTTGATATTTGTTTGATGTTTTGCACACTATAATAATAAGGAACAAATATTATAAGTAAAAGAATAACACAAACAATTATTTAGAAAGAGAATTGAATTAATCACTGCCCTACTGAATTCTCAACAAAGAGGAATCCATCGCAATGAAAATCATCGAATTCCAAGAGATCAAGATGGAAGTAGCACTACAAGAGGATGCTTTAGTTTGGGATCCTCCATGGTCTCAAGGATTAGCAGAAAGAAAGACACCGTTGCTTTGAGTAGTACTAAGGCTGAACATGTTGCGGCCTGTGAAGTAATCAAAAAAGTAGTCTGGTTAAGGAAGCTGTTATCCGACCTATTTGAAGGAATGATGGACCCTACAATGATACTCTATGACAACGCTAGTTGTATATGTTTGTCTGAAGATCTAATATTTCATGGAAAGACAAAGCATATAAACAAGAAGTATCACTATGTTCGAGAGCTAGTACAAAATGGTGTGCTACAACTTCACTACATTTCCAGTGATGAATAAGGTAGCTGACATATTGAAAAAATCACTTCCAGACAAGAAGCTTATGTATTTAAGAGACAAGCTTGGTTTGGTGGATGTATCCTCCCTATCTGAGAGGTGGAGATAGATGCAACATTCTTGTCTTCAGTGGAAGAAAGAATGGCATATTTGGTAACCATCTGGCATTCGATACTCTTTGAGAATGTGGTAGGGAATTCAAGATAAGAGTAGTTGTGGACCGATATTCTTTGAGGATTAGCTACCCAAGATAGGAATAGTCCAAAGGAAAGTCATACTTGGTGAACACTTGAGTGGAGTATGTACCTTGATAGAAAATGATGATGGTGTCTATAAATCATTGGTCTCACCAACATTGAACCTTAGGATCTCATGGAGAGATGGAGCTATTAGTCAAGGCATTTCTATGTGACTATGTTGGATTGATATGATGCTATAAATAGATGGGTTACAAATTTGACTATTCTTATGAGATCTCTTCAGGTTGATAATGATCATTTACCTCTTATTAATACCTCCCTAGTTAAGAGGGAGTATTGAAAAATTGTGTAACTAGGTTCGATCTTTCTAACTATGAAATGTATTCTTGTCAATTGTAAAATATAAAATGAAAAGAAAATTATTATTGAAGCATGTGTTTCATGCTCAAGTTCTTTATTTTATAGGTCAAGCACTAATTAAAGTTCTTCTAGGTTTTAAGAGTCATTTTCAGATGTTGAAGACCCTATGGGCACATTGTAATTTATAAAGAGAAATTTATTGTCTCTAGAGTGTCAAAATACCTCCAAGATCAAGTCAACCTAGAGAGCTGCCAAGTCGGCCTACATGAAGAGCCACATTTCCCTTGGAACAAGCCTATATGAGGAGAACTCAACCTCTATAAGACATTCACTCACTTACTCATATGCGAAGAAGAGAGGACAAGAAAGAAAGTCAGAAAGAGGACGAAGAGGCTAAAGGAAGGAAATTTGTTTGATTTCAGGATCTCTCTCCCTCCTACACACAAAAATTTGTAGCTGGGGTTTCTATCTTTAGGAGCACTCTTGAGCTCGATCTTCGTGGAGAGGAAGAAAAGAGGGAAATCGAAGGGTTTCTGGGACTTTTCTATGGTCCTCCATCTCCATAAAAGGAAAGGAAAGGGAAGGAGGAAGTTAGAAAATGAGATCAAAGTCTCTTTGTGAAGGTGCAACAGTTGTTGCAGTGTAGAAATTTCAAACTTCCTGGGAGAGGTCGATGAAGTTGTAGCTGGAGGTCGTGTTGATCTTGATCTTGGAGGGTATTTGTCTATGTCATTAGGTCATGGTATTTGTCAATTGAGGAATCTATAAGAAAATAAGAGCTTTACGGGTTTTCCCCTCAAGAGGAGGGGTTTTGGCCTTGGCTTGCAGCCTATATATTGTGTCACTGTTCTTATTGTTTTGATATTTGTTTGATGTTTTTCACACTATAATAATAAGGAACAAATATTATAAGTAAAATAATAACACAAACAATTATTTAGAAAGAGAATTGAATTAATCACTGCCCTACTGAATTCTCAACAAAGAGGAATCCATCGCAATGAAAATCATCGAATTCCAATTTGTCTACGATGAGATATGAATTTTTTAATGGAGCTGTGGGTTAATGTGGCACCTATTGGAGGTTGTATTGACATTTTGGAGTGTGAAAAGTCATTTTTTAACACCACATGAGTTTTTATATATAGGAGTGATGTTGGAGGTTATTCCTCACTCATCAAAGTACAACAAATCATAGGATATTATCATCTGAGGTGTCCGCAATTCAGAAAGGAGGTTGAAGTTGGAGAAGGAGAGTTATTTGGGTCTAATTTTGTGCTTTTCTAGGGTCTAAGTAAGAAAATAGGTTGTTTGAGGCCTCAAGGGTCAAATCTGGGTTGTGTGAAGGTGTGTTTATGGAAATTGACATATTTGTTTAGGGTTGCGGTTGGGTACAAGAGTCTGCACAGGGAGTCAGGGTCTCTTTCTTAGTGGAGAAAGGGTTGTTGAGTGAGAAAAATGGTATGAATTGAGCCCTAAAACTCAACGAGGTACAAAAAGAATGAGAAGGAACTATGCCACAATTTTTGGAGGTTCTCTTTCATAGGTAAGAGGGCTGATAGGTGGTTATTGGAAGCCATAACCAGGTAGCCTCATCAACAATAATATACACCAGTCTACGAGTAGTCAAGATATGGTTGGTTATCAAAACGGTCACAAGATGGAGTTTTCCTTTTTTGGTTGATGGGGTGAAGGTGCCAGCTATTTTAGATATATAATATAGCGCTCTGAAAAACAAATATTCAATGGCTAGATGAAGAAGCTTACCTAGCTAGATCCTCGAATGCTCGGCGGCGACAGCTCCAGTCCAAAACGACAACTCCAGTCCAAGAAAACGTGAAAATGATACCGTCAGGATGAAAACGATAGTGTATAATGCCAGACGAATTATGAATTTTTGGGTTTTATTATAATAATAAAACTCTCGTCTGAGAGTTTTCCCGAGAGTTTATGTCAATACAACTCTCGGACAAGAAAATAAATAACTGTCATCCAAGATAATTTTAACTCCTGTTAAACCTAATCAAACTCTCAAGAAAAACATTTAATATCTCTTGGACGAGAGTTTTAAAAACTCTCGGTTGAGAAATAGAGTTGACTATTTTCTCGGATGAGAAATTAAAAATTTCACCCAAATTCTAGCCATCTGCCAAAAAGAGTTTCCAAACTTCAGGATTTCACCCACATGTCACTGTTTCTTCATTTGGATCTGAAATTGATACAAAGAAAAACAAATTCAGTTCACTATCTACCACTTTTTACTGAATTCCAATACAATACTCAGAGAGATATTTATGGCAATTTTCCTAAGGTCACTTCTTTGAGACGAAATTCAAGAGCCTGCAAAAACACTTCCTTCCATAGATCATATCTCCAAAAATGTCATGCACCATGATCTAAAATTTTATAGGAGATTCCTCAAGATTTTAGCTTCGCCTCATAAAAATTTCAGCTTCTAAACCTTCGTAAAAAAAAGGTTAGAGCGCAAATTCCACAATGACCTGTTTAAGGTAGCGAAATCCCTACATAAGAAGGATATGAGGATCATAATTTATATAAATTCTTAGGTTGAGAGGGGCTTCAACAAGTGAACATGGCAGGGAGTTTAGGAGCTTAAAAATTATTTATTATTTACTTGTCAATGACCCATGCCACAACCCCATGGGGTTTTACCCTAGTAACTAGGGTTACAAACTTCAAACATGAATATCTGTCAAACCTTGAAGAATTACGTGGCGTTCCATATATCAATGGAAACATATCAACAATTAGAAACCATAAAAAGCATTCTTGACCCAGAATATAGTAATTTGGTAGGTAAAAATTCCCATGCAATATTGGGGTAGCCCCTAGTGCTGCCTTGTTTGACATCAATGACACCCACTGATCAACAATATCCCTCTTAGGAATTGATGGCAACACAAGTACTCCCCCTATGATCATGACACCTCTTTCTACAACATTCTCTCCCCTTTGACATCAATGTCAAAGGGTAACTCCCTCTGACACACAACCATCCTACAGACCTGTACACACTTAGACTCCCCCTTTATATTCTGAATAAGGAAAATCTAATGAGAAATTGGGAGAATCCCAAGCTTCTAGTGAAGATATTGCAATGCTTCATGAGTACTCTTATGATCATCAACGCTTCCTTCCCAATCTGCATCTATAAAGGCTTGAATAATGAGATTGTTACCCTTGGGATACCACAAGCCATATTCTGTTTTTCCCTTTAAATATTGAAGAATTATTTTGACAGCAATAATATGTGATTCTTTTGGTGCTGCTTGGAATCTTGATACTTGTCCAACTTCTTGCATAACATCTATCCGGGAGGCTGTTACATATAGAAGACTACCAATCATAGATATCTACAACCTTTGATCAATATCCTTAGATGAGTCGTCTATGCTCAATTTGCAACCTGTTACCATCAGAGTAAGGATGGGTTTGCAATATTCCATTTTTAATTTCTTGAGCATTTCCTTGATGTTCTTGGCTTGACATATAAATATTTCCTTCTCTTGCTAAAATATTTGAAGCCCTAAGAAGTATGTCATCTCTCCACGTAAAGACATCTCGAACTCACTTTTCATCTTTGTAGCAAAGTTCTTACTTAGTCGATCATCATTGCTACCAAATATTATATCATCCTCTTTATCTATTAGACGTGCTTCAGTTGCTTCATCCAGAATATATATTTCGTTTGGAGCCTGACTTGCCGTAGCCACCATTTCACCATACCTGCCTTTCCTAATTTCACATTTTGTGGAGTTGAATAGTATTGTGTGTCCTTGATCACACATTTGTGCAACACTAAGCAGATTGTGATTCATGTTTTCAACCAATAGAACATTCTTGGCTAGAGCATCTTTGCTTGTAAGAGTGACTATACCTGATCCTATAACATTTGAAGATCCATAATTTCCAAAGGACATGGTTCCATCCTTTTTATCTCTCAAAGATACAAATTTCTTACTATCTCCAGTCATATGCGTTGAGAAACTGCTA
Organism: Pinus albicaulis; assembly: GCA_034641835.2. Lineage (NCBI taxonomy): Eukaryota > Viridiplantae > Streptophyta > Pinopsida > Pinales > Pinaceae > Pinus > Pinus albicaulis. Next base: position 433,399,027 of record CM076582.1, on the reverse strand, counting down.
CAACATACCATATATCTTTGTTATTTTTATCCTTGAGAGAGAGAGCACAATTATCAGTCTTCTTCTTCTTCCATGTTCATTCGTTATGTGGCTTCGAATATTCTTCTGGAGTATTTTTCAAGTCTGCAGTCTCTAGTTATGTCTCCAAAGTTCTAACATTTGTAACATTCCATATTATTTCTTAAATGTTCAACTCTATTGATGTTACGTTGAGCCCTGGGAGGTTCATATTTGACAGATCTCCTGGAATTGTATTGGTTCCTAGGGTACGTGCAACATTCTATAGCTTTATGACCAAATTTTCCACATGAATAACAATAGCATGAAAAATATGTTGGTTCCTAGATGGAAATCTTCGTCGAGGAATCGTCTTCCAAGGATTTTCTTGCGAGTCTTGTCCAATGAAGTCGACATGCATGTCAGATCTGATAGGTTCATTTTATTTTGTTGTAGAAGGTCCTGCTTCTTCTTCTTTGTAACTGAGGACAGTTCTATCATTGTAATATCCTTGATTGTTGATGAGTTCTTCCAATGCCCTTGAGCTATGGCATAGTTTTGGACAATTTTTCCCTTCTTCACTTCCTTACGCAGCGAGACTATTTTTCCTTCAAATACTTCCCTTTCTTGGTTTCTTTCTTCCAAATTCTTTTGAAGTGACTCTCCAATACATTCATGTTCTTCAACTTCAATTTTGAGACCTTGAACTTGTTCTTCAAGTGTAATAGAACAGATCTTCTCACCCTTGAGCTCTTTTATAAGCTTGTTTGCCTCCTTATAAAATTATTCTATGGTCATCCCTTCTTCTTCATTGTTTGATACCTCTTGTTTAATGTGCTTGGACATAAACAATATCCTTGCATTGGCCTCTTCTTCATTGTCATTGTCTTCATCCTATGATAAGCTATCTTCTTTAGAGATAAAGTTCCTTTTAAATCCTTTATTTTTTATTTTCTTGTTAAATTTCTTAAATCCTTTCTTTTCTTTTGAGTTGCCATCACTTATTTTCAGACATTTTGCTGCAAAATGCCCAATATCACCACAACCGACTATATAAATGGAAGTTTACCATTGAATTTTCCCTTACCAATTTTTAGCTTTCTCGTAAAGTAAGCATATTCTCCATCTGAAAGACCTTCTTCATCATATTCCTTTTCTTCACACTTGCAGGTGCATATTTTTTCCTTTGAATGTTGTTTCTCTTTGTAATGTTCCAGAAACATTGTCAAATGACAAGGAAAATCTATTCCAGAGATAGACTGTAGGGGCATTTACTGGATTTGTCACCTTTGAACAATGGATGAGCTCCACAGGCTACCTAGCTCACTAGCAGACTCTGTCTATAGATTGATTATCAAAGGACAATATCCCCAAATAGGGAAATACAACAAGATTGAGAAACTATCTCAAGATAACCCAAAAATGAAACTACAGCAATATAAGGACATAAAATGGAAATAGTAGTGAATTAAAATTATTCCAAAATCTATGAAATCGTTGAGCATCAAAGGAATAAGGCAAGAAGCCTTCCATGAAAACATATGCCAAAATACACAATGTTGCATCATAGCAAAATACCCATGAATAGGGACTGCACAGTCATAGAAGGGAGACTATTGTGCTGTGTGAAAAACAACATGGATCTACACATATATGGCTCATACATAATTGGGAGAGAATATCTAAGCTCCCAATCACTACCTCTAGTTGATCCTAGAAGGATTGGCTAAAATACTCAAAAATGCTAAAATGTCGGAGTTGTTGGGTAGCTACAGCAACTCAATACATGGAATGGAATGGAGAAGGTTGAATGGCTAAATCTGATGAAGAGCCCTTCTCCTTTTTAGATCTGAAGTGCAAGGATGATCCCTACACCAAAGATCTCATCCTCTGTAATGTCTGCAAAACCCCTCATTGCAAATGTGCTCCAACTAGAATGCAGTCTATGAGAGGGCCTACTCTATAACTGATGGAAGTGGTTGGCCTCTTGCCAATGATGGTGGAATGAGCTCGAGAACCATCCTCACTAACCTCCCAGAAGTAGAGAACCTGCCTCCTCTGAAAGATCAACTCGAAATGGTGTTGTAGGAAACCTCCAGCAACACCCAGCAACAATGCACAATAATCTGCTACAGACACTGCGCTAATGAGGATGGCTGATGCTATGGCCTGAATTCTAGAATATGGAGAGTCAGTGCAATCCTTCATGAGCTACTGAAGAATGAGAATAAATCCTAAACAGGACCCCCTCGTGGCCGAGAGCACTACAGCTCTGCTGAACAGCAAGAGGCAACAATTTTTCTAAATAGACAAATAATCAAATGATCCAAGATAATCTCAATGGGCTGCCTTGCCTCTCTTTTAAAAAAAATGAAGCCTCCATCTTCCTTCCTCTATAATTTTCCTCTCTCATGGAATATTCCTCCACTAAAACTGTGTTACCCCACTTAGTGCTTTCTAACTCATGCCAACGCAGTTTGACTTGGTCAATTTGCATTTTAACATCTTTCACACATGAGGGTGTGAAGTCCAGCTCCATGATGATCCCTTTTCACATTGTGAGGGGTTTTATTCCTGTTTATTTCATGAATGGCTCACTTTACCCACTTTTATTCATCAAAATGAAAATATAAAACTATAATGTTCCATTTTTGCTTGAGGCTAAAATTGGGAACATTACACTCCTTATTAGTTTTCTTAGATGCAGCGAACACAATTTCTAGATGTGAAGTACCCTCTTGTTCATCAAGTCTCATTTCATATGATATGAGAACTCCATGTAATTCCTCTTTTCTGAGTTTGTCCAGATTTTCACTATATTCTAACACTGATACCTTTGGGTTGAATCTCCCTGGTAACATTCTAAGAATATTTCGTATAATTTTCTTCTCGTCAAAAGGATCTCCCAATCCTTCCAGAGTGTTGGTTATTTCATCAAAGTGTTGGAAGTATGCAGCAATGTTGTTATCTTCTTTCATTGTGAGTTGCTTAAATTTTTCTTTTTATATTCAAAGCTTTGCTTCTTTGACATTTGAGTCACCTGCATATATATTCTCAAGTTTGCACCATACATTTTTGGTGGTTTTACAACCAAACACCTTATGATAATTAGATTTAATAAGTCCACTAATAATAATATTCTTTTCTTTTGGATCAGTTACCAAATTATTCTTACCTTATTCATCTGCGATTGATTTAAATCCATTTTGAATAGTGTCCCATACTTTGTAACCTTGTGCCAAGAGATAGACCTCGATTCTTCCTTTCCAGAGTGCATAATTATTTTCATTGAACAGAGGTACACGATTCTTGGTATTCTTCATGACCTCCTTCCAGCTGTTAAACTGCTATCGAATGAACCAAGCTGTGATATCAATTGTTGGAAATACTGAGAGGGGGATGAATCAGTATTCCTTTCAATTAGAGCATTAGTTAATCTTCAATTATTATCTGTTTTTGTACAATGATAGCAGTAAACAAAAGGAACACAAATTCACACATTTTTTAAGGTGGAAACCATATCCAGAAAAAAAACCACCTGAATTATTTTCTAATAATTATTTAATATTCAACTCCAATTGAAAATAAAGCTCCAACATCCTAGAATCTAGAAAATCATTCTTCTCCAGCTCCCACTGGATGGATGCAGCAATGCCCAAGATTCTTCAGTAGTCAACTGAACTGATGCCCCAACACCTAATGAGCTACAACTCACCCTAGCACCACCCTACCACTCTAAATTTTTCACAGGCTTGAACCTATTGGTGACTTCAGGCCCCAGCCTAGCATCACCCTACCACCCTATAGAATAATAAAAGAAGAATGGACTCTCATACCAGGGAAAATGATCCACTTTACAATGATATAGAATGATGTAGAAGAAGAAGACACACTATAACATAACCCAAACTATGACACAACCACCTAATGATGATCCTAGACCTCCCGACACTGCCTCTTCAACTCTTGGCAAATAGACACTAGTACAATTTTTACAATGATGTATCTACAATGACTTAGTACAATGATACCTTTACAGTGACTGTATGTAGTTATGCCCACTTGAAGTCTTTGTGACGAACTTCTTGCTGTTGTTCTACAACTTGATTTCTTCTCTTGTCATTCTACCCTCTTATGCACCTTACTTTTCTTTGCTGCCCTAGAAAATCTGGTCCTTTGCAGCCCTTGACAATATATGATCTAGCTTTTTCTTCCCTTCTAGGAGCTCAATATTGAATCTGGTTTATCTCTGTTATTTCATATCCCCAATATGTGAATTTTGGTTCTATATTTTTCCTCTGAGTCTTATTTCCAATGCCATAGGTCTGACCCAGTTTGGATTCTTCAAGAGAGAGCTATGCTCAATCTCTCACAATGACCTAACTATGGACTATTTTAGTAGAGGGAATTTGTATGACGTACCATGTGTCATTGTTTCTTAATTTGGATCTAAAATTTATAAAAAGAAAACTAAAGTCCATGCACTATCTTCCACTTTTTATAGAATTCATATCAGATACTCAGAGAGAGAGAGTTATGACAATTTTCCCAAGGTCACTTCTTTGAGATGAAGTTCTGGAGCGTGCAAAAAAACTGTCTTCCACAGATCATATCTCCAAAAATATTGTGCACATGGATCTGAAAATTTTACAAGAGCTTCCTCAGTATTTCAGCTTCACCTTATAAGAATTTCAGCTTCTGAACCTTTGTACAAAAACAGCTAGAGCGCAAATTCCACAATGACCTGTTTCAGGTAGCGAAATACCTACATAAGGAGGATATGAGGATCACAATTTATATAAATGCTTAGGTTGAGAGGGGCTTCAACAAGTGAATGTGGGAGGGATTTTAGGAGCTTAAAAATTATTAATTATTGACTTTTCAATGACCCATGCCACAACCCCATGGGGTTTTAGCCCACTAACTAGGGTTACAAACTTCAAACATGAATATCTCTCAAGCTGTGAAGAATTATGTGGTGTGCCATATATAAAAAAAACATCTCAAGAAGTAAAAACCATAAAAATAATTCTCGACCCAGAATATAGTAATTTTTTAGGTCAAAATTCCCATGCAATATTGGGGTAGCCCCTGGTGCTACTTGGGTTGACATCAATGACAACCACTAATCAACAATTTGGAGGTCCAATCTAATGAATATCAAAGGGGTTATATTAATTCTCTCAGCTCAGAGTAAAGACAATATCATTTGAGAAACTGATATGTTCCTATCACTCCTATTAAAAAGAGCACAACTCAACACAAATATACTAAGCCAAATCAAAATCCCCAAGCTAATCAAAACAAGGGAAAGGATCCCACTACTAGGAATCAGAGGAAGAACAACCATACATCTACAAGTTCACCAAACAAAGACAAATAATTCCAAGGGAAGGAACCTGCAACAAATACCAGCCCGACAAGAGGGACAACACTGTAAAAGAGGTAGCTAAACAATCCAATCTTTTTAGCTTAGAAAATGAAATATCTAAGTTGAAATTTTCTATCCCTTTGACTGAGCTTGTGAAAAATAACCAATACAAATATCATGTTGCTAAAATGCTGAAAGTAGACCCTGTGTCAGACATGGTTAATGTTTAAGATGATCAACCTGTGCTCCCTTTTGGTCCAACCATAGATGGTCAACTAGAAGATAGTGAAGTTCCTCTTTTTTATCTCGATTTTAGGGTTCATCAGTGTATCCTCCATAATTCCATGCTTGATTCCGGAGCTTCTCATAACCCGATGCCAAAGGCAATAATGGAAAATTTGGGCTTAGAAATAACCAAACCTTACCATGATCTTTATTCTTTTGATTCTGGTAGAGTATGCTGTCTCGGTCTTATAAAGGACTTGGTCGTTTCACTTGAACAAATTCCTACTAAAAATGTGTTAATGGATGTGGTAGTGCCTAATATGCCTCTGCAGTATGGTATTTTGTTGTCAAGGTCATGGGGAGCCAAGTTAATAGGTACTCTACAATTGGATTTCTCTTATGCCATTATCATGGTTTTTGGGAAACTAAGGAAGTTTTATCAGGATACAAAAATGAAGTATATGATGACCAATAAAGAGAAAACAAATAATCACCCTATAAATTCTATACATACTGATAGTCAGTCCTTTATTTTGTTTAATGATAGTGGTTTTGATTATTTAGATTGCCATGTTATAGAAGTTGAGGAAATTCTAGAAATTTCAAATAGTGTCTCAGCAGTTTTGGATGAGTGACAAGGCAATCAGCCTAGTACTTCAGAGAATATTTTAGAAAAATTAAATGAACAGGTTGAAAGAGTGGCCCAGAAGGAAGAAACAAATGAGACTGCGAAAGTCCAACTTCCTGATGATGAGAATGGTCTTCCAACCATGGATTTTGACGATGCCTTAGGAAAATATGGGGCAGGCATCGAAATCTAGATCCGTAGTCCAAATCATCAATCAGGTAAACTTCCAACAAATGTGAGATTGTGTTCCTATAAGTTATCTTTTGATAATTCCAATAATTAAGGTGAGTATGAGGCATTTATTATCGACCTAAAAATTCTGAATTAGTTAGGTGCAAAGAGAATCACTGTTTATGGGGACTTTGAGCTTGTAATTAAGAAGGTAAAATGGAATACCAAGCGAAGCACCCAAGGATGTGGTCATATTGAAATTATGTACTTGATATTCTCAAAATGTTTTCCTGAATATACATTGTCGGTCATTCCAAGAAGTCAAAATATTATGGAAGATTCACTTTCCACAAGAGCAACTTTAATGTTCCAATTTTATGTAATAGGAATTTTGAAATTCATGTCAAAGAATGAAAAACTATCACTAACAACTTGAGGTATTGGAAAGTGTTCCAGGATGACAAACATGTGAATAATTTTCTGTAGATGGAAGGTGAATTTGAAAATTCTTATATTGAAGAAGTATATGATAAAGGTGATCAAGTAATTGAGGCTACTGAAGTTGATGTATTACATCTGAAATATAATAAAATTCCAATGGATCTTGTACCTTTCTAAGAGATGTTAGATCAATATGATGTTTCCAGAAAGCTGACCATGGTTCCTAACGAGAAGGGTGTCGAAGATGTGAATATTAGAACAACAAAAGATCTCAAAATGGTCAATTTGTTCAAGTTCTTATCTCTAGAGGTGAGATGTAAATACATAGCCTTGTTATCTAATTTTTCTGATGTGTTTTCTTGGGATTATGAAGATGTCAAAGTATATGACATAAATATGATCCAACATAAAATTCCGGTCAAGCCTAATGAAAAGCCTTTCCGACAAAAGTTGAGAAGAATTAATCCAAGATTGCTACCTTGAATAGATAAAGAGGTAGACCAAAATTTTAAAGATGGTATCATTGTTCCCATTAGATTTTAAGAATGGATGTCAATTATTATTCCAGCAAGAAATAAAATGGTATAGATAAGTCTTCGTATTAATTTCAGAAACCTGAATAAGGTGTCCTTAAAATATAACTACTAGCTTCCTAAGATGGACCATATCCCAGAGAGAGTGGTTGGTCCTCTCGAATGTTGCTTCTTGATGGATATTTAAGATATAATCAAATATTAGTGCATAAGTATGACCAAGACAAAACTTCTTTCATGACACCTTGGGACACCTTCAAATATGCCAAAATTCCATTTGGGCTCAAGAATGCAGGGGCCACTTTTCAGGGGACGATGGACATTGCTTTTGCAGATGAGAACGATTTTTTTCTAGTAGTATACCTTCATGATTTTATTTTTTTCTCCCATTCTCATGATGAGAATTTATATCATTTGAGAGTTGTGTTTCAGAAGTGCAGAAAATTTGGGATTTCACTCAATCCAAAAAAGAGTCTTTTTTCAATGGAGGAGGGCAATTTTCTTGGCTATATCATCTCCAAAGCATGTATCCATATTGATCCCTCTCGGATCGAATCCATACAACAAATATATTTTCCATGCATCAAGAAAGAAATCCAAGCCTTTAATGGTAAGATGAATTTCTTGAGAAGACTCATCCCAAACCTTTTCTAGCATCTTCAAGAAATCACCAATATACTGAAAAAGGACAGCGAGGTAAGGTGGTTGGAGGATGCTAAAAATTCATTTAATTTAGTTAAGTTTTCTTTAACGACAACTACTATTTTGATCAGCCCCGACTATACCATTGACTTCATCATCTTTTCATTTGCCTCCGAGCATACTTTGGCCATTTTATTGATGCAAAAGAAATATAAGACTCCCTTTGTAGCCAATATCCATGCAAGCACCATTTCAAAAATGGGGCCTTGATTTTATTGGATAAATCCACCCTGCATCTTCTGCCCACCTGTTGAAGCCTAGAAAATCTCTGCTTCAAACATTGGGGAAAACCACCCGGTCGGGACCTTAGGATAGCTCCTTTTCCGTTTGGTATGGTGGCTCCAACTGTATTTAAAGGACCAGTTTCATTATAACTAAATGGATTGGTTTGGATGAGTGGAAATGGGACTAAATTAGCTGAAATAAAACTATCTAAACTAAATACTGATAAAGAAATTCTAACACTAACCCGGGTAATTATATGTGAATACAACTTAAGATTGTTCCAATTTAACAATAACCATGAAAATGTATTATTATTTAAATTGAAATATGCAGAAACAAATAAAGATAACTTTGTTTAAGAAATTAAACAGAGTTGTATTAGCATATTGCATTCATCATTGTATACCATCTATATATACTTATGAAAGATAACGTTTCAATTATACTCATAAATGATATATAAAAAGAAGCGTTGTGAAAACAAATATATATAAATGATAGCAATTTTAAAGCGAATATCATAAGACAAAAGAAATCAACAGTGAACAGATAGAAATACCTTGTTCATCTTGAAGACTTTCAAATGCAATCTGATACTCTAATCCAGTAACTCTGATGCAAAATCAAATTCCAAGGTACAGAAATGCAACACTTCAAAGATAATTCCGCATGAAAATCACCAGATGTGATCCTTTTTTAAAAATATATAAGACAATGGAGTACAGAAATGCAATCTCCAAGTCAAAAATATTAAGATCCAGGACCCTTCTCTAAATGCATGAGAAGGGTTTAAATACTACTTAGCTAAATCTAAAAATAGTCTATTACAAAAATTAAGGATTCGGTTTAATGACCGTCCTTTTCCTAAGCTAAAATACAGTAAAATTAAAACTAAATCTAACTATCTATGAACTTGATCTTTAAACTTGCAAGCATCTAGCATAGTTTTGAGAAGATGTGGTTGACCGACTTCAGAATTCAACTGTCCTGAAAAGACAGAGTCGGCAAGTGTAGGCGCAATCTTCTCTGTAGAATTGATGATACAATTAAGCGCACTGTGTTGACTGTGTGGCTTCACTAAGTATGTCCAGTATGAGTCCCAATTTAATCTTGTCAGCCCTTGAATTGATTTTGCTCTTTCTTCTGCCTTTTGCCTCCATTCTGTTTGCAGTTGATGTGCCTGTGGGAGATATCCTGGAACAGTTTCTGAAATTAAATTTTCTTTGTGTAAATTATCATTTACACAATTCGTAAGAGTGTTTGCCGCTGTAGCCGCCTCCTCTGCTGCCTTCTCTTTGTGCATTTTCCTTTGTTGGAGCTTTTTTCTCTGTTATTAATTTTGCAATTTCATCTTGATTTTGCTTCACCATTTTCTCATATCATCCTTCAGCCAAAGTAGTTTATTTTTTATAGTTTTGACCTTTCGCAATAGTTTTTCTCTGTGCCGAACACGCTCCACATCTTTTTTCTTGCTCAGCGTTAAGTGCCTTGAATTTGGTCAATGTTTCCTCATTTTGCCTTACAGTTATTTCAAGTCCCTTCAAGTCTCGACTTTTATCAAGGAGGGCTTTTTGTTTCCCTGAGAACTCCTGACCTCCAACAGCTTCTTTAGTAACTTCTAAAAGCTCTATAGAGGATAATTTTGGCAAATTTACATACCTTATCTTGTGGTAGAAACTGTGTCAAATTGCCCACTTGGACATTTGAACTTGTGAACAACGTCTGAAATATCCTTTTTTGGTACTGTCCACCCGTGTTTGTTTTTCTTCAATGGTTCATTTCTTTTGGTCCATTACTATGTGCATTCTGGAAAATTCGTATGTTCTCTGGCAAATTCTTCCATAAATTGCTTATTATAAGGCGCATGAGGTTCCGACAACTTATACATCAGCCTCACTTCTTCCGTGGTGAATGACCCGATTAGCTCTTGAGATGGAGTTCTAAATTGCCTGTCTGAAATATCGGTGCTGTCCAGTACCCATTTCACCATGTCCGTATATGGGAGAATCCTTGGCCTTGCCGCTATCCTATACAGAAATGAACAAGCTAGTTCTTTGAGGGTTGCTTTAGACGTATTACTAGAACCTGCTGTAGCCACAACTTTCATTACCACAGGATTTTCTTCTTCTAACAGATTATACATTCCTTCCCAAGTGGATATACCAGCATCCTTATTACAAGCGGTGTCTGCGTACAGTGAAGCCATTTCTCTGTTTTCAGAATTCGAGCTCTTCTCCTTCTTACCCATAGTGTTTAGTGAAAGCTTTGTATAGACGTTTGCTCCTTTGTGCCTGCGTTTTACGAGTTAAATGAGAGTAATGGCATGAGAAAGGTGATGAGACTGTTTTAAATGCGAAGGTGGATGAAATATATTATTTTAATCGTGAAACGACTTTCAATCAAAACAAAATCTCATTTACCATTAATTGTCAATCCAATCATTTAATCTAATCATTAAAGCGCATAACAGATTTGATATATGGGAAGATTGCCTTTGAACAACGCGCCTACATGAATCTGCGACATTGCGATCTGCGATTTGCTGCGCAATATCGCAATATCGCAATATTGCAAAATGAAACCATCGCAGTTATGTAAAATAGCGCAAAAGCGCAAATTGCGCAATAGCGCAAAAGCGCATATCGCAAATCTCGCAAAAGCGCAAAATTGTAAATAGCGCAAAAGGTATTCGTTTAACATTTCTGTTTTCTGCGCTATGCGATCTGCGACCAATATGTTTATTGTATAGGCTTTTTGGGATCGCATTATCGCAAAAGCGCAAAATCGCATTTTCAGTTTTATAAAAGATATATACCATTTTGCGATGGATGCGCTATTTTGTTTAAAGAACAATTTTATTGTAATCTATCATAAAATTAAGTGTTTCTTAATGTTCTTTCTAAGGGATTTCTCTAAGTTTATGATAGAAAGTTTTATTCGAAAGGGAAAACAAATCCTAATTGATTTTTTGGATTTTTTAACTAAGGGTCCCCATTTATTTAGTATTATTACTAATATTAAATAAAAAGGGGGTTGTTGCTGGTCACAACAATTGGCGATTCACTGAAAGAAACAGTTATCTCTGAAAAAATAAAATGAACACTATATCTTTAGTAAGTAAAGATTTTTAAAGATAATGAAAACTACCTTAGGATAATTCAAATAAAATGTAACTATGAAAATAAATAAAAATCATTCACAATTTCTTTCTAATTCCTTAAGAATAAAAACATTTTTGGGTTATCTCAAGCTTTGATTGGTGTTAATAATGAAGTAAGTGGATTTCTCCAAGTTTTGGTTTTATAATACACTCTATTGCCATAGGTATTGCCTCTGCTGCCAGCAAACGTTCATAGTCTCGACAGGGTTACCTTTAAACCATTAACCATTCATTGTCCCATCCAACTAAAATTATGACTTTTTAAAAGATAAATTCATAAGACTTATTATCTCATGTTTTTGTCTTTTACTTCTTTTTTATTTTAAGAGCCATTGTTCTGGTTTGGTAGCCAGTTGATAACAATGCCATTCACTAGTTATAATTAAACTGAACAAGCTAGCTCATGATGAGACCCCTTGTCTTATATTTATAAGCCATTACCCTGTTTTGGTATGCAGTATTGGTAATGTCAGTTTTATTACTCCTTATGAACATGGTAAGTCGGCTCATAACGAGACCTCTTATCTCTTTAAATTTTCATATAATTTCTTAGAATTTCATTCTAAAAAATCACAACTTAAATGGATGGGGTGAAATAGTTTTATCCTTAAGAATCAATGGATGAAAATTTTCAGAGTTTTTTGAGTTCCAAAACTTTGAAAAAATCTTTACTTTGATAGATAACCTTTCTCTGCTTAATAAACTTATGATGATTTACATTCTTCTCAAGTTTTCAAAAGATCATGCAAATGATTGGAATAATCTTTCAAAGTTTAACATCTTATTTTAAACTATCCAAAAACTGTGATCATTACTCTAAAAATTCTTATTTACACAAAATAAATATTTATAATATTCTTCCGAAGAAATTTTCTTAAATAGTAAATAGTCAATTAGAGACTCATTAACAACCTTTATTTGCAAAAACAATCAAAAATTCTACAGAAAGGAATATGTACAGTTTAAGAAGGGGTTACCTCCTTATGAAAAGAATTTCTTCAAGATAAGCCCATTTACAGGAAGAGATTCTCTCTTACCTGTTAGATCTTGGAGTATGAATGTATTTGAGCTTATCTTCTCAACGATCCGAAATGGTCCAAGCCACATTTTCTGAAATTTGGTATGTTTACCTTTTTCTTCGTGTGCTTTATCCCATTTCAAAACGAGATCACCAATTGACAAAATTTTTGAGCTGGTAGAACTTGCATCAAAAGAAGATTTTACAAGCTGTTGATGTTTTTCATGAATAATTTTTTCTTTATCTCTATCTTCTTCTAGTTTAAGGATTTGATCATATCTCAATTGAATGGATGAAGAAGGATTTTCCTCAATAAATTGCACGAGGGCTAATGATGGAAGAGTTAAATTTGATGGTATCACAACTTCTTTTCCATAAACCAAATTGAAAGGTGAAGTCCCTATTGAAGCTTTTTCAGTGATACGATCAGCCCATAATGCAAAGATTAAAGATTTGTGCCAATTCTTTTGATTTTGATCAACGGTCCTTTTAATGATTTTGATAAGGTTTTTGTTAGTGGATTCAGCCAAACCATTACCTTGTGGATAATAATTTGCTGAATATTTTAATTTAAAACCTCTTTTGACTGCAAATTTTATTAAACTATTTCCAGAGAAGTAAGATGCATTATCAAAGACTAGAGCGTTAGGTACACCAAACCTGGTTATGATGAATTGATCTATGAAATCAATAATTGCATCAGAATTGGCTACCTTCAACGAGATTGCCTCTACCCATTTTGTAAAGTAATCAGTTGCAGTAAGGATGTAGTTGTGCTGTTTGGAAGAATGAGGTACTATCTCACCAATAATGTCAAGCCCCCATTGTTCGAATGGTTGCTCAATAGTCACTGGTTGCAAAGGAAAAGCTGGTTTCCTTTGTCTTCCACTTGCAGTTTGACAAATTTGGCACTTCCTTACGTAATCATGCGTATCTTTAAAAAGGGTAGGCCAGTAATAACCAGCACGAATTATTTTGTGAGCCGTGGTATCACCTCCAAAATGACCTCCTGCTAGTCCATCATGTAGTTCCTGCAAAACCTTTTCAGCTTCAGTTTTTTCAAGACATCTTAATAAAATTGAATCATAATTTTTCCTAAATAACACATTATCAATGATCTCATATTTAATAGCCTCTAACCTTAAAGCGCGTTTACTCTTATAGCTGAGATTAGAAGGAGCATACCCATTTTTCAAGTAATAGATAAGATCAGCATACTGAGATTCGGAATCTGTAACACTTATCTGACTTACTTGATTATCTTGATTTGAATCTTGATTTTCTGGTATGTTATGAGCTCCTGCCAATAATCTGCAAAAACCTTGTCCTCTAACAATCTTAGTTGGTTTAATATCAATATCATATTCTTGCAAGGCTGTTACCCAGTTAGCTCTCTTTTCTCCTACTTCTTTTTGAATTAATAATTTCCTTACTGCAAAGAATGGGACAATGATTATTGTATGTGTTTTCAAGAGAAAAGGTCTGAAATGTTTGATTGATTTAAACACAGCAAAGGATTGTTTTTCAACATTGGAATAATTAAGCTCATCTCCTTGCAGATTTGAGCTAAAGAAATAAATTGGTGCTTCGATTTCTTGATCATTGAGTTTTGTTAAAATAGCTGCATAGGATGTTTCGGTGGCCAGAGTATACAAAGTAAAATCTCTAGAAAAATTTGGGGTATTCAATGCTGGTGCATTGATGATCGCTTGTTTGATTGCCTCAAAAGCTTCTTTCTCTTTATGTGCCCATTTGAATACTGAATTCTTCTTGATCATATTTTGCATAGGTAAAACAATTAAAGAAAAATCAGGAATGAATCTTTTAACAAAATTGATCTGTCCAAGAAATGATTGCATGGATTTTTTGTTATGAGGTAAAGAAATATCAGAAATTTCTTTTACTCTATCTGGATCAATGTATATACCATCTTTCGACACAACAAATCCTAAGAGTTTTCCTTCATCCAAAGCAAAGAAATATTTCTTTGGATTTAAGGAAATACCAAACCTTCTACATCTTTCAAATATTTGCTTTAAATCATGTAGATGATTGGCTCTCTTTTTTGAAAATACTGTTATGTCATCAAGATAAACAACAACTGACTTATTGATCAGACCTTTAAACGCTATGTCCATGGCTCTTTGGAAAGTTGCTCCTGCATTTATTAAACCAAAAGGCATTTTTTGATAAGCATAAGTTCCCCATTTTGTTTTGAAAGTTGTTTTCAATCTGTCATCTGGATGAACTAAGACTTGATTATAGCCTAAAAATCCATCAAGAAAGGACATAAGTTCAGAACCAGCTACCTTTTGAAGTATCTGTTCCATGGTTGGCAATGGGAAATTGTCTTTTAAACATGCCTTGTTTAAATTTCTGAAATCAATACAGATTCTTATATCACCATTCTTCTTCCTGACAGGTACCATATTGGAAACCCAATTGGAGTGCCTAACCGGAAAAATGATTTTTTCTTTTAAAAGTTTATTAAGTTCTGATTTGATTTGACTTTCGAGATTTGGATGAATCTTTCTCAACTTATGTTGAACATGTTTAATATCAGGAAGCATTGGAATTGTGTGTTGAATAACCGAAGTATCATACGTTTTTAAATCATCATAATTCAAAGCAAAAACGTTTTTATACTTGTTCAGAAGTTTAATGAATGCATTCCTTTCCTCTGGTGCTAAATTGAGTCCTAAGTTAACATTTTGAGGTTTAGAATCAGAACCAAGATTTACTAATTCAAACTTCAAAGTGGAACTTTGAATTTTAGCATTAGTGACTTTCTTGAATCTGTCTTTAATGTCATATAAATCCTCTAATTTAACAACAGATTTCGGAATGGGATTTTCATTATCTTTTGAAGAAATTTGTAAATCATGTTCATCTTCGTCAATAATTTGCTCATCATATGATTTCTCTGAAGTCATGAAATTTAAAATATCTTGATCATGATAGAAAGCTCTCCAGTTTGTAACATTGTCTGGGACAGATGGACAAAAAATCAATTCTACAGAAAACCTATCAGGACTGCAATCTTCAGTAGGAAGGAGTTTAGATGCAACATTAGCTAACAAGTCAGCTGATGTATTCTGATTCCTAGGAATAGGAGAAATATTGAATGCTAAAAAATGAGTGGTGAGATCTTGTACTAAGGTTTGATAGTGTTTAAGATGTCCTGAAAGGCAATGAATAGTATTCCTAACTTGTTTTATGACAATTTTGGAATCACCAAAGACTTTCAAGTATTTAACATCTAACCCTATAGCTTTATAAAGTCCTTGAACCAAGGCTTCATATTCTGCGGTATTGTTTGTACACTCAAATTCTAACCTACATGACAACATGGTTTTCTCTCCATCTGGATCAATTAAGATGCATCCAGCTCCAGCTCCATCACTAGACTTTGATCCATCAAAAAATAACGACCAAAATAAAGACTTATCTATTGGCTTATCTACAATTATATCAGAAATATTTACAATTCTGGAAGGATCAGATTGTGAAAAATTTTCTATTTGAGAAACAAAAGTATTTACAGAAAAAGGTGATTGAGGTGCTTCAAAGTTTCCCAGAAATGATTCAGCAGAATAACCTCCAAGAATATTGTTGTTGAATGCCACAGGCTCATTAGGTTGTTCGAATTCAGTGACAGTGTGTGTCATATGTTTTTCTCGTTCAATTTTGATTTGATTTGGTTTCCCTTTGTAGGGAAGCCACATATGCGAATAATCAGTTGAGATATAACCATTAAGTTTCGCAGACCAGTCCCTGCTCAAGATTAATCCATAGAATTCAGGAATATCAACAATCAAAATATCAATTCTTTGGACAATCCTAGGATCGGAGGCTAATCTGATAGTAACTGAATTGATTTCTCCTACCACTTGGACTTTAGAGCGATCCAATTGAACGATATGAACTGCTGATTTATGTGGTTCGATATTCAATTTAGCACAGACAGAAGTAGGCATTATATTGGAGGAAGCTCCAGAATCAATCAAACAATTATGCAGATTTTTATTGTACATCTCATAAGTCAAAAGAAAAGGAGGAGTTTGAGAATTTGACTTTTCTCCAATGAGCACTGTATCAGTAGCATCTACCTTATCTGGTGGCTTACCAGCTCCTCTAGCTGCTTTTGCAACTACACCACTTGGTAAAGGAGCAATTGGTGTAGCGTTTAATTCTTTCAATAGCAACTTTTGCTAGTGTTTTAGTTTGCTGAGTTCATGTAAGGAAATGTTAGCTTTCATCTTTTTCATGTCTTCAACAATGTTGTACTCCATAGGATCTGACACTACTAAAGTCTTTTTTGTTGATGTGGGAGGATTAGAAGAAGATGGCTGATTTTTAGTAGGTAATGGAAAATTTTTCTTTACAGGGGATTTGTCTTTGGTATTTGGAGTTGTAACTTTCTTTTTAGGAACTGTTTGCACTGGTTCCGATATAGATTTACTCCTAGTACTTACAGGCATAGCTTCTTCATTATCAGAATTAGGGAGAATAAAATCCCACATTCCATTCAATTCAACTATTTCTTCATTTTCATCTTCCTCATTTGATATTAGAGATGTATCTTCTTCTTCTTCCTCTTCTTCCGATTCTGCATTAGAGATTGCATTAGGAGGTTTAGATTCAACTTGGTTTCTTCTGAAATTTCGGAATGGTTTCTTGGTAGAAGTTTCAGCTACTTGTTTTTTAATTTCAACCATTTCATTTGACATGGTTTTAAGAACTTTATGTAAACCTTCCATGTCGTATGGGTCTTTGGCCTTTTTCTTTGAATCATCTTTGAAGCTGACTTTCTTTGATTTCCTTTCCTCAATAGAATTTTTCTTTTCTAGAGAGATAATTCGTTTTTCTACTGCAATAGCTTCTTTCATATTCTCAGCTAACGTAGGTTTTGTAGCTCTGTCTACAAAAATTGCTATGTTTGAAGGTAAGACAGTTATGTACCATTCAATTCTGACTTGTTCACTGGGCTGTGAATCTGTGTGGATTTTGTTCAAGAGTTTGTTGAATCTAGCGTTGAATTCTTTAATGGGTTCCTTGGGTTCTATCTTCAAATTTGAGAGGTCATTGAGTAAAGTTGCTATTGATCGGTCATCTCCAAATTTGGTTAAAAAATGATCTGCAAAAATGGCCGAACTTGTTATGGATCCTGATGGTAATGAAAAGTACCATGATCCTGCTACTCCTTGAAGAGTATAAGGGAATAGTCTAACTACAACATCTTCATGTGTGACTCCATTCAAATTAATAGCCAGCATAAAGTTATTGATATGTTCTTCAGCTTGAATGTTAAGATCTGGACTAAATTTTGGAAGCCATTTTCCAGGATTGTCTGGTAAATCATGTAAAGGTGCAGCCATGTTGACTGCCCCCGGAGTAGCCCATGGTCTAGCCATTATTGGAACAACTATTGGAGGAGTAGTAGAAACTGGTGGTGTTTGAATAGAAGTTGTTGGAATAGATGATGTTGAGATTGATGATGATTGAGGAGATGATGATTGAGGAGATGATGTGGAAACAATTGTACTTTGTTGAGTTGGGATTTCGGAAACAGGTATTTGAATATTAGATGTTGAACTTATATCACTTACTGATTCCGATTGAGTTTTTCTTGTCTTGACTCTACGAGGTAAAGGGAATTCTTTCGGAGAAATACCAAGTTTTTCACTTTGAAGCCTAGTAAGAGGTTTCGAAGAAACAAATTTTGAGGTTACACTACCTTCAGATATTTCAGACTCTTCTAGAGATAATGAGAATCCTTTCAATTTATGAATTAAATCTTGAACTTCAGGAGACTCAGGATTTTGATTGTATGAATGTTTTGAGATTTTGGTAGTGGGTGTATGAATACTCTTCGCAATTTCTTCTATAGGATTTTGTATTTCAGAAGAAATTGAAGAAGTTGATGAGGGAGTTTTGCTCTCAGAATGGCTTGTGGATAAAGATTTACTTGCCATTCATAGCTCATGCCCTCCTTCTAGCGCCAAAAATGTTGAAGCCTATAAAATCTCTGCTTCAAACATTGGGGAAAACCACCCGGTCGGGACCTTAGGATAGCTCCTTTTCCGTTTGGTATGGTGGCTCCGACTAGATTTCAAGGACCAGTTTCCTTATAACTAAATGGATTGTTTTGGATGAGTGGAAATGGGACTAAATTAACTGAAATAAAACTATCTAAACTTAATACTGATAAATAAATTCTAACACTAACCCGGGTAATTATATGTGAATACAACTTAAGATTGTTCCAATTTAACAATAACCATGAAAATGTATTATTATTTAAATTGAAATATGCAGAAACAAATAAAGATAACTCTGTTTAAGAAATTAAACAGAGTTGTATTAGCATATTGCATTCATCATTGTATACCATCTATATATACTTATGAAAAATAACGTTTCAATTATACTCATAAATGATATATAAAAAAGAAACGTTGTGAAAACAAAATATATATATAAATGATAGCAAATTTTAAAGTGAATATCATAAGACAAAAGAAATCAACAGTGAATAGATAGAAATACCTTATTCATCTTGAAGACTTTCAAATGAAATCTGATACTCTAATCCAGTAACTCTGATGCAAAATCAAATTCCAAGGTACATAAATGCAACACTTCAAAGATAATTCCGCATAAAAATCACTAGATGTGATCCTTTTTAAAAATATATAAGACAATGGAGTACAGAAATGCAATCTCCAAGTCAAAAAATATTAAGATCCAGGACCCCTCTCTAAATGCATGAGAAGGGTTTAAATACTACTTAGCTAAAACTAAAAATAGTCTTATTACAAAAATTAAGGATTCGGTTCAATGACCGTCCTTTTCCTAGGCTAAAATACAGTAAAATTAAAACTAAATCTAACTATCTATGAACTTTATCTTTAAACTTGCAGGCATCTAGCATAGTTTTGAGAAGATGTGGTTGACCGACTTCAGAATTCAATTGTCCTGAAAAGACAGAGTCGGCAAGTGTAGGCGCAATCTTCTCTGTAGAATTGATGATACAATTAAGCACACTGTGCTGACTGTGTGGCTTCACTAAGTATGTCCAGTATGAGTCCCAATTTAATCTTGTCAGCCCTTGAATTGATTTTTCTCTTTCTTCTGCCTTTTGCCTCCATTCTGTTTGCAGTTGATGTGCCTGTGGGAGATATCCTGGAACAGTTTCTGAAATTAAATTTTCTTTGTGTAAATTATCATTTACACAATTCGTAAGAGTGTTTGCCGCTGTAGCCACCTCTGCTGCTGCCTTCTCTTTGTGCATTTTCCTTTATTGGAGCTTTTTGCTCTGTTATTAATTTTGCAATTTCATCTTGATTTTGCTTCACCATTTTCTCATATCATACTTCAGCCAAAGTAGTTTCTTTTTTATAGTTTTGACCTTTCGCAATAGTTTTTCTCTATGCCGAACACACTCCGCATCTTTTTTATTGCTCAGCGTTAAGTGCATTGAATTTGGTCAATGTTTCCTCATTTTGCCTTACAGTTATTTCAAGTCCCTTCAACTCCCGACTTTTCTCAAGAAGGGCTTTTTGTTTCCCTGAGAACTCCTGACCTCCAACAGCTTCTTTAGTAACTTCTAAAAGCTCTATAGAGGATAATTTTGGCAAATTTACATACCTTATCTTGTGGTAGAAACTGTGTCAAATTTCCCACTTGGACATTTGAACTTGTGAACAGTGTCTGAAACATCCTTTTTTTGTATTGTCCACCCGTGTTTGTTTTTCTTCAATGGTTCATTTCTTTTGTTCCATTACTATGTGCATTCTGAAAAATTCGTATGTTCTCTGGAAAATTCTTTCATAAATTACTTATTATAAGGCGCATGAGGTTCCGGCAACTTATACATCAGCCTCACTTCTTCCGTGGTGAATGACCCGATTAGCTCTTGAGATGGAGTTCTAAATTGCCTGTCTAAAATATCGATGCTGTCCAGTACCCATTTCACCATGTCCGTATATGGGAGAATCCTTGGCCTTGCCGCTATCCTATGCAAAAATGAACAAGCCAGTTCTTTGAGGGTTGCTTCAGACGTATTACTAGAACCTGATGTAGCCACAACTTTCATTACCATGGGATTTTCTTCTTCTAACAGATTATACATTCCTTCCCAAGTGGATATACCAGCATCCTTATTACAAGCGGTGTCTGCGTACAGTGAAGCCATTTCTCTGTTTTCAGAATTCGAGCTCTTCTCCTTCTTACCCATAGTGTTTAGTGAAAGCTTTGCATAGACGTTTTCTCCTTCGTGCCTACGTTTTATGAGTTAAATGAGAGTAATGGCATAAGAAAGGTGATGAGACTATTTTAAATGCGAAGGCAGATGAAATATATTATTTTAATCGTGAAATGACTTTCAATCAAAACAAAATCTCATTTACCATTAATTGTCAATCCAATCATTTAATCTAATCATTAAAGCGCATAACAGATTTGATATATGGGAAGATTTCCTTTGAACAACGCGCCTACATGAATCTGTGACATTGTGATCCGCGATTTGCTGCGCAATATCACAATATCGCAATGTCGCAATATCGCAATATTGCAAAATGGAACCATCGCAGTTATGTAAAATAGCGCAAAAGCGCAAATTGCGCAATAGCGCAAAAGCGCATATCGCAAATCTCGCAAAAGCGCAAAATGGTA
The DNA here is from genome assembly GCA_034641835.2 of Pinus albicaulis. Taxonomy (NCBI): domain Eukaryota; kingdom Viridiplantae; phylum Streptophyta; class Pinopsida; order Pinales; family Pinaceae; genus Pinus; species Pinus albicaulis. The sequence continues at coordinate 433,377,877 of CM076582.1, read as the reverse complement.
AATAGCGCAAAAGGTATTCGTTTATGATTTTTGTTTTCTGCGCTATGCGATCTGCGACCAATATATTTATTTTATAGGCTTTTTGGGATCGCATTATCGCAAAAGCGCAAAAGCGCATTTTCAGTTTTATAAAAGATATATACTATTTTGCCATGGATGCGCTATTTTGTTTAAAGAACAATTTTATTGTAATCTATCATAAACTTAAGTGTTTATTAATTTTCTTTCTAAGGGATTTCTCTAAGTTTATGATAGAAAGTTTTATTTGAAAAGGAAAACAAATCCTAATTGATTTTTTGGATTTTTTAAGTAAGGGTCCCCATTTATTTAGCATTATTACTAATATTAAATAAAAAGGGGGGTTGTTGCTTGTCACAACACCACCATAAGTGGCTTTTGACAGCTATTGACTACTTCAACAAATGGATTAAGGCAATCCCAATGAGGCAAGCTATTGATTTAGTTATTATTCAGTTTTTGGAAATTAAAATATTGTCTCAATTCGGCTATCCTCACAAGATTATTATAGATAATGAGGCTATATTCATGTCCAAGAAGATGGTTGAGTTCTGCGAGAAATACGATATAAAATTGGTTCACTCGGCCGCATATTATCTGCATGGAAAATGGATTGGTCGAATCTTCAAACAAGTCTTTAGTCAGCATTATAAAGAAGATGTTGGAGGCAACCAAGAAAAATTGGCATAACAATATTATCAGTGCGTTGTGGGTGTACAAAGTAAGTAGAAAGAAGTCAATAGGTATGTCTCCATTCCAATTGGTATATGGAGTTGACACAATTTTACCTTCATCACTTGATGTCCCAGTTATGAAAATATTACAGGAAGAAGGTAGTGAAATGAATGATGTGCATTTTCAAATCAATCAAATGATTCATCTCCAGCAAACTAGGGATGAGGTGTTTGAAAACACTTCTAAGCTTCAAGAGATAATTAAGAAGGTATATGGCCACAAGACAAAGGCAGATGATTTAAAAATTGGTGATGTGGTCCTTTGTTGGGATGCTGAAATGAAGAGAAAGGAAAGCACGGTAAATTTGAGAACTTATGGAAATGACCATACAAAATTTCGGCTTCAAGAGGAAATCATGCTTATTTATTGGAGGAAATGAATGGAAAATATTGCATAGGAGGACCAGATAATGGTAGGCTTCTCAAGCACTACCTTTTCTGATAATATTTCTGAAGTTTCTTAACCTCATTGTACATATTAGTTTACTTCTCTACTAAAGTGCGAAGGAGAGAATCTTCGGTGCCTGGAGCCTGAACTGAAGGCCATAAAGATCCCTTGATTTTATGCTAGTTTCAAAGTTTATTTTCAGTCAAATTAAATTCATTCTTGAGTTAGCTTTAATTATTATGTATCATCTTTTGATTCTTTTGACTCCATGACCAAAGGTAAGGCTACGTGGTCTATGTTGTTCTTTACACCTCCAATCGCAGTTGCCATCCGCAGCTGGAGCCAATGTTACTGCTAGTTTATTAAGCCTATCAGCAGTGATCAAATGGGCTCTTACAATGTCTTGTTAGGTTTTCAAAGTCAAATTTTTTTCATTTAATTAGGTCTTCAAATAAAAATTTGGTCACTAGATGGTGTGTCTAGGGCTACTTCCACTCCTTTCAAAAATTTGACATGGCAATCCTTGTCATCACTCATTTGAGTGTACCATCATTGAAAGTTCATAATTATCACTTCAGTCAACATTGTCATGGTTTTCATTCATCTTAGTGTCTTTCATTCAACTTAGTGTCACCATTAGGTCATTAGGGTTAAGGTCACAAAAATTTGTCATTCCTTGCATAAAATCCGGAAAATCATGACTGGTAATAGGTAAATTTATTCAATAAATTTTGGTTTAAAAATGTAATTTATGTTTCATGTTATGTAATAGGTTTCAAATTCCAAATCTGCATAAGAAAGTGTCAAAGCTACAAGTTTTGAAAACAAATTGAAAATACATGTAGTGGGCCATCCCACTACTATGAAGAAAAGTGACCATGACAAGATATAAAAGGACCAATTCAAGTTAATTTTATCATTCACCTCAATGAATAATAGCTCTCTCTCACTTACCAAGTAAATTTCAGCAAATTCAAGTCAAAGAAACTCCAATTTTTTATGCCAAAGTAGCCATGCTGCACTTTCTTAGCTCCACACTACGCTTTCTTCCACATGCTGTGTTTTCTCTCTTAGAGGCATAAAATAAAATTTTGAACATTTATGAATTCTCTCAAGGTATCTAGCATCCATGAAAGGGTAATTCACACCTCACTCAACCCCTCCTTCCAACTCAATTTCATAATTTTAGAGTGTAAACCCTCCATTGACCCTTACGCTGTGTTTTAGTGGGTGGCCCATGTTTTCAAAATCTGCAATGTAAACACATCTTCCCATTTTCTAGTTACCCTCCCTCACACTCTAAAAAATATCCCCTAGAATTCACACCCCCTCATTCCCATTTCTTAAGTCCCAAACCCTAAACCCTAGCATAATACTACAATTTTTGGTAGTTTTCCTTGCTAGGACTGTGTAAAAAATTCCTATTCTAATTCGCATACCCATTTCAATTAATTTCACTCCCTATAGTTTTCTAATATGCCTTTACACCTCCCTAAATTTTCCTACTCCTATCTCCCGTCCCTCAAGCTCAGTTGTATTAATCAAAAAAATCGACTTACATATGTACATGAGGATCGTCTCAAGATAGAGAAGCTATCTTAGATGCACAATAATTTGGTTGAGAGAATATCTCAACCTCACACCAAACTAGGAACTAACCTAAAAAATAGGAACAGACTCTAACTGAAGACAAGTAGGAATTAGATATTCCAACACTCCCCCTTAATAACTACTTGTCTCAATATCCATCTGCAAAATATACAATGACTACTTGTTGAATGTCCATATAAAGGAACAACCATCTATCGAAATGCATGGGTTCCAACCGCTACAACCGTCAGTGTACTAGGAAGTCCTTCACATACATGGTCCATCCAACCTCTCGATTAACTCCCCCTTGATATAAAAATTCACCTTATGGAGTGTAAAACCAATACGGTCCACCCAAGTGTATCCATCCTGCATGACACACTCTTCTAGGGTGTTAAAACTCTCTGACAGAGGGAACATATAACAAAGGGGTATGCATGCCTCTCTGGGTCTTACAGCACATGCAAACAATAAATGACATGTAGATTTGCTTCTAATTACAAACTGTGACTATAAATGTCATGAGTCTATTCCAAGAAACTCACACAAAACAAACTCTCAAAAACTTGATTGTCCATCCTCCTTTGCCGCTCACCATACCATTCACCTCCACGAGCACTGCACTTTTCATATGCTGGAACACACCATTACTTTGGATTTGTACTTTTGAGACTTTGGCATCTTCATTTTAATTTGGCAAGCTAGTCTTGGTCTCCATGTTTTACCTGTCATGAATTAAAGTTGTGAATTCTAATAGAATGACATCATATTGAGGTCACAAACCTCAATATTTATACAAATTTCCAAGACTTGTCCACATTTAGCCATACTAAACAAAAACAATACCAAATGACACTATAAGCACAAGCAATAACCATGAAAATAATACAATATCCATGAAGAAAAAAAAATGGCATGCAAACGTTCAACACATTGCCATGCCATTCACTGCTGCGGACAAACTGCCCCAAATTTTAGTTCACCAGAACACTACCCACACTGTTGTTGTGAGCAGATCCAAGATCATACACTACACGATTTCCTCGATTTGATCCCTACTAGATCACTGACAAATAATCGCTCCATGTTGCTTCATGACCATGCACGAGCAACACCCTTTCACTTGATTGCTAGTTCACATTTCAACAAGCAGTAATTCACCTCCACCGCTCAGGCACTGAGCCTTGAGGAGATACAATGTAGCCACCAAGGCTCAACTCAGACAACAAGGCTTATCAAATCCATGAAGGCTCAACAAAGCCATGAAGGGCTCAACACATCCATGAAGGCTTATCACAACAACAAAGGCTTATCACCGCCATGAAGGCTCTTCAGCCACCCACGCTTATCACTACCATCAAGGCTCTCCAGCCACCCAAGCTTATCACCGCCATGAAAGCTCTTCAGCCACAAAGGCTTATCACCGCCATGAAGGCTCTTCAGCCACCCAGGGTTATCGCCGCCACAAAGGCTCTCCAACCACAAAGGCTTATCAGCGCCATGAAGGCTTTCCAGCCACCCAAGGTTACCACTGCCACGAAGGCTCTCCAGCCACAAAGGCTTATCACTGCCATGAAGGCTCTCCAGCCACAAAGGGGCCACAAGCCATTAAGGCTTACCAGCTCTTCTCTAGAGCATGTAATGACAAATAGGTCAGAGCTGCAGTAACGTCGCCACAGTAACGCAACTAATCCAACAAAAATCCATCCTCATTGCACCATATTCAGCTCTCCATCATCGTTGATGGACATCTGGTGCCAACACAAGAGACTTCCAAACATGCCTTCTAACATGCTCGCTGACAGGCTGCAACAATGAAGACCCATTATGAAGCTAATCTCCTCGCAATTGAACATGTAGGTCTGTCTCCACAATCTGTTTCCATCACATTAGGCACAGACAACCTGATCATCCTCCAATCTTTGATGTAGCTCCAGGCACTATCTTTTTTTTTCTTCATCATATCTGGTAATAAATCATTCCTGCAAATAAATTTTTCTATTTTTGGAATGGCCAATTCCAACAAAGACTCAAACTGGTGACAATAGTTGGCCAAAATAAATGTCACAATACATAAATTAATTCTTTCAACCATATTTAAATTACTCACATGAAGTCGCGGAAAGTTAAAAAATTCACAACAAATCACTTGCCATGATCACAGTTCGAAACACATTTCTAAAAATATCGATGAGAAGATGGTCTCTTCCATATTTGAGTCTTTATCACCACCAGAGTTAATCTCCAACCACGCCATGCAAAAAATCATGCAACTCCTCTGTCTGAAGAAAGTGCAAGATTACAAGATCCTGTATTCAGCTGTGGAGGCATAATATAGCAGCTTCAACACCAAATAGATCATTTGAAATAATCCGTCAATTATGGATCCCTGTACGAGAAGAGATCCATTCATCTGAAGTATCCACCATTTTAGAAAGATCGTGGTTTGAAACCATAAGTTTGGGCATTGCTGAACTAGAACCTATCAATTTTGAACCTCTGCCAACAACTCTACGAGGCTGGTGCAATGATACCTCAAGGGTTTCGTGAAATCCTTCAGCTACAGTGCAACGAATGCCCTTGTGCACACTCCTCTTAGATGAAACCTTCAACGAAATGCTTACAGCTACCCCTGAAATATCTCCTTTTAAGAACGAAATACAAGGTATGCAATTCAATTCCCTGGCAAGGGAAGAGCCAATAGGTAGATATGGTGCTCTAGCAATATGGATGTTAAATTTAACTATGATTCCCAAAAAAAAACATCTGACCTGGAATCACAAATAACAAAAAAAACATAGGCATTGATTCGGAAAATACGTTTCCAGCAACGACAACTTCTAGCATCAATCCCTGGATTCCACAATTAGTTTAGTTGCAATAATTAGAACACAACCGGCCTACCCCAAGGGCCATAAACTATGAAGAAGCGCAGTCAATTCTCTAAGATGGTGACCAATCGATCAATGTTGCTATGCCCATAATAGTGGTCGGCTTGATTGCTGGACCACATGCCCATTCTTGCCTACCCTGCCATACACATCATGATTCTGCCATGATATTAGGATCAATTTTTATGATCTTAGGCTCAGTCTACTCTCTGCACCGATCCTCCTCTGCCAATATGCTCTCAGCGTCGATCCTCCTCTGCCATGTCTTACGAGCTCCAATATATAAATTTGACGTAGCTCAGGCCAACATCCCAACTAGCATACCAGCTCGGCCTCCTCTAATCCTGTCGGAGATCACTACAATGATCCACGCATGCAGCTCTCCAGGGATCAATGCAGTTTATTCATCACATATTTCCCTGCCTTGAACGGGAATCTCTCCACGCCATTGTCAATTGTCGGGCACTGGTTCACAGTGTCGGAGCCCTTCACTTCGAGGTACGTCTGGCTCTGGATTTCATTGTAAGTCAGTCACTTCGGGTCACCCTCCACATTGGCATCTAGCTCTGTAAGTATTATCCTCTCCGAACCTCGCAGTGTTGATCCTCCAGTGGGGCTGTCAACATCATATTGGTTGAGACAAGCACTTTAACCTGCAGTCACGCAACAACTACAAGAATGGAAAACATTCACGTTGCTCTGCATACACCTCCATGTTCGAGAATTTCTCCCACATGAAAAATGCATTCACACAAAATGTTGCATGGTCTTTCACAAATCCTTTTGACTCCTTCACTCACTATGCCTCCACAGGTTCTTACAGTCTTCAACAGAGAAACTTCATAACAGACGTGCGCATATAGATGGACAGACCCCCCCCCCCCAAAAAAAAATAACACTAAAAGCAAAAAATACATTATACTCTCTTATTTCCCTGAGCCCAGGAGGGCCCGAGGTCACGGCCCAGGCCCAAACGGGCTCTGATACCAACTTAGAAACTGCGTATGCAAGCTCAATTGTATTAATCAAACAAATAGAGTTACATATAGACATGAGGATTGTCTCAATATAGAGAAGCTATCTTAGATGCACAATAATTTGGTTGAGAGAATATCTCAACCTCACACCAAACTAGGAACTAACCTAACAAATAGGAACAGACTCTAACTGAAGACAAGTAGGAATTAGATATTCCAACACCTAACCCCTTTATCTTATCCCGTCACTCCCTTCCACTGTTTTGTCCCATTATGGTCTTACCCCCTGTAAACCATCAAATGGAGAAGAACAAGCCTTACAAAAGGGGAGGCCAGCTGATAAGATATGAACCCTTAACAACTCATGAAGTGATGTCTTCACCATTTTCCAAACAATGTTTTGAAAGGGTAGGATGTCTTCCTTTTTGTGAACAAGTTGAGAAAGTAAAATACCATGCCACATTGAGTAAATTGTTTGCCACTCAACTCAAAGACAACAAGGTAATGATTGCAGGGGTCACTTTCACCATATCAACTGATGTAATAGCTAGGGACATAGGGATACCCAATCATGCTGAGAAATGGTTTAAGAACTAAGACCTAGACATTAAAAACTACAAGCCCTACCTTAGAAGACACTATCAACCACACATGGAGTAGATTTTTCCTGTTGGGCACCTCCTTCAGAAGTATACACCTCTGATGAAGATCATCATGAAGTAATTCACTTGTGAGGGAAGTTTCTATAGACTATACATGTATCATATTATAATACTCATGTATTTGACAGGGATAAAGCTACTCAATTTTCCATATTACCTCTATAGAATTTTAGCAAAGATGGCAGAAAAGGTTCAGCATAAGAAAATTGGTCTTGAAGGAAACCTATTCTACCATTCTATGATAAAAATAATTGTTTTACACCAGCTTGAAAAGAAGGGCATCACTTGGGAAACCTTCATGTAAGACGATATCTTTTTGCCTTCTAGTAGCCAGCCTACTAGCCCTACTTCACCATCAACACCATCAACGCCATCTAGACATGTGGAGGTTGGATCACCTAGAATAGTTTTAGTGAGGAGGAAGATTGACGTTACTAAAACATACTAGAGAGGCAAAAGGTTTGTGTTCTCTCCTCAGATTGAGGAAAGGGCCAAGCCCACAATAGCAGAGTAGGAGTTACCATTACAACATGAAACATCTTTGCATGATAAGGATCTCATCCATCATGGAATTGACATAGTAGAATTCGAGGCCAATAAAGAGCATGAAAACCTAGATTTGATCATTAAGGACAAATATTATTAGATTAAATAACTCAAGGAAAATTTGGCAAGGGATAATTTCATAATTTCGTTCTTGGAGCAAGAAAACAATCAATTGAAGGGAAAACAATTGTCTTTAGAGAAAAATTAGTCTCAAGCTAGTGTGCAAGATGTGAAAGGAAAAGTAGTGGCTGATAGTGAATATTTAGATGAGCATGTAGAGTAGGTGATAAGGAAGAGGCCAAGGACCATGGGGCTTTGAAGAGCATTGCAAAAATAAAGAGAGCAAATCCACCAGATGATGAGTTGACATTTGAAGAAAGGATAACTATGGAAATCAATGAGAATAGGGATTTTTGGCTTGATAAAGTCAATATTTACTTGGAGAAGCTCCTTTACAAGGCTACCAGATATAATAATATGAAAAGACATGAATGACCACTACTACACCAAGAATCAAATTTTAGAAGTCAAAGTCAAACAATTGCAAGAAAAACTAAAGGAAACCCTAATTGATCAAAAGGAGAAGGGTAACTTGGAGATACTTGTTGATTCTTACTTCATGGCATAATATACCTTGTCAGGATATTTGGACCAATTTTTAATACTTTCGGATCAAATTTCTATTTTTGTCAAATTTTTGTCAAATTTGGAAATTTTGAAAACGAGTCACACTAGAAAAAGCATCACGTGGGCCACGCTAAGTTTTCTTTGGGGAGGTCCAATAGTGGAATTATCAGAATTTTTGGATTCATTTTGATGAGTACTTTAATCCTAGTCACTGACGAAGCCATGTCAGCCACTTTTGGAGAGTCAAAATGCCCAAAAACATGCAAAAAATGACCTTTCTGCCCTGTTTTTGGAGGCTTCATTGTGATTTTTGAGTTATCTTTGGAGAATGAAGTTTGGGATGGGTAGGAGCCACCATCTTAAGTGATTGAAAATCCTATCATGTATCATACATCCATATATTTCCATAGCAACTTTAAAATCAACATTTGGACACCTACAAGGCCTTGAAATTTCCTCTTTCCCCAACTTCTTGTGCTTTCTCCAGGCACGGTGTGCTTTCTTAAGAAGGCATTTTTCACATCCATTTTGACCTTGTTTTAAATTTTACTTCTATTATTGATGGCTGATGATTATTTTGTGATGTCATGAGGTGTAATTGAATTGATAAATGGTGAAATAGGGTATATACATTCTTTTTAATGTAATTTTTTGTCAGATGTATCTAATTTCCTATGATGAGGTGAATTGGTTCACCTTCCCTAAACGTTAGGATTTTTGTTGAGAATATCATGTAATCAGCTCCAGAACTGATGGATTCAACCCCTGAGAGAGGGGAGAAGTTGTTTTGGTCTATATCTATCATTTTCACAGTCATTTGACTAGTTAAACATCAGAGGTTTGTAACTATTGTAACTTGTAATTTCACTTTCATATTCAGAAATCAAAGGATTTCGTTGTATCTATTATCTTGGAATTCATGTGCAGTTATTTTACTATGACAGGTTTTCTATGTTATAGTATTTAATGAATGATATATAGCTCCTCTTTCCATATCTTGTATCTTCAGTGGCTTTCCTTATAGTTCATAGGAATAACTCTATTAATTTAGCTTTGTTTATATGGGAATGTCATTTTGTGTTTCATGCTTCTAGTTTCATGAATTCATGATTAAACATGCTCATTGAATCACTATACTTTTTCAGACCCTCCACCATACCTGAAAAACCCTAAATCCATCATAGATCCACTACTACCTTGCTCCTTTATATCTTTGCAACTATAAACCCTTTTGATACCTAGACCTAGCTACTTGGTTTCATCCTTGATCCAACATCAAACACTGAATTTCTTAAAAACTTCCTGAGCCTATCATATCTAGCCTAATATCCTTCATATCATAGTCAATCCTTGACTGTGATCTCATAGAGAGAACCCTCTCAGCCTAGTAGGGCTAGCTACTAAGTCAAAGTGGTATGTGGTTACCTTGTCAGTCTACATTTCAGCCTTCACAAAACTAGTGGAGTGATAACACGACCAATTAAACATAATCTCAAAGAAGACATTTATCAAAAGGACATAACAGTCAAGTTGATAGGTACATATATACCATTCTATATATAAATAATCAAACAAAATAGTAATATGCTAAGAACCAATTCTCTTAAAAATGAATGTGTTTAGAAGTACTCTACATAGAAATAATATATTAAAATTTAACCATATTGTATATGAGACTTGGTTGAGACTCAAGGGAACAATGGAGAGAAATCAATGAGTCGAAAAATCAAATAATAAAATAAAAATATATTGAGCCAATAGTTTGGCTATTAAACGACATTAAACATTTCAAGTTGAAACTATATAAGCAATCCCAAGATCATAATCTTGAATACATTCTTTTGAATCAACATATACCATGAACCCCGATAGGCTCAGGTAGAAATACATAAACAAATTCAAGACAATCCATAGCATGGTTTCCACAACCATGCGTGAATTCCCAAAACATTGTGTGTACAACATAGCCATCAAGGATGGGTAAATGAATTAAGAGGTTGACCAATAGGAGAACAATGGAGTCAAAGTGTTGAAACCAAAAGTATATAAGTTAACAAAATTCAATAGATCTTTCACCTAGAATTCATAAGGTACCTGAAAGGGAGCCCTCATACATTAATCTAGTCTTTAATAAAGAATGAGTATAATGAGGAAAGAACAAAGTAGAGTCAACATCGCTGACATTGCATTACCTGTGGTAAGGTTGCATGATGGTCCCATATCTATAGGTTTTCCTATCAATGAAAATTGGAAAACTAATAACCCTTAATCTCTGATGTTAATTGAAAAAAACCATTGTATAAAACCCAATTCAAGAATGGAGGTGAAGGGCTCTATTCAGCTGTCATAGTCGACATTGTGAGATTGGATCCATGGAAATCTGGAAACACACACACACACACACAAACACACACACACACAAACACAAACACACACATATATATATATCTATATGTCACACCATAAAATAAGGATTAAGCAAATAGGAGGAAAAAATTTGCACCAAGTCGAATATATCAAAGAAAGGAAAAAAATAACCCCAATGGAGGATTTTAAGGTTAAACACTAAATCAGGTTTGATGCCAAGATTGACATGTACGTTAAGGCCATAATATGACAAAAAAACTAACCATAGAATAATACCAAATTTACTATACATATAAATTCGAAATCAAAAGTTCCTTACATAGAAGATGTGAAGTGTCGAATGGCCATAATGTAATTGTAAATGAATGAAAAACAAACAAGGGTGAACTCACAGGGTTTTAGTATCCATTTTCAAACAAGAATACTGACATGAGAGAAAATGTTGGGAAAAATACCGAGAGGGGGTGAATCAAGTATTTAGATTTAGGGAAAACTCAAAATTTTTACTTTTCATGCTCTAAAACCCATACGCTACTTTGCTGAAGCCAACTAGCGTATACACGTGGATATCCTTCATAAAACTCGCGTATACACAGAGATCTAATTATGCCATTAATTCTTCACTTATATCATTCCATCATTCATTCATTATATGTTCTATAAATAGTAAACATGTGCAGTAAGAACAGAATAAACCATCACACATAAGCATCACACATGAACACCAGGATTTTAGGTGGAAACCCAAGTCGGGAGAAAACCACCGCTGCAGTTGCTCAGCCTTCAATATTTTATTATAGATAAAACATCTTACAACATATGTGCTGGCGCAGACTCCTACCAGCACGCAGGCACCCACCTGCGCTCGTTTACCAACCTCTCCTGGAAGGGAGCTCCAACCCCCTGACTCGTTTACCAGCCTCTCCTGGAAGGGAGCTACGACCCCCTGATCTCGTTTACCAGCCTCACCTCGAAGGGAGCTACGACCCCCTGATCTCGTTTACCAGCCTCACCTGGAAGGGAGCTACAACCCCCTGACTGAAGGCTACAACCCTCAGCACCTCTATGGACCATGTTTCATCAATTTTCACACTGGATCCAAAGCTTCCTCTAGGACACAACTTGCAGGCCACGTTTCATCATATTTTCAGACTGGACCCACTCCATACTTTTAAGCACAGTCAACCATCAAACAGATACATATAACTCACTGACAGATATCAGTAAACCAGCAGAATAGATCAGACAATTCTTACCACAGACTTCAGCAAACCCTAGTTTGCATACGCGCTTTCCTTTCACTGATGTCGCGTATATACGCGCTTCCGTTCACATAAACCAGCGTATACTTCTGTACATATTACAGAGCTAATTTCATTGTGCATACGCGCTTTCTCTTCAGCGAAGACGCGTATATACGCGCTTCCTCTGCGGCGAACTAGCGTATGGTTCTTCAGACATTTAGGTCATTGCAATTCTTCAGAACAGATACATCACACAGATTTAACCCTTTACTTCAGACAGATGTTCGCCTTATCTCAGATCTAATCATTCCATAAATAGATCTAGCAAATATAGATACATTTCAGATCTAGATATCCCGCTTCATCATTTCTTCATAGGTGCATCATAGATTCAGATCTATCATCAAACCTTTACCCTTTCCATATAGATATACTTCATAGAGAAGTATTCATTCAAGCTCAGACATCTTGCTCCCACACTCATGATTTGCACAATGAATTTCTTCTCTTTATATAGGTTTACCCTTTTTCAATACCATGAGCCCTTTTTTCAATACCATGAGCCAAAACAATACCATGAGCCCAAAACTACATTACTTCCGATGGTATTCCTGGACGGGGTCATTTAGACGAATCATTACCCAATACAATGGGTCAATACCATGGTGGTTACCCCTGGTTTTGTACTTTGTGAGCGCTTTTTCCCATACGCGACTTGGCACGTACTTTACCGCGTGCATACGCGACTTCTCCTAGGCAAATCCGCATATGCCTTGAGACATACTCTTTTCATCATAGATCTAGCACATATTGAATTCCTTTCTTCATTACCTTCTGTACTCTCTGTAGATACATCAGATTTTCATCTTTAAACAGGTTCATCAAGACATATTCTATCAAGCACAACTTCATCAAGTAAGTTTCCATCATCTTCATCAAGTGGGTTGCCATTCAAGAACAACTCTCTACATCATATTGTCAACAAACATCATATCACATCAGATTTACATCATTTACCAAGTCCATCAAGTCAAGAATAACTTCATCAGGTGGTTTGCCATCAAGGACAACACATGTCAACTGTCTCATGTCTTCATCTTCATTCAGTGGGTTGCCATCAAGGACAACACTCTTCATCATATTGCCAACAATCTCCCCCTTTGGACTTGATGGCAACCACGATGGTGTTTGGTTACCACAACAGATAGGTACATTAAGAATACAATGACACCATGTCACTCTCTCCATTTGTGACACCATTCTTTCTCTTCATTCAAACACCATGTCACTTCTCCCCCTTTGACATCAAGGGCAAAGGGCGGATCAAAACCAACATACTCTCCCCCTTTTCTCCTCATGTGGAAGAAGCGTTCTGCAGATCTGATATATACTGAAGTGACCAAGCTCCCCCTGAGTTCATGTTGAATCTTCAAACATAATTTCCAATGAAGTACAAGACTCTATGAATTTCCTATCACCAATGACTCACACTTACATCAAAGATCCATCCAAGTGGATTTACATATGAGACTCAACTACCCAACCAAGTGGGTTTACACATTTTAACTCAGCTACCCAACCAAGTGGGTTTACAAAATTTGACTCAGCTACCCAACCAAGTGGGTTTACAAAATTTTGACAAGTCCTTACATGACTGAAATTTACAATTTTACATCATGGGTCTCAACATGACCTTTTCATCAAAATACAAAAATGACTTTTCATAACCAACACCAGAAAGTCCTCAAGAAAGAGAACATATTTCAGAACCATCATAATGCCAACAATGCATTTACTCAGCAACGCTAAAGCTCCCCCTGAAACTGAGCATCCAGGCAACCTTTTCATATGATTAAGGCTCCCCCTTAGTTTGTGCATCCTGAACACTTTTACCAACAAATCATCAAGGCATATTTATCAAGACATTAGAAAAAGAATTATGAGAACTGGAACACCACCAGAGATACCAAATAGTGTCAGAGATACCAAACAACACCGCAGCTGTGCTGAAGAGAGTTGATTCCAAGTAGAAATTTTTCAGCAATCAGACATACGCGGTTTTCTGTACATGAACTCGCGTATATACGCGACTGTGTTTCAGGAAACCCACGTATCCAATATCACCTTCTATATTTTAACCAAATCTGATCCTTTGTGAGAAAAATACAGTGTTCATCTTCTTTTTGAGATATTTGAAAGCTTCCCTGGAATACAGATAGATAGAACAGTGTAGTTGTGTCTTCAAGCGTCATCCAACGGTTGTAGCATAAACACATTAGTAACCAAGCCTTCAGATTCTTTGCAGCATCAATACAATCTTTCCAAGAGAGATTATCATACCAGAACAACATCTTCAAATACGTGTCAAGCAATCATTCATGTGGTCCAATATCATCAAGATCTTCAAGATTTAACATGAAGTAACATATGTTGGCAAAAGATCTCAACCATAGTAACAAACTCTGCATGATCTATTCTTATTTCTGAATCAAACGACATCCAACTCATCCATGTGTGAGCACAAAAGATACTTATCAGCAACCAGGGCTCAAAATCTCATCATAATAAACCATGTACCAAGTCATCATCAT